>UESW01003849.1:357138-575222 GCA_900491605.1 Calamus simplicifolius
TTACAGTGGCCTGGCCACCGTGGCCAGGCCACTGCCGGCCACGGAAGCGGTCGTGGCCGGGAGAAGACGGCCACGGCTGCGGCCGGGTCGAGGGAAATCATTAAAAAATTTTTTTTTTTTTTATAGTGTAGGGGCTTACCTTCGTCGAGAGAAGAAGCCAGAGTCGGATGAGAACGCCGGGGAGCCGGAGGAGCGAGGTGGGAGCCGGATTTTTTTTTGAGCACGGCGGCGGCGGCGGCTAGGTCAAGAAGGGGAAGAAGAGAAGAGAAGGGTGTTTATATATAAGTTCTTAGCGACGCAATTATTTGCGTCGCTAAGAACTCACAATATTTTTTTTTTTCTGTCTTAGCGACGCACTAGTGCGTCGCTAATGCGTCGTTAATACTGTTTTATTATTAATTTATGAAAAAAATAGCGACGCCAATAATTGCGTCGCTAATGCGTCGCTACTTGGCGCCAACATCCGGCGAAAATTTATTTTTATTTTCTAAACATTGCGACGCATTTTGCGTCGCAATAATTTTTTAATATTTTTAATCAGCTATATGTATTTTAATAATATAATTGTGACGCATATATTTTGTCGCAATATGTTTTTTTTTTTTAAAAAAATGTGTCGCTAAGGCGTCGCAATATTTTTTAATATTTATAAATGATATATTTATATTAATGTTAATAATTGCGATGAAAATTACATCACAATATTTATAAAATTTTTAATTACATAAATTTATTTTAAAATATTGCGACGCAACTTATGCGTTGCAATATTATATTGCTTTTATTTTTAAGACTGAAAAAAAAAATTTTTAACTTAAATAATTGCGACGCATAAGTGTCGCGCAAATTTGTTTAATTTTTTCCTAAATGAGTCGCTACGGAGTCGCAAAAATTCTTAATTATTAGTAATGTTAATATTAATAATTTATGATAATTATTGCGATGCCTCTTGCGTCGCAATAATTTTTTATATTTTAATTAGATATATTTAATATTATATTTTTTATTTCTTACTAATAAAATTATATGACTAAAAATATTGCGATGCCTTAGAAAAGATCCAACGGTTGCGATCGATCCAAGCCCTCATCCGATCGGCCATGACCGATTCCAAACCGATGCAATCGGTCCGACATTTGCTGGCGATCCGACGGTTACGATTGATCCAAGCCCTGATCCCAATCGGCCATGACGATCTCGAACCGTTGCGATCGGTCCAAGATCGCTGGCGATCTGACGGTTGCGATCGATCCAAGCCCTGATCCCGATCAGCCACGACCGATCCCGGACCATGGCGATCGGTCCAAGATCGGCGACGATCCGACGGTTGCGATCGATCCAAGCCCTGATCTCGATCGGCCACGACCGATCCCGGACCGTTGCGATCGATCTGATTGGCAAAGATCCGACGGTTGCGATCGATCCAGCCCTGATCCCGATCAGCCACGACCGATCCCGGACCGTGGCGATCGGTCCAAGATCGGCGACGATCCAACGGTTGCGATCGATCCAAGCCCTGATCCTGATCGGCCACGACCGATCTCGGACCATTGTGATCGGTCCGATTGACAAAGATCCGACGGTTGTGATCGATCCAAGCCCTGATCCCGATCGGCACGACCGATCCCGGACCGTTGCGATCGGTCCAATCGGTGACGATCCGACGGTTGAGATCGATCCAAGCCCTGATCCCGATCGGCCACGACCGATCTCGGACCGTGCGATCAGTCCAAGATCGGCGACGATCTAACGGTTGCGATCGATCCAAGCCATGATCCCGATCGGCCACGACCAATCTCGGACCGTGGCGATCGGTCCGATCGTGACGATCCGATGGTTGCGATCGATCCAAGCCTAATCCCGATCGCCACGATCGATCCCGGACCGTGGCGATCGGTCCAAGATCGGCGACGATCTGACGGTTGCGATCGATCCAAGCCCTGATCCCGATCGGCCACGATCGATCTCGGACCGTGGCGATCGGTCCAAGATCGGTGACGATCCGACGGTTGCGATCGATCCAAGCCCTGATCCCGATCGGCCACGACCGATCCTGGACCGTGGCGATCGGTCCAAGATCGGCGACGATCCGACGGTTACGATCGATCCAAGCCTGATCCTGATCGGCCACGACCGATCCCGGACCGTTGCGATCGGTCCGATTGCAAAGATCCGACGGTTGTGATCGATCCAAGCCCTGATCCCGATCGGCCACGACCGATCCCGGACCGTTGCGATCGGTCCGATCGGCGACGATCCGACGATTGCGATCGATCCAAGCCCTGATCCTGATCGGCCACAATCGATCCGGACCGTTGCGATCGGTCCAAGATCGGCGACGATCTGACGGTTGTGATCGATCCAAGCCGTGATCCCGATCGGCCACGACCGATCTTGGACGTGGCGATCGGTCTGATCGGCGACGATCCGACGGTTGCGATCGATCCAAGCCCTGATCCCGATCGGCCACGATCGATCCCGGACCATGGCGATCGGTCCAAGATCGGCGACGATCCGACGGTTGCGATCGATCCAGCCCTGATCCCGATCGGCCACAACCGATCCCGGACCGTGGCGATCGGTCCAAGATCAGCGACGATCCGATGGTTGCGATCGATCCAAGCCCTGATCCCGATCGGCCACGACCGATCCCGGACCGTTGCGATCGGTCCGATTGGCAAAGATCCGACGGTTGTGATCGATCCAAGCCCTGATCCCAATCGGCCACGATCGATCCCGGACCGTTGCGATCGGTCCGATCGGCGATGATCCGACGGTTGCGATCGATCCAAGCCCTGATCCTGATCGGCCACAATCGATCCCGGACCGTTGCGATCGGTCCAAGATCGGCGACGATCTGACAGTTGCGATCGATCCAAGCCGTGATCCCGATCGGCCACGACCGATCTTGGACCGTGGCGATCGGTCTGATCGGCGACGATCCAACGGTTGTGATCGATCCAAGCCCTGATCCCGATCGGCCACGATCGATCCCGGACCGTGGCGATCGGTCCTAGATCGGCGACGATCCGACGGTTGCGATCGATCCAAGCCCTGATCCCGATCGGCCACGACCGATCCCGGACCATTGCGATCGGTCCGATTGGCAAAGATCCGATGGTTGCGATTGATCCAAGCCCTGATCCCGATCGGCCACGACCGATCCCGGACCGTGGCGATCGGTCCAAGATCGGCGACGATCCGACGGTTGCGATCGATCCAAGCTGTGATCCCGATCGGCCACGACCGATCTCGGACTGTGGCGATCGGTCTGATCGGCGATGATCCGACGGTTGCGATCGATCCAAGCCCTGATCCCGATCGGCCACGACCGATCCCGGACCGTTGCGATCGGTCCGATTAGCAAAGATCCGACGGTTTGTGATCGATCCAAGCCCTGATCCCGATCGGCCACGACCGATCCCGGACCGTTGTGATCGGTCCGATCGGTGATCGACGATCCGACAGTTGCGATCGATCCAAGCCCTGATCCCGATCGGCCATGACCGATCCTGAACCGTGGCAATCGGTCCAGATCAGCGACGATTCGACGGTTGCGATCGATCCAAGCCCTGATCCCGATCGGCCACGATCGATCCCGGACCGTTGCTATCGGTCCAAGATCGGCGATGATCCGACGGTTGCGATCGATCCAAGCCGTGATCCCGATCGGCCACGACCGATCTCGGACCGTGGCGATCGATCCGATCGGTGACGATCCGATGGTTGCGATCGATCCAAGCCCTGATCCCGATCAGCCACGATCGATCCCGGACCGTGGCGATCGGTCCAAGATCGGCAACGATCCGACGGTTGCGATCGATCCAAGCCCTGATCCCGATCGGCCACGACCGAACCCAGACCGTTGCGATCGGTCCAAGATCGACGACGATCCAAGCCGTGATCCCGATCAATCCAAGCATGGTAATTTTTAATATGATAATTATATTATAAAAAATTAATTTTAATTATTATAATTACGACGCAATAAGTGCGTTGCTATATTAAACATAATTTTCTTAATTAATTTTTTGGTTCATTACGTCGCTAATGCGTCGCTATTTAACATAATTAATTTTTAAAAAATATTGCAACGCACTGTGTTACGTCGCAATTATTTTTTCTCATATTTATACTTTATAAAATTTAATTTTATTTAAAATAATTGTGACGCATTTATTGCGTCGCTAAATTAAAAATAATTTTAATTTATTTTCTGGTTTCTTGCGTCGCTAATGTGTCGCTATTTAAAATATTTAATTTTTTTCAAAACATTGCGACGCACTAAATGCGTTGCAATATTTTTTAAATATTTATATTTTAAAAAATTAATTTCATTTAAATTATTTGCGACGTAATTTATGCGTCGCTAAATAAAAAAATAATTTTTCTAATTTTCTTGTTTATTGCGTCGCTAATGTGTCGCTATTTAATATATTTAATTTTTTTAAAAACATTGCGACGCACTGTGTTGCGTCGCAATATTTTTTTCCGATATTTAAATTTTATAAAATTTAATTTATTTAAATTATTTGCGACGCAATTGGTGCGTCGCTAAATTTAAAATAATTTCTTTAATTTTCTATTTTATTGCGTCGCTAATGCGTCGCTATTTAACATATTTAATTCTGTTCAAAACATTGCGACGCAACTCAGTGCGTCGCAATATTTTTTTCCGATATTTAAATTTTATAAAAATTTAATTTAAAAATATTGCGACGCATTATTTACATTGCAATATTAAAATATTAATTTTTTAATTTTCTGGTTAATTGAGTCGCTAATGCGTCACTATTTAACATAATTAATTTTTTAAAAACATTGCAACGCACTGTATTACGTCGCAATTATTTTTTTCTCATATTTATACTTTATAAAATTTAATTTTATTTAAATAATTGCGACGCATTTATTGCATCGCTAAATTAAAAAATTTTAATTTTTTTCTGGTTTCTGCGTCGCTAATGTGTCGCTATTTAAAATATTTAATTTTTTCAAACATTGCGACGCACTAAATACGTCGCAATATTTTTTTAAATATTTATATTTTAAAAATTTAATTTCATTTAAATTTGTGATGCAATATATGCGTCGCTAAATTAAAAAATAATTTTTCTAATTTTCTTGTTTATTGCGTCGCTAATGTGTCGCTATTTAATATATTTAATTCTTTTAAAAACATTGCGACGCACTGTGTTGCGTCGCAATATTTTTTTCCGATATTTAAATTTATAAAATTTAATTTCATTTAAATTATTTGCGACGCAATTGGTGCGTCGCTAAATTTAAAATAATTTCTTTAATTTTCTATTTTATTGCGTCGCTATTTAACATATTTAATTCTGTTCAAAACATTGCGACGCAATTCAGTGTGTCGCAATATTTTTTTTCGATATTTAAATTTATAAAAATTAATTTAAAAATATTGTGACGCATTATTTACGTTGCAATATTAAAATATTAATTTTTTTTAATTTTCTGGTTAATTGAGTCGCTAATGCGTCGCTAATTGCGTCGCAATATTTGTTGTCACAGAGGCGTCGCAAAGTGGTCGCAATTTAGCGACGCAATTATGCGTCGCTAAACTTGCGTCGCTATTTCAGTATTTTCTTGTAGTGAATATTTTCTCTCGAATCTCCGAAATCCTAAATCAAATGCTTTAACTTCTTCTGCTGAATAAATATTATATATTTATCAAAATATTTATCAAACTAAAATAATACTTATCAAAACAACTTCATTTGGTCATTTTCTTATTTCTATTAGATTGTCCATCTTGTTATATTATCAATCATTTGTTTCTTATACATTTTTTACTTTAATGTTATATATTTTTTTAGCATAAGAAGTGGTTTCAAAATTATTATTTTCTTACATTAAAGGTAACGTAGTAAAAATATTATAAGAATTTGATTTCCACCTGATTGAAATTTAGTTCCGCAGTCTCATAATTTATTCTAGGCACGGGGATTAAAATTCTAGTTTTAATAAAAAATCATTAAAATTATGAAACGTAAATTATTTTCTATTTATTTTTGGAAAAAAGTAAAAAAAAATAATATAACGTAGGAAGTAAAAAAAAGTTATAAACGCTAAATAAACACGCCAAATAATACTTTTATCTTAAGTTAGGTGCATCCAACGGAGATGTTTAACGCCGACCATTCTAAGCCGGCACACGACTACACATAAACAAGGGACATACAGACCACACAAAGATATCCACACGGATGCACCAGATCAACGGCTCGTAATTCACTTTCCACCGCGGAAGCGGAGCACGAGATGGAGGGTGGACTATTTCTGGATATTGTAATCGGCGAGGGTCCTCCCGTCCTCGAGCTGCTTCCCGGCGAAGATGAACACCTGATGGTCGGGCGGAATTTCCACCTCATACTCGATCTTCGCCTTCAAGTTATCAATGGTATCCGAGCTTTCCACCTCGAAGGTGATCGTCTTTCCTTTGATGGTCTTCACAAAGATCTGCATCCCTCCGCCGAGTCGGAGGAACAGGTAGAGGGTGGACTCGTTTTGGATGTTATAGTCGGCGAGTGTGCGGCCGTCCTCGAGTTGCTTTCCGGCGAAGATCAGGCGCTGCTGGTCCGGAGGAATGCCCTCCTTGTCCTGGATCTTGGCCTTGACGTTGCCGATCGTTTCGGAGGACTCGACCTCCAGTGTGATGTTCTTGACGAAGATCGGCATCTGTTACAAGGGGGACGGGAAAAAATTAAAAAAAAAAAATTATCAGAGTTGGTTCTAACAACCACATAGAAGAAAAGAATGCATCGATGGATATCGATAGAGAAGATAAGGATCAAGTGAAGAACGAAGGATAGAAAGAGATCAAATCAAACAACCGGAAAATTCACGAGAGAAATTACGACAGCACAGAAGCATATATATATATATATATCACATAATCAAAACCTTTTTCTAAAAAACACAAAAAAAAAAAAACCTTAGAATATTGCGGCAACGCATATATTATCGAAGACATGAAAGGAAATAAGATTGGCTCATAGTTCTATCAGATCAGAGCCAAGATAAAAACTCTTCAATCAAGATAAAGCTCTTCCAATAAAAAATACAAGAAGAAAATATGCTAAAAAGGATATAAACCACGGAAAAAAGTCTTCAATTATAATAGAAAGGACGGAGAGAAAAGGATAATATATAAACCCTGAGAGATTGGCCTGGGCACTCTTGAAGAGCCGAGATACTGGGTGGAAAAGAAAGTACCCGAGGGGTCGTATTTATAGCTGGCATTGCCGACTCAGTTCGACGAACGCTGACAGGACGATTGCGAAGGCGTGATCTGAGCCGTGAAGAGTGAAGACGTGACCTGTACGGAATAAGTTTAATTTTTTTCTGTGCCAGCCGCGGGTAAGGCCAATTGCAGTCGAGCTGAGCTGTTTTTCCCTCTTTCCGAGACGTAAGGCCCGATATTGACTGCGGGTGGGTTGCCGATAATGGCGAACAATGTCATGGTATGCATACTCTGATAATATCGTCGATGAAAAGAGTTCTAGTTTCGAGTCATCATAGATCCCTAACTGAAACCAAAAGAACATCGATGATCATCCAGAAACCATGCAGCTTGCAAAGTTATGTAGTCACTAAATCTCCTCAAGTTACATACACAAACTGAAATGGCTTCATGCAGCAAAAGATGATAATATAATTCAACCACTTTCCAACGTTGATATACAAGCCAGGCCTTCCTGTTTAGCCGCTAGAAACGCACATTGATGTGACTTAACTAGAGCACAAAACACGAGGAGATGAAATATATTCCTAAAATCACTGGCTCAAATTAAGAGATGATATATAAGCGAGAAAAACTACATCCTGTGGAAGGCAAGCGCTTAATTCTAAGCAGCAGTAAGTTCACTCTCCCCGGTACCTGAGGAAATTGCAACAACATTGATAGAACCAGTTAGAAAGATTGAAATCCCCGATTCATGAATATAGAGGGGCAAATCATATGGAATCCATGTTCTTATTCTCTAGCAATTTAACAGAGTATTGACAAAGATGGCTTTTGTAGCCCATACTAGCCATCAATATAAAGTAATTGACATCTCCCTTTCTTGCACACCAAATAAAATTCAAAAAAATACTGAGGGAGCTGCTACATACACCACAAAAATTACTCTCTACACCTTAAAATCTTAAAATTTTTCAAATTACTCCTCACAGCCACGAGATCTCTCTACACCCCCTCAAGAACGCTGCTACCTACGGATTGCCTGCATCTTATTTAATACGTTATAAAGCTTTGCGCCCATTTTTATACGTTATAAATCTCCCTTCCAAAGTTTCGCTTCGTCTTCTTTTGTAGCTTCTTTTAATACGTTATAAAGCTTTGCGCCCATTTTTATTATGACATTGGCATCCTCTCCTTTATCCTCCGCTTCCTTTCCAGGATCCACCATTTTATCGTATCTCTTTCCCATGGAGTCGCACCCTTGTAGAAGATGGACTCAGTAGCAAGGCTGTGATCAGGCAATAAATCTGGGCAGAAAACCACTAGATAAGCACAGTATTTGGACAAGCTAGCAGCAACGTTATATCGAGATCGCAGATCTCCATCAAGTTGATTTTTTTTTGGCCGGATGCAGCGGTTATTCGTAGATAGAAGAGAAGAATGGAAGATCTTTTTGCAACTTTTGAAGCAAGAAATCCTCTTGAACTGTATGTCAACATCATACTGTTTAGAGAGCTCATTTTCACATATACTGGTGGCGATTTGCCAGACCAGAATGGTGTGAGCCTGTGTCTTGCCTCTAAATGCCGAGGATAACTCTTCGCTCATCTCATTCTGCTGCAGCGAGAACGCGTCATTTGACAAGTTAAAAAAAGAGAGCATGCCATTTGATGGGACATTTGGTGGTTGGCTTTGGTCGCGGAGTGAGCGAACGATGAACTCCTCCACATCCATGAGCAATTTGATTTTGGTGCCCTTTCTTTTGCCTTCTGTACCCTTGCTGACCATACCCAATGTCGCATAGGATAGCAGATTCCTGAGCCGAGGGCTGTAATCATAAGATTCCAGAAGGCAGTACTCTTTGTGCCAACACTACACAATCGTGACCTTGCACCAGAGCCTTAATGCCTTCCTGATCAACGCACAACTCTGCCATGAAAGCAGGAACACCTTTGCCCAATCTGACAACATGTAGGTGGTCCGCTCCCAAACCTCCCATGGCTGCAAGAGCGGTCAGCCATTTCGAAAGCCTCAATTGGTTAAGACCCCAGAGCAACCAGATTGGAAGGTCGAACTTTGTGCCTCGCGTGGCGGTCAGATTAGCAGCCCAAAAGGAGTCCATTATGCTCCTCAGTCCCCATCTCCGGTTTTGCCTCTCTTCGGGACTGTAGTCACTACTCATTAATTAGTCGATGGTATAATTGATGCTCTGCTGAAGGGTGAGTAAGAGAACAGCCCATACGTCGAACAGCTCGTTCTTGAGATTTGTCTCGAAATTGGTAACCTGCAGCAATCCAATGGTGTAGGTAACCATGGAGCTGGATGCTGCGTCAAGTATCAAGATGATGTACTTGACATGTGAGCAACAGGATCGACGCCTGTATCTGTATCTGTATGTGTACAGCAGTTACCATCACCAAGAATTCGATCCGGGCTAACTTAAAATCATCAGACTTCTCCATGTAGAAAAAGGATTTGATCCAATCCCATACTTTCTCTTTAATTGGCCCCCATTTCCAAATGATTCCATTACTATGTTCAGGAGTTACTAACACTGAGCTCCCCCTCTTATAAAACCACCGAACTTCAAAACATTCTAGAAAAACAATTTTTTAATTTTTCTCATCATAAATCGCAGCGGTCCATTTGTATTTATATCTTTATTATATTTAATATGATGTATAAGTTTTAAATCATAGATTTTTTTAAAGAACAAAAAATACTTTTTGACTAGCATTTTTGTATGAGATTTTTGAAAGTCACCGATAGTATTTGCATTAAAAGACACTACAACACAGGCCTACTTGGATCGATCACAAGTTAATTATAGTATATATAATTCAATTTAACTTAATTTATATTTTTAATGAAGTTAGTGTTAGAAAAATTATTTTTTCTTTTGCAAAATTCCTTTATTAGAAAAATGCTAGAAAATTAATCAGAAAATTTATACTCAAAATTTAAATTAAAATTAAAATTAAAAGGAATCAAATTGGTCGAGGCGTGTTAAACACTGCCCTAAGGACAAGTTTTCGCCCCCTCGTGCGGGTTGTTGGCGAATTGTCCCTAAGGTACAATGACCTGATTTGATTCGATCCTCCTACCGCGAGCACGATCGGGTGGAGGTTCAAACCCAGTAATTCTTCAGATGCCCAAATATAATAATTAAAATAGTTAAATAAATCTTTTACCACTAGTTGTTTGTTGAGACAGATTTTCTTGTTTAGACTCCTTGAGACAGCATCAGGATTTGCAGCAACAAAATCTTCAAGGATTTGCAGCAACAGGCAACAGAATCTTCAAGGATTTGCAGCAACGAGATCTTCAAAGATTTGCAGCAATAGGCAACAGAATCTTCAAGGATTGCAGCAACAAGATCGGATTTGCAGCAACAAGATTTGTAGCAATGGAATTTTTATTAAGGATTTTTTTTCTGCCTTCTATATTCACTATTCCTTTTCCTTAGTTTATCCATATATTTATATTAAAAAAAATGACATTTCTCTTTGTGACAGTTCCTTCCCAAACGGAAGGAAAAGCAGAACGCTCGAGCAAACGCTGAGCGTTTCCGGAAATCACGGAACGCTCGCTGCAAACGTTCCGTAAACGCTCATCGTGAGCATTTCGAGCGCGTCCCACGCGAGCATTTAATGCTCGCGTGGGTCGGTTACCACCCCTCTTTATTTTTTATTTTTTAACTTTTAACAAACGGCAAAAGTCAACAATCCCCCATAAAAGTTAAAAATAAAATAAAATAAAATAAATAATAAAATTAAAAAAAAATTAGGGCATCTTATACTGCGCAATAGGTGAGGTATCCTGTGGACTTGAACCTCACTTAGTGTTGATTGTATACATCTGAAGGAACCATAGTGGATTAGACCTTGAACTAGGTCCTTGACTCAGACTTCTACTAATCACACACACAGCATGAATCAATTGGGTTTAAGCGGTCAGCGCATATTAAAGGCCTTGCACTTAGTACCTTGATTTTTTATGAGAATTTCTGAAGGTTAGCCCAAACCTTTAGTCACGGCCTCATATGACAATTCTCATATAGGTGAATCCTCCAAGGGTATTTATGACTAATACCCTGCAGATAACCTACCTCGGATCCATTAAGAGAATCACTCAATCTTACACAAATTTACTTTGTCACTTTATAAGAGCACTCATCATAGGGATGGGTTGAAATTTTTTTAAAATTTGTGCTCTAACACGATCACTCAATCAGCTTCGTTTCTACCACATTGAACCTCATTCATGGGATCTCTAATCACAGAGGTTGGGTATCCGCTGCTGGTGACCAAATAATGGGCTTAAGCCCCATCCCCCTCGATGAATCTAGGACTCCACTCCTAGATAATCCCTTGGTTAATTGATCTGCCAAATTCTTCTCAGATTTGACAAATTCCAAAGAGATAACATTTTTCTTATGTTGTCTTATAGACTTATGACGAAGCCGTATATGGTGATTCATCCTTTTATTGGTACTCTTTTGATTTGTCAGTTCAATTGCGGCCTTATTATCACAATGGATAGATATAGCTGGAACTGGCTTAGGTACCAAAGGTAGCTCTGATATTAGATTTTTTATCCACTCTGCCTCATTACAAGTGGTATCCAGAGCTATCAACTCGGCCTCCATGGTACTTCTAGAAATAATAGTTTGCCTAGTGGATCCCCAGGCAATAGCAGCACCGCCAAGAAGAAAAATGTATCCGGTAGTTGATTTTAAATCATGAGAATCAGTGACCCAATTAGCATCACTGTAACCCTCAACCACCTCAGGGTATTCAGTGAACATCAAAGAGAGATTAAGTGTTCCCTTTAAATATTGGAACACTCTTTCTAAGGCTACCCAATGAGATTGATCAGGATTTTGATTATATCTACTCAGCCTTCCTACAGCATAGGCAATATCAGGTCTTGTTCTGTTTGCTACATATAAGAGAGATCCTATAATTTTAGAATACTTTAATTGATTAATTGGGTCACCTAAATTTTTCTTTAGGTGAAAGTTAGGATCAAAAGGAGTAGATATTGATTTAAGATTGGAATAACCAAACTTCTTGATCATTTTTTCTATAGAATGAGAAAGAGAGAGAGCTATCCCTTCATGGGACTTGATAAGCTTCATCCCTAGGATTACATCCGCTTCACCTAAATCTTTCATGTCAAACTTAGAAGAGATGAAAGATTTAACACTTGAAATAATTTCAAGAGATGTTCCAAAAATTAAAATATCATCGACATATAAGCAAAGGATTACACAATCATTATCGACGATCTTAGAATATACACACTTATCATGATTATTGATTTGAAATCCAAAAGATAGAATAATTCGATCAAATTTTATGCCATTGTTTAGGAGCCTGTTTAAGACCATAAAGGGACTTGATAAGTTTACAAACCTTGTCTTCTTGTCCCTTTACAAAAAACCTTCAGGCTGTTCCATATGGATCTCCTCCTCAAGATCTCCATTTAGGAACGCAGTCTTCACATCCATTTGATGAATGATTAACTTATGAATGGAAGCAATAGCAAGTAGTGATCTAAGGGTTGTTATTCTAGCTACAGGAGAATATGTATCAAAGAAATCTAACCCTTTCTTTTGGTTATACCCTTTGGCTACTAATCTAGCCTTATACTTTTCTATTGAACCATCAGGTCTAAATTTCTTCTTAAATACCCACTTACACCCTAAAGGTTTGCTTCCAGGGGGTAAATCAGATAAGATCCAAGTTTCATTTTGTAAGATTGAATTAAATTCAGAAAGGATAGCTTCCTTCCAAAAAGGAGCATCAGGAGAAGACATCGCCTCTGAAAAAGAAGAAGGTTCACCTTCGACTAGGAAAGTAAAGAAACCTTCACCAAGATCTTTTCTTTCCTTATCCTTGAACTTTTTCTAAGTTCAGAAGGTTCACCTTTAGGATTAGATCTTTTCCTTTTCCTTGACTCATTAGATAAACCAGCTTCAAAAGAATCATGAACCAAGAAAGGATTAGTAGAGAGTTGATTTGGTACTTGGTTCTTGAAAGGAAAAACATTTTCAAAATAAGTAGCATCTCTAGATTCGATAAGAGTGTTATTTGAGATGCCACTTATATCAGAGTTTATCACTAGGAACCTATTTGTACTGCTATCTAAGGAATAATCTATAAAGATAGCATCTACAGTTTTAGGTCCTATTTTTCTTCTCTTGGGTTCAGGTATTCCTACCTTAGCTAAGCATCCCCACACTTTAAGATAATCTAGCCTGGGTGTTCTACCTTTCCAAAGCTCAAAAGGTGTTTTAGGACTATCCTTAAAGGATATCTATTTAAAATAAACATGCAGCTAAAAGAGCTTCCCCCCACAAGTTCTCAGGTACGCCTGAACTTATTAACATTGAGTTAACCATATCCATTAATGTACGTGTTGGAAGATTATTGAAAAATCATATGACCCAATCCTTTTGATTTTGATGATTACTAAAAGCCATTGAGTTCATTAAAAGATATAATGAGTTTATTTACATGTGCAATGAATTTATTTTGAACAATCAATGAGAATGTTAAAGTTTGACTTTAATCAATTTTGAAAGTAACTTTAAGCTCAATGTTTAAGCTTTCAAAAAGAAATTTTATAATTCATATTTATCAATGAGTTTTTGGAATAGTTCTTGAATTGATTCTTAATGTCAATTTTATTGAATTCAAGTCAAAACAATGATTTAAAATGAATCTGGAACGATTTTAAGTCAATCAGAAAAGTTTCTGATTTTTGATACGTTCCGGAGCCGACTCTTGAGTTTCAGAGTCGACTCCACTCAGTGTACAGAAATGTGCATCTGTCTCGAGTCGACCCACGAAATTTGTCGAGTCGACCCCCGATTCTGTCGAGCCGACTCCATGACTGTGCGAGTCGACTCCGCTCAGACACCAGAAGAGTGTTTTTCTGAGCACTTCGCGAGTCGACCCCAACTTTTCATGAGTCGACCCCCGACTTTCAGGAGTCGACACTTACTTTTGAGTCGACCCTTAACTTTCTAAAATGTTTCTATTTTTAGTAAGACGAGCTCGAGCCGACTCGGGAAAAGCATGAGTCGACTCCAGCAAATCTGGGCGAAATTTTTCGGATGCCAACTCAGCTCCAACGGTAAGATTTTTGATTAACGGCTATTTTTCTTTGTCTCTAACGGCTATATTTTGCAGAATCTATAAATAGAGAAGCCTTTTCAAATCAAAATAATCAATAGAGATATCAAAAAGAGAGAAAAGAAATCTTTCAAAAAGAGGGAAAAACAGAGCTTCATTTGGAAAAATCATTTGAGTCAAGAAAAGAGATTCAAAAGGAGTGAAATCAAAGGAGAGATTCTGTGCTCAAGCTACAATCTACAAAAAGTTCTAGAGGAGATCCCAAAGCAACCAAGAGCAAAATCAAGATCCTCCAACCTAGAAGAAAAAGAAGAAAAGCTTCAACCAACTCCAAAAGCCCCAAAGCTAGGAGAATCTGTGCTGAGGCCTGATTCCACACATCTAAGGAGTTGGAGAAGAGAAGCAAAGAAGCCAAGCCTGAAGCTTAATCAATCAGGCTTTTCTAAACCTAAGCTTTATTTTGATTATTCTGCTCTAGAGGAGCTGTTTGTATTTAAACTCAAATTATTTTCTTGGTACTGATTCAAAGTGGATTGAATCAGTGGAGGTAGTTGTACCTCGTTGTAAGCAGCTTAGTTCTGTTGTTGGGTTTTGTGCTGGTTGAGCCCCCGTGTAAAACCAGCTGGGTTCGTTGTGATCCCGGAAAAACAACAAGTTTGAGTTGTGAGCTTGTAAAACAACTCGGCTGTAATCTAGGGAGATTATAGTGGTGACCCAAGTGAATCTTGGGAGTGGACGTAGGTGTTGGATACACCGAACCACTATAAAATCTTTGTGTTTGCCGTGCTCTTTGTCTCTCACTCTATCTCTCTTATATTTCTGTTTGTGCATTGCTTATTGTTAATTTCTCTCACTTGCACATCTTGAGTTAATTTCTTAAAACATTTAAAAAGCTTAAATTTTTAAAGAACCCAATTCACCCCCCCCTCTTGGGTTGCCATCTGGGCCAACAATTGGTATCAGAGCAAGTGCTCATTTAGATTTTGATCACACGATCAAGAGCTAAAGATCCAAATGGCAACACAAGTTGGTTCATTTGCTGAAGGTCATTCTACGAATAGACCTCCTTTATTTAATGGCCAACTATTCATATTGGAAAGCTAGAATGAGGATATTCATTCAAGCTTCTGATTATGAATTATGGGGTGTATAATAATGGACCTAGTACACCCACACATGTTATAGATGGCACTATTGTTCCTAAGCCCGAAAGGGATTGGAATGATAATGATAGGAAATGGCACAGCTTAATGCTAAAGCCATGAAATTTATATTGTTCCTTAGATGCTAATGAATTAATAGAATCTCACATGTAATTCCGCAAAGAGATGGGATAGGTTAGAGGTTACCCATGAGGGAACCAACCAAGTAAAAGAATCTAAAGATTAATATTCTTGTTCATAAATATGAATTATTTAGCATGGAACAATCTGAAACCATGCATGCATGTTCACTAGATTCACTGATATTGTAATGGTTTGAAAGTCTTGGTAAGACATATACTAACTCTGACTTGTTCGCAAAATTCTTAGGTCACTTACCAAGATCATGGGAAGCCAAAATGACAGCCATCCAAGAAGCCAAAGACCTCAACACCTACCTTGGAAGAGCTTCTTGGATCCTTATGACCCATGAGCTGACAATGAAGCAACATGTTGAGGAGGAGTCAAGAAAGAAGAAACCATTGCCCTCAAAGCTGCAAAGAGAAGAGCAGCAGCGATGATGATGATGATGATGATGATGAGACAGCTCTCTTAGCAAGAAATTTAAGAAGTTTATGAAGAAAGAACCCTTCCACAAGAAGAATTTGGAAAAAATGGAAGGAGAAAAAGAAAAGGATAAAAAAAGGAAAAGGACAAAGAGAAAGACCCCTTGACTTGTTATGAATGTAAAAACCGGGGCATTTTAGATATGATGTCCTTTATTGAAGAAAGCCTATAAGAAAAAGAAAAAGGCTTACATGGCAACTTGGAGTGACAGTGAAGAATCTTCTTCCGAAGAAGAAGAACAAAAAGAAGTTGCAAATGTTTGCTTATGGCGGACGACAACGATGAGGTAAGTTCCGAAACCCCGATGATGAATTTGCTTTTGATGAAATTTGAAGCTTCAATGAACTTGTGATGATTTCAAATTTTGAAAAAGAAATACAAATCTTTGAAACTGAAAACTAAATTTAATTAAAGAGAAAATGAATTAAATCTTGTATTAAAGATTAAAAGATAAAAGGAAAATCTTAATGAAAAGAATGATCATAAGATTGATTTTAAAATCTGAAAATGAAAATCTAATTAAAGAAAAAGAATCAATCTCTAATGAAAATGATTTTCTAAAGAAAGAGGTTAAAAATATAAAGACATTGTTGATAAATTTACTTAAGCTCAACTAAACTAAACATGATTTTAGATAGTCAAAAAGCAGTTTTTGACAAAGCGGATTAGGGTATAACACATTAAGAAAACAAAAATCATTGAAAAATATTTTTGTAAGTGCTGGCCAAAGTAATTTACTTGTTTTAAATGTAATCAAAAAGGACATAAATCTTTTGAATGTAAAACAATAAAATAATAAAAATTAAATTTAAAGGAAAGAAAATATGGGTTCCGAAAGGAACAATATTTGTTGCTACTAACCATGAAGGACCCAAGAAAGCTTGGGTACCTAAACATAAAGTTTGATTATTGCAGGAATGTCTTGTGGCCAAGAGATCAAAGAGAAAGTGGTATCTTGATAGTGGCTGCTCAAGACATATGACGGGTGACAAAGAAGAATTCATCACCCTTGAAGAAAAGAAAGGAGGAGTTGTTACGTTTGGCGATAATGGTAAAGGTCAAATTATGGGCCTTGGTAAATTCGTATAACTCCATCCACATTTATTGATAATGTACTTTATGTTGATGGTTTGAAGCATAATTAATTAGTATAAGCCAATTATGTGATAAAGGTTTTAAAGTTTCATTTGAATCTTCTTATGCACTGTAGCTAATTCCATTGATAATAGCATTGTATTTACTGGTTATAGACATGGCAATGTTTACTTGGTTGATCTAGACAAATTATCTTGAGTGATCATTGCTTAATTGCTGATAATGCTAATATGAATGAAATTGGTTGGTTGTGGCATCGTAGATTAGGTCATGCAAGCACACACCTAATTTCAAAACTAATTAAAATGGATTTAGTTAAAGGCTTACCTAAATAGATTTTGAAAACAACAAAATATGTGATGCATGTCAATTTGGAAAACAAACAAGAAGTTCTTTCAAATCTAAAAATGTTGTTTCAACTTCTAGGCCATTAGAGCTACTTCACATGGACCTTTTTGGACCAACTAGAACCACAAGTCTAGGAGGAAAGAAATATGGTCTTGTGATTGTAGATGATTACTCTAGATTC
The DNA here is from genome assembly GCA_900491605.1 of Calamus simplicifolius. Classification (NCBI taxonomy): domain Eukaryota; kingdom Viridiplantae; phylum Streptophyta; class Magnoliopsida; order Arecales; family Arecaceae; genus Calamus; species Calamus simplicifolius. The sequence continues at coordinate 374,881 of UESW01003849.1, forward strand.
ACTTGGGTAATGTTTTTAGCTCACAAAGATGAGACTTTCTCGATATTCCTGAAATTCTTCAAGAAAGTCACAAATGAGAAAAACACTACCATAGTGTCTCTAAGAAGTGATCATGGAACTGAATTTGAAAATCACTTATTTGAAAGTTTTTGCAATGAAAATGGTATTAATCATAATTTTTCTGCACCTAGGACCCCACAACAAAATGGTGTAGTTGAAAGGAAAAATAGGACTTTAGAAGACATGGCCCGTACCATGCTATGTGAAAGTAAACCTACCAAAGTACTTTTGGGCGGAAGCTATTAACACAGCATGTTACATCTTAAATAGAGCCCTAATAAGACCAATTTAAAGAAAACACCTTATGAATTATGGCATGATAGAAAACCCAATATAAATATTTTCATGCATTTGGTTGTAAATGTTTTGTTCACAATAATGGTAAAAATAATTTAGGCAAATTTGATGCTAAATCTGATGAAGGAATATTCTTAGGATATTCAACAACTAGTAAAGCATATAGAGTATTTAACAAGAAAACTTTAGTTGTTGAAGAATCCATTCATGTAGTTTTTGATGAATCTTTAGCAACTCGTTCTGAAAATTTGATGATGAGAAGATACAAACATAATTGAGAAAGATCTTGAAAAATTAAATATTGATGTATCTTCAGATCATGAGCAAGAAGCTAAAGATAATGATTCACCTAAGGATGATGATACAACACTAATCATAATGATATAGATCTTCCTAGAGATTGGAGATATGCTTATAGTCACCCTAAGGAATTGATTATAGGTGATCCATCTCAAGGAATAAGAACTAGATCATCTATGAGAAATATTAGTAATCATCTTGCATTTGTATCACAAATTGAACCTAAAACTATTGAAGAAGCTGAAAAAGATAATAATTGGATGTTAGCAATGCAAGAAGAATTAAATCAATTTACTAGAAATAATGTATGGACTTTAGTTGAAAGACCTAAAAATCATTCTGTTATAGGATCAAAATGGATATTTAGAAATAAACTAGATGAAAATGGCATAGTAATTAGAAACAAAGCTAGATTAGTTGCAAAAGGATATAATCAAGAAGAAGGTATTGATTTTGATGAAACCTTTGCACCAGTAGCTAGATTAGAAGCCATTAGACTATTACTTGCATTTGCATGTCATATGAATTTTAACTTATTTCAAATGGATGTAAAAAGTGCATTTTTAAATGGATTTATAAATGAAGAAGTATATGTAGAACAACCACCAGGTTTTGAAGATCATGAATTTTCAAATCACGTTTTTAAATTGCACAAAGCATTATATGGTTTGAAACAAGCACCTAGAGCTTGGTATGATAGATTAAGTAAATTTTTAATTGAAAATGATTTTATAAGAGGAAATGTAGATAAAACATTGTTTTTGAAAAGAAAAGGTAAAGATTTATTAGTAGTTCAAATATATGTTGATGATATTATTTTTGGTGCTACTAACAATTTCTATGTCAAGAATTTGCTAAGTTGATGCAGGGAGAATTTGAAATGAGCATGATGGGAGAACTCAACTTCTTCCTTGGACTCCAAATCAAACAAAGCAAAGAGGGAATCTTCATCAACCAAACAAAATACACAAGAGAAATCCTAAAGAAGTTTGGTATGGAATCAATGAAACCCCTCGGAACACCAATGAGTCCTTCATGCAAGCTAGACAAAGATGAAGAAGGTAAGAAGGTTGATCAAAATATTATCGAGGTATAATCGGATCCCTACTTTACTTAACTGCAAGTAGACCAGATATAATGTTTGCTGTTTGCTTATGTGCTAGATTTCAATCAGAACCTAAAGAATCACATTTAATTGCTGTTAAAAGAATACTAAGATATTAAATGGAACAAAAAATGTAGGTTTATGGTATTCTAGAGACTCAACATTAAACTTAATTGCATACACTGATTCTGATTATGCTGGATGTAAGTTAGATAGAAAAAGCACAAGTGGTGCATGCCAATTCTTAGGAAGTAACTTAATCTCATGGTTTAGCAAAAAGCAAAATTCAGTTGCATTATCAACTACTGAAGCTGAATATGTAGCAGCTGGAAGTTGCTGTGCTCAAATCCTATGGATTAAGCGACAACTTGAAGACTATGGTATCACACTTGATAAAACACCTATAAGATGTGATAACACAAGTGCAATTAATCTAACAAAAATCCAATTCAACATTCTAGAACTAAACACATAGAAATTAGATATCATTTTATAAGAGAACATGTGCAAATAATGAAATATGTCTTGATTATGTTAACACTGAAGAACAATTAGCTGACATATTTACAAAACCCTTAAGTGAAGAAAGATTCTGTTATCTTAGAGGAGAGTTAGGGATTGTGATCCATTAGAATGAATTTGAAACCCCTAAGGAAATTTTATCTAAGATTCTTTCAAATCCTTGATCTTTAAGGAAATCTTATCTAGAATTCATATCTAATTGATCTATTCAATCCAATGATTATTTTATCAATTTTTATGATCAATTCCGGACACATTTCAGAAATTTCATGTTTTTGCTCTGAAATGGTCTCGGAGCCGACTCGGTGAGTATCGGAGTCGACTCCTGGTTTCGACTGAAACTCTCGGGTCGACCCCTCTCGGCGCGAGTCGACTCCACTTCGGGATAGTTTTCTGTGACTGTCCGGAGTCGACCCCTGGTTTTGGAGCCGACTCGAAGTGGTCCCAGGTTGATTTATCTAGGGCAGAGTCGACTCGCCGTTCATTTCAAACTTTTCAATCCTTCAAATACTCTCTCCAAAACTCTTCCAAACCTTCCAAACTTCCTAGAATCCCTGATTAACCTTCCAATCGACAAATGGCCCCCAAAACCGTGGTTCCAACCTTGTGCGGCCGGCGTCAAGAGGAAGCGAGCCGTTAGGAAGACCGTGAGGCGTCCCGTCGTGAGCCGTCACCCAGCTCTGATTCTTCATCTTCCTCTTCTACTCCGAATGCTTCTCCTGCTGCTGCTTCTCTCAGGTAGATAGATTAGCGATAGGATCACAACGGGTAGAAAGGTAGATTTTGAACTATTTGAGGCTGAGGGATTTTTGCTTGGGAGACAATTAATTGAAATGGGATGGGAGAAAATATGTTCCTTGGATTGCCCGACCTATCCCTCCTAGTAAAGGAATTTATAAAAATCTGTCTAGAGGAGATCATGGCCTAGTTAGCAATGTGAGAGGAATAGGCTCTCTGTGACTGTTGAGTTCTTTCAAGACTGTTGGATCTCCTTTGTCTGGCACTCCACCTTTTCTTCAGAAGACCGTAGCCCGCGCTTGCCAGATTATTAAATCGGGATGTGTCGGTTTTGAAGAGGTTTTTGCCAATCACTTTCATTAGAATTGAGATTATTACATAATATTTGCAGTAGGATACTCTTTCCAAAGACTGGAAGATTTGATTATGTATCGGAAAGAGATATCTTTGTGATGGATGCCATTGTGACAGGCAAACCTATAAACCTTCCCAGCATGATACTTGGTACATTGCAGACTGTGGAGGAAAAAGAAATCAAGTCTGCCCTATGGAATGATTCTAACAAAGATTTTTCTGAGCCAAGGAGTTTGATTTCAGATAGTGAGCCAATGAGGAATCTGAGACATACTGACTTCTATAGCTTGGCCACCATTCATAGAATGGGTTTTATCAAGAAGAATGGAAAATGGGAGAGGAAAGGACTGATAGAAGAAAGAGCTACTGATGTTGAGGCACCAGGACCTTCAGTAGACATCCTTCACCTGCACCTCCGAGCCCTTCTACTTCTGCCCCTGCTCCAGCCCCCGCTCCATCTTTTGATCAAGCTTCAACATCTTCTGCCGGTTTCTCAGATCAACAGCTAATGCAACTCAAAGTTCTTTTGATGATCAATCTGAAAAACTTAAATCTGAATTTGAGAATAAGTTCATGAATTTGAGGGAGACTCTTTATTCATTAGATGATCGTATCTCTAAGATGGAGTCTACTCTCAGCTCTTCTTCGGTATCTTTAAGTGGTGATCTCAAAAATATATTTGAAGAACTTAAAGATATATGCGGAGATGGAGAGACTTATGCAAAGTGCAATGCGGAGCTACAAGACAAGATTATGACTGCTTGCACCTTTGTCGATGAGAGGCTCAAAGATTATGTAAAAATTCAATCTGATGGAATGAAGAACATAGTAGATCATTTAACTAGGATTGTAAGAACTCATTTCTGAGATATTAGATTTTCAATCCTTGTTATGTACTGAAATTTTTGTTATGCTTTCATTTTGAAATCACTGTATTAAACATCTTGATGTATTAGACCTTTTGATGAAATGAATTCTCTATGTTGATTACTCAATGTATTTCCTTCTTTCAATGAATGAATGAAATTGTCAAATCTTATCTTGATTGAATGAATGTTTATACGTCTCTACCTTTTTGTTGATAACAAAAAAGGGGGAGAGTTTTATAGTTTTATGATTGTAAATACATTTGAGAAAATCAAAGTAATTAATGAGATAAACAATGGGATATTTATTTAAGTTTCATAGGGGGAGCTACCTCATTCAGGGGGAGCCTAAGCCTAACTATGAAAATAAAATAAATTCACTAATCAATCATGCATAAACTCAATGTTTTTGTCATCATCAAAAAGGGGGAGATTGTTGGAAGATTATTGAAAAATCATATGACCCAATCCTTTTGATTTTGATGATTACTAAAAGCCATTGAGTTCATTAAAAGATATAATGAGTTTATTTAAATGTGCAATAAATTTATTTTGAACAATGAATGAGAATGTTAAAGTTTGACTTTAATCAATTTTGAAAGTAACTTTAAGCTCAATGTTTAAACTTTCAAAAAGAAATTTTATAATTCATGTTTTATTCAATGAGTTTTTGGAATAGTTCTTGAATCAATTCTTAATGTCAATTTTATTGAATTCAAGTCAAAACAATGAATTAAAATGAATCTTGAACGATTTTAATGTCAATCAGAAAAGTTTCTGATTTTTGATACGTTCCGAGCCGACTCTTGAGTTTCAGAGTCGACTCCGCTCAGTGTACAGAAATGTGCATCTGTCTCGAGTCGACCCACGAAATTTGTCGAGTCGACCCCTGATTCTGTCGAGCCGACTCCTTGACTGTGCGAGTCGACTCCACTCAGACACCAGAAGAGTGTTTTTCTGAGCACTTCGCGAGTCGACCCCAACCTTTCATGAGTCGACCCCCGACTTTCAGGAGTCGACACTTAACTTTTCGCGAGTCGACCCTCTAACGTTTAAAATGTTTCTATTTTTAGTAAGACGAGCTCGAGCCGACTCGGGAAAAGCATGAGTCGACTCCAGCAAATCTGGGCGAAATTTTTACGGATGCCAACTCAGCTCCAACGGTTAGTTTTTTGATTAACGGCTATTTTTCTTTGTCTCTAACGGCTATATTCTTGCAGAATCTATAAATAGAGGAGCTCTTTTCAAATCAAAGTAATCAATAGAGATATCAAAAAGAGAGAAAAGAATATCTTTCAAAAAGAGGGAAAAACAGAGCTTCATTTGGAAAAATCATTTGAGTCAAGAAAAGAGATTCAAAAGGAGTGAAATCAAAGAGAGAGATTCGTGTGCTCCTGAGCTACAATCTACAAAAAGTTCTAGAGGAGATCCCAAAGCAACCAAGAGCAAAATCAAGATCCTCCAACCTAGAAGAAAAGAAGAAAAGCTTCAACCAACGTCCAAAAGCCCCAAAGCTAGGAGAATCTGTGCTGAGGCCTGATTCCACACATCTAAGGAGTTGGAGAAGAGAAGCAAAGAAGCCAAGCCTGCATTCAAGCTTAATCAATCAGGCTTTTCTAAACCTAAGCTTTATTTTGATTATTCTGCTCTAGAGGAGCTGTTTGTATTTAAACTCGAAATTATTTTCTTGCGTACTGATTCAAAGTGGATTGAATCAGTGGAGGTAGTTGTACCTCGTTGTAAGCATGGGATAGCTTACGTTTCTGGGTTCGTTGTGATCTCGTTAAAAACAACGAGTTGGGTTTTGTGCTGGTGAGCCCGTGTAAAACCAGCTGGGTTCGTTGTGATCCCGTTAAAAACAACGAGTTGGGTTTTGTGCTGGTGAGCCCGTGTAAAACCAGCTGGGTTCGTTGTGATCCCGGAAAAACAACAAGTTTGAGTTGTGAGCTTGTAAAACAACTCGGCTGTAATCTAGGGAGATTATAGTGGTGACCCAAGTGAATCTTGGGAGTGGACGTAGGTGTTGGTTGCACTGAACCACTAAAAATATCTTGTGTTTGCCGTGCTCATTTGTCTCTCACTCTATCTCTCTTATATTTTGTTTGTGCATTGCTTATTAGTTAATTTCTCTCACTTGCACATCTTGAGTTAATTTGCCTAAAACATTTCAAAAAGTCTTAAATTTTTAAGAACCCAATTCACCCCCCTCCCTTCTTGGGTTGCCATCTGGGCCAACAGTACGATTTTTCCGTTCAGCTACACCATTAGACTGAGGAGAGTATGGTGGTGTGACTTCATGAATAATCCCATATTCTTGACAAAATAGAGTCATTTCATTTGAAGTATATTCACCACCGCGATCTGACCTAAATTTCTTAAGCTTTTTCTCAGTTTGGGTTTCAGCTTCTACCTTATAAATCTTAAACTTATCTAATACTTCATCCTTAGATTTTATCAAATATATGTGACAATATCTTGAGAAGTCATCTATGAATGTTACAAAGTAACAACTTCCTCCCCGTGTAGGAAACTTGGTAGAGTCACATACATCGCTATGGACTAATTCAAGAAGTGTTGAACTCCTATTTACTGATTTAAAAGGTTTTCTAGGCATCTTAGCTTGAATACAAATCTCACATTTAAACTTTCTATCAATATGAACCTTAGGAATTAGATTAAGATTTGTCATGTAATGAATACGATCAAAATTTACATGACCAAGTCTACTATGCCAAACATTTGAAGATTCAACATTAAAAAGAAGAGAACTTTTATTAGATAACTTAGAGGATACATTTAATTTAAAAAGACCTTCATATACAAAACCTTTACCAACAAACTCATTATTACGAGTAATTACAACTTTATTTGACTCTAGAATAATTTTATATCCTCTAGATATAAGAAGAGATCCACTAATCAGATTTCTTCTAACACTAGGAACTAACAACACTTCATGAAGGACCAGGATTTTTCCAGATGTCATCTTTAGATCCACTTGACCTTTCCCAAGCACTTGTGCTGAAGAGTTATTCCCAAGTGTCACACCTCCTCCACTTGATTCCTGAAAGCTGGAGAACCAGGAGCGATCAAAACAAACATGAAACTGAATCAAGCCACCAATCACAAGAAGATTGGGTTGAGTTAATTAAGAATTTTGAATTTACTGACCTAAAAGAAGGCTCAGCACCACTCTCAACCACGTTAACTTGTGGTTTGGATGATTTCCTCAATGGTTCAGTCTTTCGGTGGTAGCAGTCCTTCGCCACATGATTTGTCCTTCCGCACACAAAGCAGAATGTGCCTTTATAATTCTTTGACTTTGATTCGGTCGGTTCTGATTTGATCGGTTCTGAGGAGGTTTGTATGATTGGTTGGATCTAAATTGAAATTTCTTCTTCTTAAAATTCTTTCTCCTAGGTTTGAATTGATTTGGAGTTGGATTTGACTCGGTCAGATTGATTTTAGGTCCAAGGTCGGTCTTTTGATTTTGATTTAGCTTAAGCCGGTGTTCCTCTTCTATCCTAATAGAGTTAATCACTTCTGTTAGGGTCAAGCTACCTTGCTTATGACTTAGCTCTCGAGCAAAGGATGACCAAGATGATGGAAGAGAATCTACTAAGGCTTGGACCTTATAGTTTTCAGAAAAACTACAGCCAGTCAATTCTGACTTTCTAAGAAAATCTTGAAATTCATGAATTTGAATGCTAATGGGTTTGGAATCTACCATTATGTACTTTCAAAATTTTGAGATAGTAAATCTATCTAGACCAGCATCAATCATCCCATATTCAGCCTCAAGAGCATCCCATAGTTCCTTAGCAGTTTTAGTAGGAAGGTAGACATCATAAAGATTATCAGATAGGGCACTTAAAATTCTATGTCTACAATGAAAATCTATTTCTTGGGGTGTTTTTGATGAAGATGAGGCATCAACTATACTAGAAGAACCTTGTTGACTATTAGATTTGGGATCTGATAATTCTATGGCAGAAAATAAACCTAAAGTGGTAAGCCAGTATTTCACTGGCTTTGCCACCTCCTAAAAAATGATCCATTAAATTTTTCTGGTTTGATTGCACTAAGATCATCAGAACCCATTTTGAAAAGGTTGGTTTCTTAATTCGTTCTGCACAACCAAAAAGTATTTGAATTTTTTCAAATTAATAATTTTCCAAATATTTTTAGATTTTAAATTTAAATTCAAAGGAATTAAATCTAGAAACTATTTGCAATAATAATCAAACGACTAAGCAATAATTAACTCAAATAATTCAATTTCTAAATTTGAGTTTAATTTTTTTTTAATTTCAAATTTGAATTTTAAATTTTAAATTTTAAATTCAAAACTAATTCTAAGGCTTCTGAACAGATTCAAAAATAAGATTTTTTTTTTACTTATATTAAAATCTAGCACTTTCTAATGATAGGAAAACTTGTCCTTAGCTGTTAGAAAAATTATTTTTTCCTTTTGCAAAATTCCTTTATTAGAAAAATGTTAGAAAATTAATCAGAAAATTTATACTCAAAATTTAAATTAAAATTAAAATTAAAAGGAATCAAATTGGTCGAGGCGTGTTAAACACTGCCCTAAGGACAAGTTTTCGCCCCCTCGTGCGGGTTGTTGGCGAATTGTCCCCAAGGTACAACGACCTGATTTGATTCGATCCTCCTACCGCGAGCACGATCGGGTGGAGGTTCAAACCCAGTAATTCTTCAGATGCCCAAATATAATAATTAAAATAGTTAAATAAATCTTTTACCACCGGTTGTTTGTTGAGACAGATTTTCTTGTTTAGACTCTTTGAGACAGCATCAGGATTTGCAGCAATAAAATCTTCAAGGATTTGCACAACAGGCAACAGAATCTTCAAGGATTTGCAGCAACGAGATCTTCAAAGATTTGCAGCAACAGGCAACAGAATCTTCAAGGATTGCAGCAACAAGATCGGATTTGCAGTAACAAGATTTGTAGCAACGAAATTTTTATTAAGGATTTTTTTTTTCTGTCTTCTATATTCACTACTCCTTTCCCTTAGTTTATCCATATATTTATATTAAAGAACGCTCGAGCAAACGCTCGAGCGTTTCGGAAATCACGGAACGCTCGCGAGCATTCCCAAACGCTCGTCGCGAGCGTTTCGAGCGCGTCGCATTTAATGCTCGCGTGGGTCGATTACATCTCTTTTATTTTTTTTTTACTTTTAACAAACGGCAAAAGTAACAGTTAATAAGAAAGTATTTAATTTTACACCGATTTAAGAAGCAGTAGAGAATTTATGCTAAACCTTCATCAGAAAAGCATGCTAAACATCGTTGCTCGCTCGGTTGGAAAAACCAGTGAAGCATCCATCATTAGTTGGTGTTTATGACGATATCTGGATAACGTCCCATTTTCATGTTTATGACGATATCTACCTTGGCTTGCTATGGGAGGCATCCAAGGCCCAACCGTCTCCTTCAATGATTCTTTTTTTTTTTTAATAATTTCTCTCGATGATTCAATTAGATGGGGGAATGACAGGAACGTTCTACTGCGATCGTCGCTGGTGGGCTAAGGCATCGGAATTCGGAATCTCTCTTGTCCCTATCTCATTAGAATTTTTTCACGGGCAAATATTTCACTTCCATCTTGTCCCATGCCTTCCTCCTCCCGTCCTTTCTTAGAGCAAGGTGAACAGTATATATGGCAGCTATCATTTTATTTTTATTGCACGTACTTATTTTTAATAAAAAAATGAAAGCAAAGGAACACATCATTATATTAGTAGCAGAGAAAGTAATAGCTTGTCGGTCATCGAGGCCTATCAGAGTCCTCAATGCATCCACACTCCTAAGCTGCGGTACCAAAAAAAAAGAGGAGAAAGAGCCCTTCGATTACCTCTATGTCCTTCTCTCAGAAGACCTCTCCCCAAAAGATACCTTCGGTCTTATATTTAAAGGAGAGCAACGGATAAGCCAGAGGTTTATCTTCCGAAGAGTCCCCAAGATTTCGAAGAGTCTCAAAGTTACGAAGAGTCTTATAGGACTCTTGGGATTCCAAGTGGACGTATTAATTAGCACCCAGGCCAATAATCTCCACTCGTCCACACAGGAACATAATAACCTCCTCTCTCAACTTGCAGTGCGGTGGCGTGTGCGACCCGACGAAACTCACACACAGTGACATATAGCGGATAAACTGCATTAAGTTAATAAATAACTAACGCAGTGAACCAGAATATAATCCAATCCCGTCTGTGTCTTAGATAATCCGATCACACCTGATCAAGCACTCTCAATCCCTCAAGAGATTTACCCTGAGCAGCACTTGAAAAACACAAAGTCATAATGTTGGTATCATAATCATATGCAACTCATACACATGATTGCCCGGGCAATGGATCACAAACATAAGGTGTGGTCGCGAATAATCTTCCTTGAACACTCATACCAGTCCATCATTGTCCAGTTGTCTTCCTAGGATTGTCTCATGTGGCCGCATCAATTCCATGACCCTGAAGGACAAGGCTAAGGAAGTCATACTGTACTCCAACTTTATGATATAGGTTCAAGTCCAAGGACATTTCATAGTTGTAAGGCTCACATGGTAATGGAGAGGGAATATATCGCATTACCCCTTACAGGGTCGACTTTAGCACATGCAACGTAATACATGCTACGATGAAGCTCCCACTCAATGGGCCATGTCATACTCAAACATCGTACGAACACAAGTCCATGCATCACAAAGTTGCCTGACTCGAGCACACACCAATGCTCCCAGTTCGGCTATAACAGGCTTAGTACGGATCTGTGGATATTATCACTATTGATACATAGCTCACGCATATTTATGCTCCGTACTCAACTCTCCTGAGTCTCATCTCAGTCCAAACTGAGGCGACTTTGATTATAATCTATTCTATTATAATTTATGTAGCACATTTCGCAACCCATGCAATCTGCAACTCATGCATTGCTACTCAAGCATCTATAATGGCTACTTTAGTCTCATCCTGCCCATTACAAAAGTGTCAGGGCGATCACCCGTGTGAGTGGACTTATCTAAGCCTGTGACATTTATACACATATGTGCCTATAAATTTGAACTCATCATAATAATGAAAATAAACATTTCATAAACTTTAACACATAGTCATTGATGTCCATACAATCCCTGTCTGACAAAAAACAGACACAAACTCCTACATAAGTCTGAAACATAACACAGTCTGTCACACTCTATACAGACCTAGACTCCTCACATGAGCCTGAAACACATCCCTAGGAATAGGCTTCGTCAGAGGATCAACCAACATCCTGCCAGTGGAGATATGTTGTAGGATAACCTCTCCTTGCTTGACCATGTCTCTAATGAAGTGATATCTGATGTCAATATGCTTGGTCCTTCCATGGTACTTAGGATCCTTAGCATATTGTAATGCTGTCATACTATCAGAACTGATCTGAATAGCCTCATATGGAGTAGCTGATATCTCAAGGTGCCTCAAGAACCTCCTCAGCCACACAGCCTCCTGGACAGCAGCCGAACAAGCAATATATTCGGCTTCCATGGTGGACAGGGTGGTACAGCTTTGTTTCTTACTGCACCAAGTGACAGCTCCACCTCCAAAGATAAACACATCCTGTAGTGGATCTACGCTCATCCCTATCACCTGCCCAATCAGAATCACAAAAACCCTTTAATCTCAAATCTCCACCCTGATAGCATAGGGTGAGATTGGCAGTACCACGAAGGTAACGAAAAATCCTTTTAACTACAACCCAATGAGCAAGTCCTGGATTACTTTGATATCGGCTAACCAAGCCGACTGCAAAGCAAATGTCAGGGCAAGTACACAACATAGCGTACATCAAGCTCCCTACTGCACTAGCATAGGGGATCATGCTCATCTTTTCTCTCTCCTCATCAGTACTAGGGCACTGATCGATGCTTAAAGTACAACCCTTCTCTATTGGGGTATCAACGGGTTTAGAATAGTGCATTCAGAATTGTTCTAAGACTTTCTCAATATACGTTTCTTGTGACAAACCAAGAAACCTCTTAGCACGATTCCTTAGGATCCTCACTCCCAGCACAAAATTCGCCTCATCCATATCCTTCATCTCAAAGACAGAGGACAGCCACTCCTTAGTGGCATTGATCACTCCAATAGAACTCCCAGCAATTAGGATGTCATCTACATACAACGCCAAGATCAGAATCCCATCATCTGATTTCTTAATGTACACACAGTGGTCCTCCTCAATCATATCTAAGCTAATCGATGTAATGGCTTCATGAAACTTGAGGTACCATTGCCTAGATGACTGCTTGAGACCATATATAGATCTTCTAAGGCGGCACACTTTGCCCTCCTATCCTTTGATCACAAAGCCCAAGGGTTGATCCATATAGATCTCTTCATCAAGGCTTCCATTAAGAAACGTTGTTTTAACATCCATTTGATGTAGCTCCAAATCTAAATAAGCTACAATAGCTAGGATCAGGCGAATAGAGGCAAATCTCACCATATGAGAAAATGTCTCCTCAAAGTCTACACCCTCCCTCTGGGTATAGCCCTTCGTAACAAGACGAGCTTTGTACTTATCAATTGACCCATCAGCCTTGCGCTTTATCTTAAGAACCCACTTATTTCCTATAGATTTGCGCTCAGGCGGAAGGTCAACCAAGTCCTACACATGATTCTTGGCCATCAATACCATCTCATCTTCCATAGCAGCTTGCCACTCACAATGAGCAGGTGAATCGAGCGCTTCTTCAACAGAAGCAAGCTCATCTGGATTCAACGGAGTGCAGAGAAACACATTCCCTTCGATCCCAAAATGTCGTCATGGAATATGACCACGTTTGCTTCTCCATAACTGCAGATCTAGACCCTAAAGACCGCTCTCAGGTGGTGCATCAACCCTCATAGGTGAACTCCTACTAGGCTCAGCTTGTGCGCTTCCACTGTCTGGTGCGACACTCTCACTGGGTCTAGCATTCCCACTATCTGTGGCGATCTCTGAGATAGGTCAAAAATCTCCTCCCTGCCAGAGATAGTAGGAAGGTCCTCCTGTAACTCATACAAAGACATGTCCTTTCTAATTTTACCAATGCTCAGGAATTCATTCTTTAGAAACTCCACGTCTCTGGACTCCACTTCAGTCAACCCTCCATCAGGATGTGCACCATACATCATGTAACCCTTTGAATTCTCAGGGTACCTGATGAACACCTTTTTGCTGGCTTTAGGACCCAGCTTTCCCAACTTATGGGAGGCATTGTGAACATATCCTGCTGAGCCCCAAGGGCACAAATGATCCACAAAGGGTCGCTTGCCATGCCATAACTCATATGGAGTGGAGGGTACCGTTTTACTAGGGACACGGTTAAGAATGTAGGCAGCAGTCAACAGCGCATCTCCCCAAAAACTGATTGGAAGATTGCCTTGCGCCATCATCGACCTAACCATGTCTAGTAAAGTCCTGTTGCGACGCCCGGCAACTCCATTCTATTGCGGTGTCGCAGGAATGGTAAGCTGCCTGCAAATCCCCTTTTTCTCACAGAGCCGCTTGAATTGCTCAGATAGATATTCGCGACCTCTATCAGTCCGGAGAGTCTTCAAAGACCTCTCCTTCTGATTTTCTACCTCAACTAAAAATCGTCTGAAACAATCCAGCGCTTCATAGCGGTGGGAGATCAGGTACACATATCCGAATCACAAAAAATCATCTATAAATGTGAGGAAATAGAAAGCGCCATGTCGCGCCTTGACACTCATGGGTCCACAGATATCAGAGTGAACTAGCTCTAATAGATGAGAGGCCCTAGTAGCCTTACCAAAAGGCTTTCTTGTTGCCTTTCCTGCTAGACAAGGCTCACACACAGGTAGACTTATCTTGGTAAGAGGGCCTAATAGCCCAGCTTTAGCCATACGTGCCATCCTATCTTGGCCCACATGACCAAGTCTGGAATGCCAAAGAAAATTATTATCACAAGCAGGAATAGAAGCATAAGAAAAAGAGGAGTAAGAAGCACACAATTCAACATCAAGTCTAAAGAACCCTTGTGACAAATATCCACAAAAGGACAAAACACCATCCAGATAGATTGACATACTGTCACCAGAAAAACTAAAAGTGTAACCAAGTGCCAACAGGGCAAGAACATAACACAGATTACACCGGATAGTAGGGACATACAAAACGTCATGTAGGATCAACACATGTCCACCACAAAGCGTAACACGATATGCTCCTACACCCAAAACCTACTCACGCAGACCATTCCCAAGCACGACAAACTGGGTATCTACAGGTATCCGGTAAAAATCCACAAAACCAGCTCGATCTCGCACTATATGTTTGTTTGCTCCCGAATCTACAATCCAATCAAGGAGCGTGTCAGCAACTAATGCATATGAACAAACATAGAGAGAGCTTAATATGGAGCATACCTTCTTTGGCTCAGTGCAATCACGAGCAAAATGGCCTTTAGCTCCATAATTGTAGCACTTAATCTTTGTCACATCTCTCTTGCCCCCTCGATGTCCTCTCTTAGGTTTGGCCACAGTTTTTCCTTTATATCGCTGAGCACTCCTGTTACATGCCTTTCCCTTCTTTTTGTTCTTGGGCCTCGAAGACCCATCAGTAACCACATAGGCCGAAGGGAGGGAAGTCTCAATTTGCTCAGCCTCTAGCTCAAGGTGACGAGCAATATCCTCAAAAGTCTTGATGTGCTTACTATGAGTCATCAAGAGCTTCATCTGACTCCACTGAGGGTCAGGCAGCGAACGAATCACTGCTAGAACCTGTTGCTCATCAGTAAGGTCAACTTCAGCAGCCTTCATATCCCTAATCATGTTTCCTATCACACGAAGGTGGGTCGACATGGAATGATCGGGATCCTTGACATACTGTATGAATCTAAGGTTCAAGGCACGTAGCCTTGTGGCCGAAGTTTGACCAAACCTGATCTTAAGCTGGTTCCACATATCCTGAGCAGTCTGGCAATGCTCAAAGTTGCCAATAAGATCATTGTGCATGCTACTCAACATAGTAAAGCATGCACAACGATCTTTCTTGACCCAATTGTCATAGGCTTCCGATCAAGGCGATGTTACTCAGTAGTGCCAGGCGCTGGTGGTGTCATACAAGTTGTTAGGGTCTCCAAGACTTCTAAGTCATTCATAAGGTATTGGATTTTCCTATGCCACATTTCATAGTTTTGTCCATCTAGCTTCTCACCTTTGTTGAGATCAGCTATCACAAATTTTGAGGCCATCACACACTGCATTTAGTCAAGCAAGGTATGGACATTAGGCACATATCAGTGTATACTGAAATCTAGAAAAATAAGCAGATTACGAATGTTCTATCTTATTAAATGAGATCGAAAATTTTGCTAAGCTCATAATCATCACTTATTTAATAAGATTAAACACTGAATCCGATAATTTTTCATAGAACATATCTATATTGTCCACAAAACCAATGTTGGAACAAATCCAATGATTCATATAAATATTTATGCACCAAGTCATAAATAAACATGCTCGCAGAAAATTCATACCATTTGACATAAATACCCCTCATGCACTAAGCATAAATAATTATGTCAACAATAATAACATGCAGAATTATGTATAAATCATATTTATATACTAAGCATAAATAATTATGCATCCAAAAAAAATCACCAAAATAGATAGAATGACAATGATATTAGTTATGCACAAAGCAAAAAAAAACTTTTCTGTGATTTTTTTTTTTGATTTTTTTGTAATTTTCTACTATTTGTCCTGATTCTGCAATTTTATTTAATTTTTAAAATCTAGAAAATCAAAAATGGGATGACCATAAAGTCAGAACAACAAAAAAAACTTTGTTATTCCGTGAATTTACGGGTGATGCCACCTGTAAACTCACGGACATTAATTAACCATGCCTGCCGCCCTCATGGCGGCGGTGCACGGCCGACCTGGCCCCCCGGCGTCAAGGACGGAGCTCGAGGGGAGCTCCGATCGAGGATGAGGGGACCGTTGGCCGCCAGAGAGGAAGAGGGGGCCACCTGTAACCTTTCGGCCACTCACCATACCCGCCGCCCACATGGCGGCGGAGCACGACCATCCCGGCCCCTAGCAACAAGGATGGAGCTCTGGGGGAAGGAGCTCCGGTTGAGGAAGAGAGGTCGTCGACCGCCGGAAAGGATTCGGCAGTCCTGCGTCCCTCGGATGCGCGGACAGCCACCGTCCTCAGTGTTACAGCGGACAGGGCATCCCCGGCCGACCGCCGGCCAGGGAAGGGAGGCGAGGGCCACCGGCAATCGGCGAAGGCAACGCCGGTCGTCGGAGAGGCACCGGTGGCAGCGGCCACCGGTAATAACTCTCTGTGCTGCGGCTCCCATGGCCGCAGCCTCCTCCGTTCTGATATATATATATATATATATATATATATATATATATATATATATATATATATATATATAGGCTCCGGTGGTCCTCTGATTTTATTTCTTCTTGTGCTGCGGCGCAGCAGAGGGGCAGGCAGCGTGCGACTGTCGTTGCCTGCTCCTCTACCTATCCCCACATCGGCCATCGCCCGAAGTGTAGTGACGACCATCCTTCGCTCTGATACCAATTGAAAGAACGAAAGCAAAGTGACATACCACTCTATTTGCAGCAGCGGAAGCAATAGCTCGTCGGCCGTTGAGGGCTACCAGAGTCCTCAATGCATCCACACTCCTAAGCCGCGGTGCCGAAAGAAGGAGGAAGAGCCTTTCGGTTACCTCTGTGTCCTTCTCTCAAAAGACCTCTCTCCAAAAGACACCTTCGGTCTTATATTTAAAGGAGAGCAACGGATAAGTTAGAGATTTATCTTCCAAAGAGTCCCCAAATTTCGAAGAGTCTCAGAGTTACGAGTCTTCTAGGACTATTGAGATTCCGAGTGAACATATTAATTAACACGCAGGACAACATTTAACATATGATGCAAGTTTTACTGGGCGATGCCTCCCTTGTCAAGCACTCCCCTCGATTTCCGTCCCGCTTCCCTAGCGTATTTTGGAAACCATAGATCAGAATCAGATATTCTAGTCTTTCCTTGTTGGGATTTACTATTATGAACAATACCAAAATTTTCTTTTTAAAGAAGTATTTTCAACTTTCATTCTTTGCCGATCAGATTGGCATAGAAATAATGCGTCCGCTTTTAAACACTTTAATACCGGGTGTAATACACCGTAGCCCTCTCTATTCTTGATTTTGTTCTATCTCTTCTCGTGAGAAATCTTATGTTGAAAAACCATGAGATTTCTTCTCCAAATCTCCTGCAGCCATGTTGACTTCTTCACATTGACTTCTTCCCGTGAGAAGTCTCCAGCCACGCCTCTTCTTCGCAGGATCTTCACATCCCCATCAAGGATTCTTGGATGCTACTCGAAAACCCACGACCATGGTGGACGCACGCATCGGTGAGGGCATCTTCCTCCTGCGAGGCCATGAGATGTCTTCCATGAAAACCTGAACCCTCTTTCACCGTGCTCCTAGAATACTGGAACGGTGGAAGGAAAAGGAGATGAAAAGGTAATAAAAAAAATTTAAGAGAAAAGAATCTGTTTTTTATTGCATCCAAACTCTAGCGACTAGAATTTAAATACATGAACAGGTGGGCTTAGCTCAGAATCAACAAAAACTCTCATAGACTAACCTAATGAGATTAAACTAATCCCCAAGCCCGTGTATACCCGTGACTTGATTTAATCTCAACCCTTAGATCCACACCTAGCCCAATACAAGCTAGCCCAACCTGGACTTTGATAGCACCACACCAGGCCCAACAATCTTCACCTTGGTGCTTCAAGGCCTCGGCACATTCGCCGTGTCCATCAACTGCATACCTATGAAAGATATCCCGTAAAAGAACCTTGGTAAGTGCATATGCTGGGTTCTCCTTGATGTGTATCTTCACCAGCTCTACCCCACCTTCTTCCATCAGCTCTCTGTAGTCGATGCCTTCCTTCTGATAGTATCTTTTGATCACTAGTCATGCCTTATACCTGATACCCCCTTACTCTGAAGGCCCTTTCTTGCATTGATAAATCCATTTGCAACCAATGAATTTCTTTTCTTGTGGCAACTGGACCAACTGCCACAAGCCATTCCTATGGAGAGACTGCATCTCCGCTACCTGGACCCGCCTATCTCTGTCCTGACTGTCCTGGCTCTCCATAGCCTCCTCATAGGTGTAAAAGTCTTCATTCGCTGTCATCAGGGCGTATAACACCGAATCCTCGAAGCTGTATCGAACTGGTGATCGAACATTCCTCTTGGGCCTGTGCAGTGCGATCCCAGTATCAGTCCCCTACCTAGCTACATCCTATTGAGTCCTCTGTCTAGTTGCATTCTTCTGAGTCCTCTATCCAGCTGCATCCTGCTAAACTTTCTGGCTTCTGACCCCTCTGTCAATCCTCTCCATTTGAATCTCAAATCCTTCTAGTCCACTAGTAAATGGCATGACTGTGTAGGAGGTCATCTGACTAGTATTGCTGTGTTTCACCTCTTGCAGCCTCTATTATGCTTTTGTGCCATCTCTCCTCTAAAGGATCAAGCTCTCATCAAAGGCCACATCCCTACTGATGACAACCTTCTTCTCCAAGGGGTCCCACAGTCGATACCCCTTGATTCCATGCGAATAGCCCAGAAACACCATCTTCTTTGACCTGGTGTCCAACTTACTCCGCTCCCTATTACCAACATGCACATATGCCGTGCATCGAAACACCCTCAGATGATTCAGGCTTATCTCTCCTCCAGACCACATCTTCTATGAAATGCCTCCATCCAACATGGTGTACAGTGACCGATTGACCAAGTAGCTGGTTACATCTACTGCATTAATCTAAAACATCTTTAGAAACCCTATCTGTAGCCTCAAGCATTTTGCTTTTTCTAGCAGTGTTATGTTCATCCTCTCAGCCACCCTTTACAATTGAGAAATTTTTATCACCAAAAAGTATCTTTTAATGCCCCATTCCTTACAAAATCTCTGAAACTCCTTGCTGATGTATTTTTTGCCATTGTCTGACCTCAGACATTTCGCATTCTTACCATGCTCCTCCACCTCAGCCTTTCAGATTTTGAACTTTGTAAAGACCTCTAATTTCTATTTCATGAAGTAGACCCATAACTTTCTTAAGAAATCATCTATCAGGGTCAAGAAGTATCTGGATCAATTTCTTGCAAAAACTAAGGCTGGTCCCCAAACATCTATATGTACTAGTTCCAGGAGCTTTGCACTCTTAACTCTGCTGACTGAGAACTACACTCTCCTCTGCTTCCCCATCTGACATGGCTCACAGATCTCCATAACTCCACCACTCGATCTGAAAGCAGCCCTCTCTTACTCAGTTCTTTCATCTCCCTGTCTCCCATGTGGCCTAGAGGAAATTCCATATCCTGTACACATTCCAAGGGTCCTGTTTCACATCTATTGCCTCAGATTTCTTAGTCATAATAAAGCCCTCCAACCTATATAGGTTATTCTCCAGCCTTCTCCCTCTCATCACCACCATAGCTCCATTGGAGATGTTCAGAACTTCACTCCTGGCATGACTACTGAAGCTGTATCCAGTCTGCTTCAGGTATCCCGGTGACATCATATTCTTCTTGAGTTCTGGGATATATTTTACGCTGGTAAGAGTGCGCACCATGCCATCAAACATCCTCACCCTCATTGTGCCAATCCCTGCCATCTTGCAAAGGTGATAATCTCTAAGAGTCGCACTCCCTCATCAACCTCTATGTAAGTGCTGAACCATGACTGGTTGAAAGTGTAATGATGAGAACAGGCTGAATCTAGGGTCTACATTTTCGTGTTGTACTTGTGACCATCTGATACCATCATAAGATCATCCTCCACCTCCTGATCTGCAACTGTACTCACAAACTCAGATCCTTTCTTTTCTCCCTTTTAATTTTTTTTCTTTGGACAGTCCCTCTTGAAATGTCCTACCTCACCACCCTTGTAACACTTAGCCTTCCTGAACTTTAACCATTCCCTAGGCCTGCTCCTGTCCCTACCTCTGCCTGACCTCTGATGTTGGTGCTGACTTTAGAGGCCGAGGCTGACTCTAGCATCGATCCGAGGGCAATGCCGATGCTGGTGTAGGTGCCAACTCTAGAGGCCAAGGCCGGTACTGAAGTCGGTGCTGACGTTTGAAGTCGAGGCCGACTCTGGTGTCGTTGCCGACTCTAGAGGCCAAAGCCAACCCTGGTGTCAGTGCCGACCCTAGAGGTTGAGGATGACACTGGTGTCGGTGCTAAGGCCGAATATGATACGTCAGGCAAGTAGCTCTTGCTGTCTGTTGGATTATAGCTTCGTTAATTGATCTCGTCAATTTAGACGTGGCTTGATCAGCCATATCAGATTTAACTCGGCTTTCTTTGCTACGTACGCCTATCAATGCAATGACAATTTTACCCTACATCAGAGATCTATATATGAAAAGAACTCATAAAAAATATCTACATATAGATATGCTCTCATCTACCCTATGAAACGTATAAAAGATGCATGCTCTTCGAAAAAGAAATCTCTTCATATTATAAAAATTTTCACTATTTATTTAAAAATCTATAATATTTACTTTTAGTTCTCGCGCTATGTTCACCATGTATATGCATGCTTATTAAAGCCTATACTTTATATCTATGTGCTTATCAAAGCCTATGCTTATGACATCTATAATCTTGAATAATTTACCAGCTTAGATTGGCTTAGATGCATGCAGAGACTTGTTAATTGCATTTATTTGAAATAACCATATTCTATCATAAACAACTTATTAATGGCAATTATTTGAAATAGTCATATTACAACATAAACATATAGACATCATCTTCTAGATTAATGATATATACAATATTAAACTCTAATTTTAAAACTCATATTTTTTTATTATATTATCTATTTTGTACAAAATTTATCTTAGCATCTATGCATATGTATATATGTTTGCGCATGTTTAGAAAGGTCATTCGAATAGTTGTTCATCCCTCCATATATGTGTATGTATATATCTCCTCGTGCCGGATTAGTGTACAGAAAGATATGGGTTTTTGAAATCTCACTTACAATAATGCCAAAACATAACAAAAAAAATGGATGATGCAAACGCGTGCGAAGTTATGCCAGCCCATGCTGTCAGGTCGCTGATCAGGCAAGACTGCACGCTGTGTTGGGCCGAGGTCAATTCAGGCCCTACATGCCCAAAGCCTGGCTCGCAATACGTAGGAGTGCTGATTTGAGCCTGTTCCTAGCTGGGCTATGCATTGGAAGATGGCCCATTATTGCCTGGGCTGTCAGAATTTAAGGCCGGCTCGTGTCTATGTCGATCGCACGACAAGCCTAGGCCACCTATATATATATATATATATATATATATATATATATATATAGAGGGATATTTCACTTTTGTTGATTCTCTAAACCAAGAGTATGTTGGCTCATGTCATGTGATGTATAAAAGGACCATGGCTAGCCCAAGGCCCTGGCAACCCAGATTAAAGAAGCTCTTGGCTCTTTTTTGCACCTGAGCTATCCTTGTACATAACATCTCAACATGATTCTCACATTATTGATAATCTTAATAATACTTACAAGGTGTGGTGCGTGCGTGCGTTATTTTATTTAATTTTTCTTTCTTATTGATGAAAGAACTAGCATGATATATTTAATTTCTTTGCTGATTAGATGTGGAATAGTATAAAATGATCAATCCTAATTATGATGGCAAATAGACATTGTATTATGATTTTATTGATTATAGGCTTTATCCAAACCATAACATGTGTTAGGATATCATCGTTATGAATGGAAAATCTAATGAGTTGCTTCAGAAAGGTGTGAAAATCCAGAATGATGAAAGAAGCAAAATTTTATTTGAATCTTTGACTAATGTGTGGGAAACAGTGAAGACTCTGATTTGAAACTAGATTCATAACCATTGTGAGACCACTTTATTTGGCAAGCATTGTGTTTTGATTAGAGTTCAATGATCCTTTGCATTTTATTTGGCAACACGCAGTAGAGTTCGACCATCCTATGCACTACATTGTATTCGAATCTTTGGGGTGCAAGGTAGAAAAGCTTTGATGCTAACCAATAGGATTTTATAGTCGATCGAGTTTGCATTGTCACTGTGCTCAAATCTTTGGGGTGCAAGATAGAAAAGCTTTGATGCTAATCAATAGGATTTTATAGTCCATAGTTCAATATATTTTATAGTTCATATTTTCTATTTCTAGTTATGAACATTGTGCCAGATTGTTCATAAATGTAAAAATGAATAAATGATTCGGGTGAATTTAGTCTTGTATATATTTATACTTCATATTCTATTCTTCAGTGAATTGGATTTGTTTACGTAAATGTTGTTTGTTAAATTAAATTTATTATATATGTGTGTATATATGTATGTGTGTATGCATACAATGTATGTATGAAATGTTTATGCATTTGTCATGCTATTTTATAATCTATTAGTGCTTTGTGTCTATTAGGAGTCATTAAGACTTAAATTAGCATGAATTTAACCAAGTAAATGATGATATGATATTTATTGCATCGGAGATTATGAGCCTAGTGAACTTCTAATCCTGAGCGATTGAAATTTGTAATAAATAATTATACATGCTAAAAATAAAATGTCAGTATTAATTATGTGCTATTATGCCTATGTGCAGTCATAAAGAGAAACAAGAGGGAATAAATTAAACAGAGATAATTTTGATATTTAGCCTTGAAAAGTTTCTTTAAAAAAAGAGGTTTTAGGTTCTTGAAATACCTTGAACCATACCATAACTAAGCTGATCTTCCAAGCCTAGAAACTCTTCCAAACCATCAATTAAAACACTTCGATTTTGTTTCCTATTAAAATGAAATTAATGAGACCCACCATAACTTATTTTATATTTTTCAAATTACCAATCAAATTAAAACATATTCTCTCTCAAACCCTCAATCAAATGCTTTGACTTCTCACAATAAAATATTTTATATTTTTTAAAATACACATTGATATGGCTGATCGAGGTCATCAAAGTAAACGGTGGACAAACGACAAACTGTTAGAGCCCAACCTTCGACCCCGAGGCCCCCTCGGCCTCCGAGCTTCAGCCCCAAGCATCCACCTCGGCCTCCGAGGCCCTCATCGGAGGTTCGAGGTTCCCTTCGGCCTCTAGCTTCGGCCTTGACCTGGGCCTCGAGCGTCAGCCTCGGCCTCAGGCGTCAGCGTCGGCCTCGGTCTCGGGCTTCAGCCTCGGCATTGGTCTCAAGCCTCCGTTCCGGTCTGGCCACCGATGCTAGCAACTCGCTACCTTGAGCCACCTAACACATCCACGTGGCCCACCAACCGCCTACAGCGGCCACGTGACCTACCACTCGCCTACAACAATGCATGGCCATGCCCCGTTACGGCGCACGCCAAAGGAAACCATATCCGCCTGCCACCCGCAGCGCCGCACTCGGCAGGTGGCAGGCGAGGAGGGACACCTCTGATAGACAGTTGCGACCCATCGTTGTCAGCCTTGCCTTCGTCCATTAGTGGACAAAAGCACCTCGAAGTCAGCAACCTTCTGGAAGAGGGAAAAGAAAGATCATCGGATAGGTATAAAAGCCCACATATGCAACGAGGGAAGGATCCTGAACTTCAGTTCTCTAGCTTCTCTCTGCTAGTTAACTCTTGTCTATTCCCGAGTGACTGACTTGAGCGTCGGAGGGTCCCCACTGGAGCATTCAATCTCTAGAGACTTTTCTTGCGGGAACCCGACGAGGGAGATCTCCATCTTCCTGGCGTTCAAGGGAGGTGACTTGGCGTCAACAGATTGGCACGCCAGGAAGGGAGGGCATAAGAGAGAAGAGCTTCGAACCTGTCAGCAAAAACTTCTCTTCCCCTGAGCTCTCAAGCCATGGTGATGACCCGTGCGCAAGAGGTCTCCACCAGCCATGCTGGGGGGCAACGTCATGTGGCTGATTCACTGGCAGTTGGCCCCTCCATTCCCCCAGCCGACGTCCCTGCACCACCACCGCAGCAGCTTCAAGAAGACCAGCTGGCTGCCCTCTCCATGTAAGTCCAGTCCTTAGTAGCAGCGGTCCGAGTCTGCAACAACAACCGGCAGCCGCGCAGCAGCCGGAACCACTCCCGTCAGTCCCGGGAGTGGTCGAGCCCAGCCAACACTCTTTCCGGGGGAGGTTTCCTGCTCGAAAAGCTTGCCACCATCGTACTTCACCTAGGCCTCACCGCCAGGAAGCCTCCAAGAGGCCTCGGTCGCTCTCTCGGCATGCCAATGCTTCTCCCAAGTGGCGGCACGGGAAGGAGGTGGAGCACCCTCGTCAGCATCGCCGCCACTCTTCCCTCTTCTCAGAATCCTCCAGGGAGGGGTCTTTCGATGGCTGAATCGCCCGCCGAGCTGAGCACTGGTTCAACGAGTACAATCAGTGGCTGGAGGAGCTCAGTCGCCGGATCACCAACCCACCAGAGGCAGACTACGACAGCCGGCCGCCGCTGTCCCACCACATCATGGAGGAACCAATATCAACCCGATTCTGCCTTCCTCAGTTGGACCCATATGATGGGACCACGGACACCCTAGACCATTTGGAAAGTTACAATGTCCTCATGCAGGTCCAGGGGGCAACCGATTCGCTTCTCTGCATCGCCTTCCCCACCACCTTGAAGAAGGCTGCTAGAGCCTGGTACTCCCGCCTGCCGCCACGGAGTATCAACTCCTTCCGCCAGCTGGAGAGAGCCTTCTTGGCCCATTTTGATGCCTGTCGAAAAATTTCGAAAGTGGTGGACAGTCTTTTCTCCGTCCAGCAGAAGGGTGGCGAGTTCCTGCGGGACTACGTTGCCCGATTCAAAGAAGCAGCCCTAGAGGTATACAACCTCGAGGAATCCGTGGCCACCTTGGCCTTGAAGCAGGGTCTCCGTCCCTCCCGCTTTGCATATTCCCTGGATAAGAAGCCGACCGGCTCCTGTGCTGAACTCTTGAGCCGGGCCCAAAAGTATATCCGCACTGACGAGAGCCTGCTGAAGTTCACCCAAGGAGGCCCGAGCCTCCCCGCCGCGGGACGGCCCGTTCACCCCCCTGCTTGCTCCCATCTCCCACATCTTGCTAGAGATCGAGGGCGAGTCGTTCCTGTCATGCCCTCCTCCCCTGAACCCAAAGACCCCGTGCAACAAGAACCTGTACTGCCGCTACCATTGGGACCACGGCCATGACACCGATAATTGTCGCCAATTGAAGAAGGAGATAGAAACCTTATCCAGTGGGACCACCTTAGGAAGTTTGTTCAGAGGAACAACCGAGTGCCCCTGGCCCATCGGCGCCTCCACCACTGATGATAGACAATGCACCGATCGAGAAGATGGTGGCGATGATTTTTGGGGGAAGGCGGCCTGCCTAAGAGGCCGAGGGGAGAGGGAGAGTTAGATTTTGTAATCCATTTTTCCAAAGGGGACCTCGAGGGGGTGGTTAACAAAAATGATGATAGCATCGTTGTGTCTATGACGATTGCTAAGCTCGGTGGAAGCTCGGTGGACGTATTGACTTACGATGCTTTTGTTCGCATGAACCTGTCTCCCGACCTGCTCCAGCCCATCACCACACCCCTGATGGGGTTCAACGGGGACTCTGTGAAGGTTGAGGGAGAGATCACTCTCCCTGTCACGGTCGGCATGCCCCCACATCAAAGCACAGTCTTCATGAGCTTTCTGGTGGTCCGGGTGCCCCTCGCCTATAACGCCATCCTTGGAAGGCCTGAACTTAACCTCCTAGACGCTGTCATTCCACCAAAAGGCTCCTCATGAGGTTTCCCACTGGCGAAGGAGTCGGGGAGATGTGGGGGGAGCATAACTCACCGCCACTTTGCTACCACCTGGCCCCAGTCCTCAGGGGACGGTATATGTACCTGTTTTAGAAGTGCTGGACCCTCGAGACTCGGCAAGGAGGGGGGAACCGACCGAGCACCTACTAACCTTCCCCTTGGGAGAAGACCCGGCGCAGACCATCCAGGTTGGGGCCCTACTTTCAGAGGAGGCCCGCGACCAGCTCCTCGCTTTCCTGTGAGCCAACGCAGATATCTTCGCCTGGTCGGCGTCGGACATGCCAGGCATCCTAGAAGAGGTGATTACCCACTAGCTCAACATCAGGCCGGAGTGCCGACCCATTCTGTAGAAGAAGAGGAGCTTTGCTCCTGACAGACAGAGGGCCATAGACGAGGAGGTGTGCAAGTTGGTGGCGGCCGGTCACATCCACGAGATACAATATCCCGACTGGCTGGCGAATGTCGTAATGATCCGCAAAGCCAATGGGAGTTGGAGGATGTGCGTGGACTTCACCGACCTCAACAAAGCATGCCCCAAGAATAGCTTCCCGCTACCTCGGATCGACTAGCTGGTGGATGCCACGTCCGGGCATGAGACCCTCAGCTTCATGGATGCGTTCTCGGGGTATAACCAATCAGGATGGACTCGGCCGACGAGGAGGTGACCTCCTTTGTGACCGAGAAGGGGATATACTGCTACAAGGTGATGCCGTTTGGTTTTAAGAATGCGGGAGCCACATACCAGAGATTGATGAACAAGGTCTTTGAGGATCAGATCGGGCGTAATATGGAGGTGTATGTGGACAACATGCTGACCAAGAGCACCCACACAGCTAGCCATGTCATCGACCTTGCGGAGACCTTTGGCAACCTCCGCCGATACCAGATGAGGCTGAACCCCCACAAGTGTGCCTTTTGGGTTACAGCGGGAAAGTTTCTAGGCTTCATGGTGACTCAGCGGGGAATCAAAGTTAACCCTGACAAGATCCGAGCCATTCTGGATATGAGACCCCGGCTAACAAAAAGGAGGTGCAATGCCTGACCGAGAGAGTAGCGGATTTGAGCCGTTTCTTGTCCAAGTCAGCAGAAAGGTGCCTACCTTTCTTTAAGGCGTTGCGCAAGGTCAACATCTTCGAGTGGACAAAGGAGTGCCAGGAGGCTTTCGAGGAGCTGAAGGAATTTTTATCCACTCCTCCACTATTGTCCAAGCCAAGAGGCGGGGAGGAGCTCTTTCTATATCTTGCAGCCTCCCCGAGGCCGTCAGTTTCGTGCTGTTTGCATGGATGCCGACGGGGCGCAGAAGCTAGTCTACTACACCAACAAAGTGCTCCATGACGCCGAGACCAGGTACTCCCAGACTGAGAAGATCATCTTCGCCTTGGTTGTCTCTGCTCAGCGCTTTCGACCCTACTTCCAAGCTCATCCAATCGTGGTGCTCACAGACCAACCTCTCTGGACTATCTTGTCCCGTCCAGACACCTCTGGTCAGCTAACCAAGTGGGCCATTAAGCTAAGAGAGTTTGACTTATCCATTCGGCTGAGGTCTGTCATGAAGTCCCAAGTGTTAGCCGATTTCTTGATCGAGTGCACTTGGACCGAGGAGTGTCCGGAGGACCCAAGCCCAGAGGCGCATGTGGAGTCTCCCACGACCGAAGCGGGAGAAAAGGCCTAGATCCTCCACGTGGACGAAGCATCGAATTCTCAGGGTAGTGGAGCTGGACTCATTCTTGCAAGCCCTGAGGGGGTGGTGATGGAGTATGCCCTTCGATTTCTTTTCCCAGCCACCAATAACCAAGCGGAGTACGAAGCCTTGCTGGCCAGAATGAGGCTAGCCAAAGAGCTCGGTGCGAGGCGTCTGAGGGCCTTTATGGACTCCCAGCTTGTCTTCGGACAGGTCGCTGGGGAGTACAAAGCCAGAGACCCGACCATGTCTCAGTACCTGAGCAAGGTGCAATCCCAGGCCTCTTGATTTTCCTACTTCCGCATCGGCTACATTCCTCGGGCAGAGAATGCCCAAGCTGATGCGCTGTCCCGCTTGGCCACTTCGGCCGACGAGACATTAGGGAGGACATATGTGGAGCATCTGCAAGCCCCGAGCATCGATGCAGTGGAGGAGGCTCTGCCGATCGAGCAGGAGCCTTCTTGGATGGACGCCTATGTGCGATACTTGACCGACGGCGCCCTCCCTGAGGACCCGACCGAGGCAGGACTACTTAGGCGGCGAGCCCCGAAGTTCTTGCTAATGGATGGAAAGCTCTACCGAGGTCGTTCTCATACCCTATCCTCAAGTGTGTCGGCCCCGTGGAAGCTGATTACATCCTGCGAGAAATTCATGAGGGCATCTGCGGGAGTCATCTGGGGGGCAGAGTCATGGCGTACAAGGCCCTGCGGCAATGGTTTTACTGGCTGACCATGAGGAAGGACGCGGCCGAGCTCGTCAAGAAGTATGATAGCTGTCAGCGCCATGCTAGCATCCAGCGGCAGCCGACGTCTCAGCTGACCCCCCTGGGGGCACCTTGGCCATTCGCCCAGTGGAGAATGGACATCCTGGGGCCATTCCCTCTAGCCTCCAGTCAGCGCAAGTTCCTGTTGGTAGCTGTGGACCACTTCACCAAATGGATCGAGGCTGAAGCACTCGCCAAGATCACTGAGAGTAAGGTGAGGTCCTTCTTCTAAAAGTCCATAAATGACGGTTCGGGCTACCGCATACCCTGGTCACCGACAACGGCCGGCAATTCGACAACGCACCCTTCAGAGGATTCTGCACCGAGCTGGGTGTTCATCAGCGGTTCACTTTGGTAGGACATCCCCAGACCAACGGAGCGGCCGAGGTGACCAACCGCATCATCCTTCAAGGACTTAGGGCTTGGCTGGATGACTGCAGAGGACGATGGGTGGAGGAGCTCCCCAACGTTCTGTGGGCCTACCACACAACGCCGCGAGCCCCCACTGGCGAGACTCCCTTCAGCCTTGTCTTCGGATCTGAAGCAGTCATTCCGGTGGAGATCGGCTCTTCGAGCCCCAGGGTGGAGGTGTACAATGAGGAGGCCGAACCAGTTGCGGGCCAACCTAGACATGGTGGAGGAGGTACGGGACCGAGCGCGACTCCGAATGGCAGCTTACCGGCAGTGTGTAGCTAGGTATTACAATGCTCGCGTCTGCCCGAAAACCTTTTTGCTGGGGGACTTGGTCCTCCGACGGGCCGAAGTTTCAAAACCAACGGAAGGAGGCAAGTTAGCGCTAAACTGGGAAGGACCTTATCGAGTCACCGAAGCACTCCACCATGGAGCATGCAAGATCAAAGGGTTGGACGGAAAGCCACTCCCGCGGACGTGGAACGCCGACAACCTCCGTCGATACTATCAATGATGTACCCTCTTCTTACGTTAAATTTCATGTTTGCATTCTTTCGGGCTCTTGCCCCGCTACTAATAAACATGAGTTCAAGTATCTCAGCTTTTCAGCCAAAAGTCCGAGGCCAGCTCGGCACAAAAAGTGCAATGTACCATTGGCACTGAAGACTGGTGTACCATCGGCCCTCAAAAGCCCGAGGCTAGTTTAGCACGAAAAGTCCAATGTACCATTGGCACTGAAGACCGGTGTACCACCGGCCCCCAAAAGCCCGAGGCCAGCTCGGCACGAAAGGTCCAATGTACCATTGGCATTAAAGACCAGTGTACCACCGGCCCCCAAAAGCCCGAGGCCAGCTCGGCACGAAAAGTCCAATGTACCATTAGCACTAAAGACCAGTGTACCACTGGCTCCCAAAAGCCTGAGGCCAGCTCAGCACGAAAAGTCCAACGTACCATTGGCACTAAAGACCGGTGTACCACCAGCCCCCAAAAGCCCGAGGCCAGCTCGGCACGAAAAGTCCAATGTACCACGGCTCCCAAAAGCCAGAGGCCAGCTCGGCACGAAAAGTCCAATGTACCATTGGCACTGAAGACCGGTGTACCATCGGCCCCCCAAAGCTGATGTTCCATCGGTCCCCAAAAGCCCGAGTCTTCCTCGGCGATCCAAAGCCGATGTTCCATCGATCCCCAGAAGCCTGAGTCTTCCTCGGCGTTCCAAAGCCGATGTTCCATCGGTCCCCAGAAGCTCGAGTCTTCCTCGGTGTTCCAAAGCTGATGTTCCATCGGTCCCCAAAAGCCCGAGTCTTCCTCGGTGTTTCAAAGCCGATGTTCCATTGGTCCCCAGAAGCCCGAGTCTTCCTCGGCGTTCCAAAGCCGATGTTCCATCGATCCCCAGAAGCTCGAGTCTTCCTTGGCGTTCCAAAGCCGGTGTTCCATCGGTCCCTAGAAGCCCGAGTCTTCCTTGGTGTTCCAATGCCGATGTTGATGGTTATCTCAGAATGATTCTGAGATGTTTGAGGAAGCAAGATAAGGATCAAATCACATATATTAGCGGAAACAAGATAAGGATCAAATCACATATCTTAAAAATTGAGTTAGCGTGATCTATACCCATATTAATTTAATAATAAGAACAATAAGGAGATTAATAAATTTACCTTTCGTTCTTCACCAACATTACCTTGGAATTACCAAATCCTTTTGATCACCATGGATCTTTCCAAACGTTCTCCAGATTATGATGAACACAAATGAATGGGCATTCCTTTTGATTTGGGTTGAGATTACACAACTGAGTTTAATTCACTTTGTATTCTCAACTCATGAGATAAAGTGAAGTTGAAGGAGGAACCCTGTCTGGTTGATCATTGTTCTCCAATGATCTTCTCTGTCTCTCATGAATCTTATATTCACAGAGAATAATAACTATCAACCTCTTTCATTAATTAATCAATTAATTAATATTTAAAGATCACTTCCAACTCTTGGAATTACTTTAACGTCAATCCAACAACCAATTGTTAGTTAGATATATTTATCATGGGACATTACAAAAGAGAGAAAGGCTCTTTCACGATCCCATATTTATTTCTCCAACAACTAAATAAATTTCCACATAGACTCTTCTCGTGGAATATGTACGACGTATTCCTCAGCACACCATAATAAAAATTAATCCAATTAATTTCTATATGAAAAATAATTTAGAATTCTCAATTCCAAATTAAAACTCAACCCAACATATCATAAAGTTCACATAATTTAATGGAGCCGTCCAGAGGAACTATGGACATTATAATTCTAAGCTCCAATAATTTTGACATTCAATTAATACCTTAATTAAAATATCAAAATTATTAATTCCAAATTACTCCACTAAAAATTTGGAATTGCACTCTTAAAATTATAAAATTAATTATATTCATAAGGATTTGAATCGTCCATTGATATAGTCACTACATATAAATCAATCCTCCATAAACAGTTCATGATTAAAGCTAGGCATTTTCCGTTAACCTCTTTAATCACATCTTTATCCATAAGTACCATTGATTCTATAATAAATAATATATTTATGATCCAATCATAAATTGAGCGCTCTTATTATTCAAGTCCCGAATCAACACTTATGGGAACCGTCCATCTGACTTATTTACGAAGGAATGGATTTCATCTTGTATATTAATATTCTCAACTACTTATGTTATATTTTTAATATTCCAAGAATTTGACACTATGTTTCTGTGTCATTACCCGGTAAGTCAAAAAATATAATACAATAAATAGGAGTCTATTAATTACTCAGAATTAAGATCGTTGATTAATTTTGAATTCTCTATTTTAACAACGAAATTTATTAGAGATTCATAATTAATCATATTCCAGTCCTATATAATCAAATTATATAAAGTGCTTTTATTCTAATAATCTCATTATCAACAATCCGGATAAGATCGTTTTATTCAGAATGTAATGAACCACACTAGTAATTTTAAATTAAAGATCCTGATTACAACTTTAATTTATAATTACGGACAATTTTAGATTATTTTACTTTAAATATTATCCTTTGTATATAACACTTATATACAATATTTAAAGTCACATTTAAATAATCCAGGGATTTTTGATATTTATAAAGCATCATAACATGCATGCAAGTATAATATTAAAATATTTCTCAAATATTCAGCAAAATAATAAATGTCATTTGTTTATGGGCACATATCCCAACAATCTCCCACTTGCCCTAAAGCAAATGCGATATGTCTCTAAGTTCCATCCCATCAAGATGTAGCTCAAAACCTTGAGCCGATAATGTCTTAGTAAACGGATCAGCTATATTGATCATAGATGCGATCTTCTCAATTGAAACGTCTCCTCTATTGATAATCTCTCTCATAAGGTAAAATTTTCTCTCTATATGCTTTCCTCTACGGTGGTTTCTGGGTTCCTTGGCATTGGCTACTGCGCCACTGTTATCATAGTAGAGTCTAACTGGTTCATGTATATCTAGAACAACTTTTAGATTTTTCAAGAATTCTCGAAACCAACTGCCTCCTTAGCTGCTTCACAAGCTGCTACATATTCAGCCTCCATGGTAGAGTCAGCAATGTAGGTTTGCTTGACGCTTCTCCATATAATGGCTCCCCCTCCAAAGTGAACACCGCTCCAGAAGTAGACTTCCTAGAGTCTCTATCTGATTGAAAATTAGAATCTGTATATCCAATAGGAATCAAATCCCTACTGGAATATACTAGCATATAGTTTCTCATACGCCTCAGATATTTCAGAATATGCTTGACTGTAACCCAGTGATCCAATCCTGGGTTTGATTGGTATCGGCTAACCACTCCCACTGCAAAGCAGATGTCGGGTCTTATACACAACATTGCATACATCAAACTACCAACTGCCGAAACATAGAGAATCCGTATCATATCTTCCTCCCTTGCGGTGTTTTTTTAGGACACTGCTCTTTAGAAAGATGAACTCCATGTTGAGTAGGTAAATTACCTTTCTTAGAGTTTGCATCGCAAATCTGACAAGCACCTTGTCAATATACGATGCTTGAGACAACGCCAAAAGCCTATTCTTGCGATCCCGTCTAATTTGGATGCCAAGAATGTAGCTTGCTTCTCCCAAATCCTTCATTTGGAATTGGCTGGCTAGCCAGTTCTTTATTTTGGACAGAGATCCTACATCATTCCCAATGAGTAAAATATCATCCACATAAAAAACTAAGAAGACCACTTTATTTCCTTCCTTTTGCTTATAGACACAAGGTTCACCTAAATTTTGTTCAAAACCATAACATTTTATGGCTTCATTAAATCTAATGTTCCAAGATCTAGAAGCTTGCTTAAGCCCATAAATGGACCTTTGCAATTTGCAGACTTTCTGCTCTTGGCCTTTAACCACAAAACCCTCTGGTTGGACCATATGAATAGTCTCTTCAAGATGGCCGTTCAAAAACGCCGTCTTGACATCCATTTGCCATATCTCATAATCATAATGAGCAGCAATGGACAAGAGAATCCGAATGGATTTTAGCATGGCTACTGGAGAAAAAGTATCCTCATATTCTACTATTTCCTTTTGGGTAAAACCCTTTGCCACTAACCTAGCCTTGAAAGTCTCTACTTTTCCATCGGCTCCTCTTTTTCTCTTATAGATCCATTTGCATCCAATAGGCTTTACGCCTTCTGGTAAATCTACAAGCTTCCAAACTGAATTAGAATACATTGATTCCATTTCAAGTTTCATGGCTTCCTGCCATTTCTCTTGATCAACATCCTCCATTGCCATCTTGTATGTCAATGGATCATCATCACTGCCATCGATGACTGCAACTTGTGCTTCTCCATCCTGACCATAGCAGATGGATAATCTTATTTCCCTCCCACTATGTTGTGGTGGCGGTGGTATTTGATCTTGAGTAGTGGTCTCAACTTTTTATCATTCAACAACTTTTGTTGGTGTGGGGCTGATCTCATCAGCTAGCAACTCTTCTAGAACTACTTTACTTCTAGGTTTGAATTCTGTCATATAATTGTACTCAAGAAACGCTGCATTTGTCGACACAAAAACTTTGTTATCTTGAGCATTATAAAATAGTCCTCCTCTTGTTCCATTATGGTACCCAACAAATATGCATACTTCTGAACGAGGTTCCAACTTCCCAGTCTTTCCCTTCAGCACATGGGTTGGACATCCCCATATGAGGATGTGTCTCAAACTAGGCTTGCGACCATTCTATAACTCTAAGGGAGTCTTAGGGATTGACTTAGATGGAACTAAGTTTAGAATGTATACAGCTATTTATAATACATATCCCCAAAATGAATTAGGTAAAGAAGAATAGCTTAACATTGATGTTATCATATCAAGCAAAGTGCGATTCCTTCTTTCAGCTACACCATTTTGCTGTGGTGTCGCAGGTGCCGTGAGCTGTGATAATATTCCATTCTTAATTAAGTGGTCCTGAAATTCATAATCTAAGTACTCTCCTCCTCGATCAGATCGAAGAGTTTTGATTGATTTACTGAGTTGTTTTTCTACTTCAGCATGGAATTCTTTGAACTTTTCAAAGGCCTCGAATTTTCTTTGCATCAGATATGCATATCCATATCTAGAATAATCATCAATGAACGTGATGAAATATTCATAGCCCCCTCTAGC
Source organism: Calamus simplicifolius (assembly GCA_900491605.1). NCBI lineage: Eukaryota > Viridiplantae > Streptophyta > Magnoliopsida > Arecales > Arecaceae > Calamus > Calamus simplicifolius. The sequence goes on from UESW01003849.1 coordinate 409,530, forward strand.
TTTGACATTCAAAGGCCCACATACATCAAAATGTATGATCTCTAAAGGTGCTTTTGCTCTTTCACCTTTTGCTGAAAAAGGTCTTTTGGTCATTTTGCCTTCTAAATAGGATTCACAAATGGGTAGAGTGCCAACCCTTAGCTCTCTTAAAGTACCATCCTTCACTAGTCTTTCTATTCTATCTATATTAATATGACTAAGCCTCAAATGCCATAAATACGTGCCATTGTCATTATTCGTAACTTTTCTTCTTTTAGGAGTTGGTTCAGCGACTTTAAACATTTCGGTGTGAAACAAGTTATGGGAATTTGGTTTAACAAAATATAGATCATTTTCAACATACCCAGAACAAATATTTATTCCATTCTTATAAATTGAAACAGAGTCAATACTAAAAGATATAGAAATAAATTGTTCATGCAACTTTGACACCGAAATCAAATTTCATTTGAAATCCGGAATATAATAAACATTGTCCAAAAGCAAATATTTATTATCAACAAACGATAGTCGAACTATCCCTACTGATGTCGCTGACACTTTTTCTCTACTGCCTACTCTCATTGTGAAATCTCCTACTTGAAGATCCCGAGCAGACTCAAGCATCTGCAAAGAAACACAGACATGGTTAGATGCTCCTGAATCAATAATCCAGCTTGAGAAATCATTCTCAACTAAGCATGTTTCATGACTAGTAAATCTAATTTACCTTGTTTCTTTTTTTGTTTCAGCTCATCAAGGTACTTTTTACGGTTCCTTTTCTAATGGCCATCTTGATGACAGTGGAAACACTTTCCTTTAGATTTAGGCTGAGCAGCAGCCTTTCCTTTCTTCTTCTGGATCTTCTTCTTGTTATCCTTTTTCTTTCCCACATAATTCTTCTTCTTTTTCTTCGAAGAAGAAGGCTTTGCCTCAGCTGCGTTGGCTTCAGCAACAATTGCCTTACCACCCTTATCATCTATAAGAGTCTCATATATTTGTAGCTCATTCATGAGTTCAATCAGATTACACTTTTTATGATTCACAATGTAATTAGTCCTGAATTGGAGAAAAGCGGGGATAGTGTCTCCAGAATCATGCCAACCTGAGTCTTTTCATCAATTTTAGCTCCATTAATCTCAGCCTCATTGAAATGATTGACCATTTTGAGGATGTGCTCATGAACAGAAGAACCATTCTCCATTTTGCCATTCATAATGGCTTGTACAGCTTCGTAGCGAGCCTGATCAGATGAGCGTCCAAACATCTGCTGCAGAGATTCCATAATCTCTCTTGCAGTTTCAAAGGCCACATGCTTAGTTCTAAGCACCTCATTCATTGCTGCTAACAAGTAGCAGCGGGCTTTGTTGTTTGCAACAACCCAACGGTTGTACTCTTCAGCAGGAACCTTGGAGGCATTGGTTGGAGGCACTGGAGGACAATCCTCCTTAAGGACATAGTTGTAGTTTTCATTAATGAGAAAGATATTCATTTTGCTTTTCCACTTAACAAAATTTTCACCTGTTAATACTTGAGAGGCGAGAAGTGAGAAAATCGGGTTTGACATATTTGCTGAAAAATAAGAAAAATTACAATAAATAATTACATAAATATCATTACACAATTTAAAGCAAAGTAAATAAGATGCATAAAAGCACATGTTAAAATATACAAAAACATGTTTACTTTAAAGGCCTAAGGAATTTTAATCTCCACAACTAAGTATCGTCGTAGGGTAGGTCAAATAGTTGCTAATTAAAATGAGAACTTCTTAATTAATAAGTATCTCCCAAAATATCTCATATTTCTAATACTCATTAATTTCCTTAATTTTGGTCAAGAAAGTAAATAACTAATTTAATTACTTCTTCATGAGTGTGACCCATCGTATCAGACCTTTTGAGACATAACTTAGAAATTGCCACCGTAGGGTAGGTCAATTCTAAAATACATCTTAAAAGTCCTATCGCATGGAATACAACCTTGGTATTGCCATTAGTAGATACCCTCCGTAATGAGGACGAAGTCAAAGCGTCACGAGGCGCTACTAACAGCTCACAGTGTTATACTAACGATGGAGACCAAGGGTTTATATTGTTATTTACCCCTCCCACTCATTATTTTGCAAAAGTGTATTTTATTTATAAAACAACTTTTGTTTCATAAACTCTTAGTTAACTTAAACAATTTAAATTACTAAGATTTTATAATGTTAAACACTTTAAAATTATAAAATAAGCTAAATGTAATAACTTAAATATAACATTTAAATTTAAAACATCACATTTGAAACATTAATTTTGCAAATCCAATTGCTCAATTAATTTACAAATTTAATCTCATTAAATTTATTGCAAAGTGCATTAAATATAATTTACTAAAAATTTTTAGTAAAAAATAATAAAATAATAATGCACAGATGCATGACATATAATAATTAGGTAGACACATTTCTATCGAATATGCACTACAAGAAAATACTAAAATAGCGACCCCATTTTAGCGACGCATTTTTCGTCGCTAAATTGCGACCAAAATTGCGACGCATCAGCGACAAAATAAATAGCGACGCAATTAGCGACGCAATTCAAAAAAATTAAAAAAATAAATTTTAAAATTTAAATAATTTTAAAAAAGCATTAATTTAGCGACGCATCAGCGACAATTTAAAAAAATTAAAAAAAATTATTTTAAATTTTAAATAATTTTAAAAAATCATTAATTTAGCGACGCAACAAATTGCATCGCTAAATAGTGACGCATTAGCGATGCAATTCAAAAAAAATTAAAAAATAAATTTTAATTTTTAAATAATTTTAAAAAATTGTTAATTTAGCGACGCAACAAAATGCGTCGCTACATAGCGACGCAATTCAAAAAAAATTAAAAAAAATAATTATAAATTTTAAATAATTTTAAAAAATCATTAATTTAGCGACGCAACAAAATGCGTCGCTAAATAGTGACGCATTAGCGACGCAATTCAAAAAAAAATTAAAAAAAATAATTATAAATTTTAAATAATTTTAAAAAATCGTTAATTTAGCAACGCAACAAAATGCGTCGCTAAATAGCGATGCATTAGCGATGCAAAAATTTAAGAAATTTTAAAAAATCGTTAATTTAGCGACGCAACAAAATGCGTTGCTAAATAGTGACGCATTAGCGACACAATTGAAAAAAAATAAAATAAATTAATTTTAAATTTTAAATAATTTTAAAAAATCATTAATTTAGCGATGCAACAAAATGCGTCGCTATTTAGCGACGCATTAGCGAAGCAAAAATTTAGAAAATTCTAAAAAATCATTAATTTTGCGACCCATTAGCAAAGCATTTACAAAAAAATTAAAATTTTTAATTTTTAATTTATCGCTTGGGATTATAGCTTGGATCGATCGCAACCGTCGGATCATCGCTGATCTGATGAATCGCAATGGTCCGCTCGGGATCATGGCTTGGATCGATCGCAACCGTCGAATCGTGTCCGATCGGATGGATCGCAACGGTCCGATCGGGATCATGGCTCGAATCGATCTTAACCGTCGGATCATCTTGGATCGGATGCATCGCAATGGTCCGATCGATCGATCATCATCGATCAGGATCATGGCTTGGATCGATCGCAACCGTCGGATCGTTGCCGATCAAATGGATCGCAACGGTTCGATCGATCATCGCAGATCTAGATCATGGGTCAGATCGATCGCAACCATGGGATCGTCTCCGATCGGATGCATCGCNCTGATCGGATGCATCGCAATGGTCGGATCGATCATCGCCGATCCAGATTATGGCTCGGATCGATTGCAACCGTTGGATCATCTCTGATCGGATGCATCGCAACGGTCCGATCGATCATCGCCGATCGAGATCATGGCTTGGATCAATCGCAACTGTCGAATTGTGGCCGATAGGATGGATCACGACAGTCCGATCGATCATCGCCGATCGGGATCATGGCTTGGATCGATCGCAACCGTCGGATCCTCGCCGATCGGATGGATCGCAACCGTTGGATCATCGCCGATCGGATGGATCGCAACGGTCTGATCGATCGTCGCCGATCGGGATCATGGCTTTGATCGATCACAATGGTCGAATCATCTCTGATCCGTTGGATCGCAATGGTCTGATTGATCATCACCGATCGGTATCTAGGCTTGGATAGATCGCAACCATTGGATCATCGCCGATCGGATGATTGCAACGGTCCAATTGATCTTCGCCGATTGGGATCATGGCATGGATCGATCGCAACCGTCGGATCATCTCTGATCGGATGCATCACAACGGTCCGATCGATCATCGTCGATCGGGATCATGGCTTGGATTGATTGCAAAAGTCAGATCGTGGCTAATAGGATGGATCGCAACGGTCTGATCGATTGTCGCCGATCGGGATCATGGCTTGGATCGATCGCAACCGTCGAATCCTCGCCGATCGGATGGATCGCAATCGTTGGATCGTCGCCGATCGGATGGATTTCAATGGTCCAATCGATCATCGCCGATCGGGATCATGGCTAGGATCCATTGCAACCATCAGATCATCTTCGATCGGATGCATCGCAACGGTCTGATCGATCATCGCCGATCGGGATCATGGCTTGGATCAATCGAAAACGTCGGATCGTGGCCGATAGGAAGAATCGCAACGGTCCGATCGATCATCGCCGATCGGGATCATGGCTTGGATCGATCGCAACCGTCAGATCCTCGTCGATCGGATGGATCGCAACCATTGGATCATCACCGATCGGATGGATCGCAATGGTCCAATCAATCATCGCCGATCGGGATCATGGCTAGGATCAATCACAACCGTCGGATCGTCTTCGATCGGATGCATCGCAATGGTCCGATCGATCATCATCGATCGGGATCATGGCTTGGATCGATCGCAAACATCAGATCGTGGCCGATAGGATGGATCGCAACGGTCCGATCGATCGTCGTCGATTGGGATCATGGCTTGGATCGATCGCAACCGTCGGATCCTCGCCAATCGGATGGATCGCAACCGTTGGATCGTCGCCGATCGGATGGATCGCAATGGTCCAATCGTTCATCACCGATCGAGATCATGGCTAGGATCAATTGCAACCATCGGATCGTCTTTGATCGGATGGATCGCAATGGTCCGATCGATCATCGCCAATCGGGATCATGGCTCGGATCGATCGCAACCATCGGATCGTCTCTGATCGGATGCATCGCAACGGTCCGATCGATCATCGCCGATCGGGATCATGGCTCGGATCGATCGCAACCATCGGATCGTCTTCGATCGGATGCATCACAATGGTCCCATCGATCATTGCCAATCGGGATCATGGCTTGGATCGATTACAATCGTCGGATTGTTGCTGATCGGATGGATCGCAACGGTCCGATCGATCATCGCCGATCGGGATCATGGCTCGGCTAGATCGCAACTATCGGATCGTTATGGATCGGATGGATCGCAATGGTCCGATTGATCATCGCTGATTAGGATCATGGCTCGGCTAGATCGCAACCGTCGGATCATCGTGGATCGGACGGATCGCAATGGTCTATTCGATCATCGCCGATCGGGATCATGATTGGGATCGATCGCAACCATCGGATTGTTGCTGATCGGATGGATTACAACGGTCCGTTTGATCATCGCCGATCGGGATCATGGTTAGGATCGATCGCAACCGTCAGATCGAAAATTAAAAATTCGTTACTTAAAAATATCGTTAACTAATAAATCCAAAAATAAAAAATAGAAAATTAAAAAAAATTTATTAATTTAGCGATGCAGGTAGTTGCAGCGCTATTTAGCGACTAATAAGCGATGCATATCATAGAAAATTAAAAAAAATTCGTTAATTCAGCGATGCACTTAATTAAGTCGCTATTTAGCGACGCATACAAAAAAATAGCGATGCATTAGCGACGCACAGAAAAAAAAAATCCCGCCATGAGCTCCTGCCAAATGAGTGATTTAGCGACGCAGTCAGTGATGCATTCTTTGCGTCACTAATTAGCAATGCAACTATGCGTTGCTAATCCTAATTTATATATTAACTCCCCTCCCCCCCCCTTTCCTCCATTTTTCTTCTTCTTCTCACGGCTTCTCCCCTAACCCACCCAATCGGTCTCTCTCCTCCTCCCTCTTCCCCACCTCCGGCGGCTCTCCGGCACCCGAGCACCTTGCTCCGCCGTCTCTCCGGCACCCGACCACCTCGCCGGCGATCCCTATTTTTGGGTAAACCTCCCCTAGCTCCCTCCCCTCCCTCCCATCTCCCCCATTTCCTCCCCCGCCCCCTCCCGTGGCTGTCTTCTCCGGCCACGGCCGCTACCGTGGCCAGCCGTGGCCTGGCCATGGTGGCCAGGTCCAAAAAAAAAAAAAATTAACAGGGGTTTCCCCCCTTCATTGCCGGCCACGGCCTCGGCCGTGGCCGGAAAAGACAGCCACGGCCGCTGCCGTGGCCGGCCGTGGCTTGGCCACGGTGGCCAGGCCCAAAAAAAAAAAATTAACAGGGGGGTGTTTTCCCCACCCCCCTCCCTTCGTTGCCGGCCACGGTGACCGCCGTGGCTGGTCGTGGCCTGGCCACGATGGCCAGGCCAAAAAAAAAATTTAACAGGGGGGTTTTCCCTCTTCGTTGCCGGCCACGGCTATGGCCATGACCGTCTTCTCCGGCCACGGCCGCTGCCGGCCGTGGCCTGGCCACGGTGGCCAGGCCCAAAAAGAAAAAAATTTAACAGGGAGGGTTTTCCCCACCCCCCCTTCGTTACCTGCCACGGCGACGGCAATAAGTTAATACAAAAATTTATTATTAACTATAATAAATAAGTTAATACATATTATTATAAATATTATTTTTTCAATATTACAAAATATATTGTATAACTAATTTTACTGATTAAATTATTTAATTGTTATTATTAAAAATATTATTAATAAGTTGTTTTGATATATTAACCTTAATTTATTCAATCATATTATTATATCAATTAAATTAGAAAACCACGTGCAGTAATATCATTATATAATAATAATATATTACAATAGCGATGGAATACACTATAGTATTATATTAATATTTAAAAATTTTATATTATATGATATTATAATATTAGAATATAATAAATCTATAACATCATTATATTGAATTATTTTATGTTTGATGAAATTTTAAAATAAATTCGAAATAGTTTTTTTCATGCATATCTTATTGTCAGAATGTTATTATAAGTTCATGTTATAATATTAAATTTAATATTATATTCATTTTTACCCATAAAAAATATTTATAATAAACTCATTATAAATTAATATGAAATTATGATATAATTAAATATTTGGATTTTTGTTATAAAATATGAAAATTAAAATTTATTATCCCTTTAACCTATAATTTACTATGATCATTAAAAAAAAGTATGTTTATGATAATTATATGTCATTATTAATATATCATATTATTATATGTATTAACTTATATTAGTTCATATTATAATATAAAATAATTTAAATAAATTATGGTATTATAATAAATAATGGTTGCAATATAACATCATTGTAGTATTTGCTTATTCGTGATTCTAATAAATAGTAAATTAATTGAAGAAATTGCTTTATGATTTTTAGTGCTTATGTTTTAAATTAATTCAGTCTTAATTGATTAGTGATTTTTAAATAGTCATGGTTTAATTTCTCAGTCTATTAAACTATGCATGGTAGTTTACTGGTGACATATGCTATTCCATATTATTGTCATTATGAAATTGTTGTGAATTAGGCTTTAATTTAAGTTACAATTCCTTCATATTGGGATATGTTATGTTGGGGATTAGATTATATATGACTTTAATAGATGTGCCATGGTTGATATATTATGGAAAATTTCGGTCCAGCCTATCCAATATTGAAACCATAGTATTATTACATATTACTATGCATAACTATTGGATTAAGGTTGTTATCTTTGACGTAATATCAATTTTATAAGTTTGTAACTGTAGACCACAATCAAAATATGTATAACAATCAAGAGAAGTTGCAAGATCATAATCTTGCAAATTCTTAAATTATTTTCTTAAGAATATTATATATTGCAGCACTGAAACCTTTAGACCCGTTTGAGAATTTGCAAGACGTAGTCTTACAAATTCTCAAATTGTCCTAGTGGACAGTTTGAGATTATTTTTATGATATATTAGTCTGCTATTAATTATCGTCTGATGAGATTGTAGTTTGTATTTCCTCATACGTTCTCCTATTGTGGCATATATGCCACACATTTAGGTGAACATATGGGAAAATGCTGCTGAAATTTCAACGTAAACGATGATAATGAATAGCAGAATACCATATCACAAAAAATAATCTTGAATGGGATAGGGCCTTACCTTTTAGATATGAAGTGAAGGTGGAATTAATTTAGGACACCTGCATACTCGTGAAGTCTCACAAACTCTATGTGGCACGGCTTTGCAAAGGAGGGACCTTAGCAGGGCCTGGCCTAATCAATTGGTTGCAATCATTAAAAATAAAATTGATCTATTGTTTTAAATTTTTTAAATGGTTATTATTTACCTTGGATGTGTAACATAACTAATTTAGTCATAAATTATTAATACTAGTATTGTTTTATATTATGGTTTTGTTTATTGGTTCATCAGAAAATTGTATAAGTTGTTCGAAAATGAGCGGACCTCGCTCTTGGATGTATGTAAGATTAAAAGATGGCCTGCTTAATCCAATTTTTTGAATGGACTGGAAGAATTTATTGGATTTGTATGTAGCCAACCTGAATGGATGGATGGGCCTAGGATTAGGTGCCCCTGCAACTTATACAGGTGTCAGAATAAAGCGTACAGGGATGTTGAAACTGTGAAGGTGCATTTGTGTAAAAAGGGTTTTGTTCCTGGGTATGATATTTGGTACTGTCATGGTGAAATAGAGGAAATGGGTGTAGCTGTTACAAGCCAACAAGTTTCTATTACCATTGATGAACCATGTGCGAATTTAAATAGATACGAAGAAATGGTGATGAATGCATCGGGTAATAAATTCAATCAGAATATATTTATGGAAGAACCAAATCCAGATGCACAGCAATTTTACGATATGCTTCGTGCTGCAAATCAAGAATTGTATCCTGGTTGTGAGAGTCATTCCCAATTGTCTATGGCTTCTCGGTTGTTGAATATTAAGGTAGAACATAGATTATCGGAAAAGGCGTTTGTTGACCCAATTATTGATTTTGATGATTAATAAAAGATTTGAGTATATTCATTTTATTACTAATAAATTTAACAAGTGTTTTAGGGCTTAAAAATCTTTGATCAATCAAAAGACATAAAGAAACGTGTTTTGAATCCATTGCTAAAAGAAAGTTTTAAAATTCAGAGCCTGGAGTCGACACCTAGGAGATCTGGAGCCGACCCCATGGCCAATCAAATGTCTTTCTGATTTTTGGCACGGTCCGGAGCCGACACCCATAGTTTCGGAGCCGACACCCAAAGTTTCGGAGTCGACACTTACAGTGTCTGGAGCCGACTTCGATGCGGGAATAGAATGCGTATTTTTTGACTACTCTGGAGCCAACACTTACAGTCCCTTGGAGCTGACTCTCGAATGTGGCGAGTCGACACTCAACTTTTTCAGAGCTGACTCCTCAACGAACTCTTTATTCACTATTTTTGGATAACCAACTTGGAGCCGACACCTGAAAAGTTGGAGCCGACTCCAACCTGTCAGGAATGGATTTTTAAAATGCCAGATCAGCTCAAACGGTAATATTTTCGTTTCACCTAACTTCTAACGGATATATTTTGTATGGACAAACTTTTCAGGTACACTCCAACGCTAGTTTCTCACCAAAAACATGGATTAAGAGAAATCTATAAAAGGGGGAGAACGCTCGTTGAAAAAGAGGCGATGGAAAATAGAGTGAAAATAAATCAAAAATTTGAGAAGTCTTGAGCTTGAAATCAAAGAGAAAAGAGTCCAAGTTCGAATCCATCTACTCCAGAAAGCTCAAAGAGAAATAAGGCATTCAAAATAAAAAATCGGAGGATTTCCCAAAAAGAAGAAAAAGAAGCCAATAGCCTTGTTATGTGATTTTCCAACTTCTCATCTGCAACATTTGCAAAGAATCCGAGCCGAGGCCTGATTCAACATCTCCAAAGAGAAGAGGAAAAGAAGAAAAGAAGAAAAGCTCAAATCCAATCTACTTCAAACAGGCTTTTCTAACCTTGTTCATTTACATTGAATATTTGCTAATTTAAGGAGATGTTTATTATTGTAAACACTTTTCTTACTTGTTTTTGCTAATTCAACTAGGGGGATTGAATTAGTGGAGGTAGTATACCTCGGGGCAAGCTAGATTAGCTTGTGTTTGGGTTTTATGCGGGTGAGCCGGAAAACCAGCTGGGTTCATTGTGATACTGGGGAAAACAACAAGTTCTGAGTTGTGAGCTTGTAAACTATTGGGGAGTTTGTTGAGAAATTATATGCCCTAATCTTATTGATTTTGATGATTACCAAAAGCCATGAGTATATTAAAGATGTAATGAGTTTATTTACATGAACAATGAATTTATTAGAACAATGAATGAGAATGTTAAAGTATAACTTTAACCAATTTGAAAGTAACTTCAAGCTCCATGTTTAAGCTTTCAAAAAGAAATTTTATACTTATTTTAATCAATGAGTTTTTGGAACATTTCTTGAATTGATTCTAATGTCAATTTTATTATATTCAAGTCAAAATAATGATTTAAAATGAATCTGGAACGAATTTCAAGTCAATCAGAAAATTCTCTGATTTTTGATACGTTCCGGAGCCGACTCTAGAGTTTCAGAGTCGACTCCACTCAGAATACAGAAATGACTGTCTGTCTCGAGTCGACCCATGTGATTTCTCGAGTCGACCCCGATTCTGTCGAGCCGACTCCATGACTGTGTGAGTCGACTCCGCTCAGACACCAGAGGTGTATTTTTCTGAGCATTTCTCGAGTCGACCCCCAACTTTTCATGAGTCGACCCCCGACTGTCAGGAGTCGACACTTTATTTTTGATGAGTCGACCCTTTGACTTTCTGAGAATTTCTATTTTTGGTATCTCGACTTCGAGCCGACTCGCGGAAAGCAGGAGTCGACTCCAGCAAATCTGGGCGAAATTTTTCCGAATGCCAACTCAGCGTCAACGGTAAGATTTTTAATTAACGGCTATTTTTCTTTGTTTCTAACGGCTATATTTTTGCAGAATCTATAAATAGAGAAGCCGTTTTCAAATCAAATATATATAAATAGAGAATATTCACTTCAAGAGAAAAAAAGAGAAAAATCAGAAAAATAGAGCTTCAGTTGAAAAAATCGAGATTCAAATTAGAGTGAAAGAAAAAGAGTGAAATCAAAGGAAGCTCCTTCTGTGCTCAAGCTCAACAATCCAAGGAAGCTTCAGAAGAAAATCCAAGAGCTATTCAAGAGCATCTCAAGTGATTTTCAACACTCAAAGAAAAGAGAAAAGCTCAAATCAACTCCAACGTACATTCCGTGAAGAATCCGAGCTGAGGCCCGATTCTACACTTCAAAAGAGTTGAGGAAAAGAAGAAAAGAAGAAAAGCTCAAAAGCCAACCATCTGCAAATCAGGCTTTTCTAAACTTTATTCTTAAATTTGTTTATCTGCTCATTGAGGAGCTTTGTAACTGAAAAACAATATTTCTATTCTTTGTGTCTAGTTCAATCTGGGGGATTGAACTAGTGGAGGTAGTCTTACCTCGGTACAAGCTTGGTAAAGCTTGTGTTAGGGTTTTTGTGCTGGTGAGCCCTTGAAAACCAGCTGGGTTCGTTGTGTTCCCGGGAAAACAACAAGTTTGAGTTGTGAGCTTGTAAAACAACTCTGCTGTAATCAAGGAAGATTATAGTGTGGACCCAAGTGAATCTTGGGAGTGGACGTAGGTGTTGGATACACCGAACCACTATAAATCTTTGTGTTTGCCGTGCTTTCATTGACTTTCTCTATCTCTATTTTATTCACTGCACTTTGCATTTACATTGCTATTGCCTTCATTCATCTCAAAGCAAACTATTTTAAAAGGCTAATTTTTTAAAGAACCCAATTCACCCCCCCCCCTCTTGGGTTGTCATCTGGGCCAACAATTGGTATCAGAGCTAGTGCTCATTAGATTTTGATCACACGATCAAGAGCTAAAGTTCCAAATGGCAACACAAGTTGGATCATTTGCTGAAGGTCATTCTACGAATAGACCTCCACTGTTTAATGGTTCAAATTATTCATATTGGAAAGCTAGAATGAGGATATTCATTCAAGCTTCTGATTATGAGCTATGGGGTGTTATAATCAATGGACCTAGTACACCCACACATGTTATTGATGGCACTATTGTTCCTAAGCCCGAAAGGGACTGGAATGATAATGATAGGAAAATGGCACAGCTCAATGCTAAGGCCATGAATGTTTATATTGCTCTTTAGACGCTAATGAATTTAATAGAATCTCCACTTGTAATTCCGCAAAGGAGATTTGGGATAGATTAGAGGTTACCCATGAGGGTACCAACCAAGTAAAAGAATCTAAAATTAATATTCTTGTTCATAAATATGAGTTGTTTAGCATGGAACAATCTGAAACCATTGCATGCATGTACACTAGATTTACAGATATTGTAAATGGTTTGAAAAGTCTTGGTAAGACATATACTAACTCTGAACTTGTTCGAAAAATTCTTAGGTCATTACCAAGATCATGGGAAGCAAAAATGACAGCAATCCAAGAAGCAAAGGACCTCAACACTTTACCCTTAGAGGAGCTTCTAGGATCTCTTATGACCCATGAGCTGACTATGAGGCAGCATGTAGAGGAGGACACAAAGAAAAAGAAAGTAATTGCCCTCAAAGCTGCAAAAGAGAAGAGAGCAGCAGCGATGATGATGATGATGATGAAGAAACTGCTCTCTTAGCTAAGAAATTTAAAAGATTCATGAGGAGAAAGAAACCCTTCCACAAGAAGAAATTTGGAGCAAAGTGGGAAGGAGAAAAGGATAAGAACAAGGACAAGGACAAAGAAAAAGAGAAAGACCCCTTGACTTGCTATGAGTGTAATAAACCGGGGCACTTTAGGAATGAATGTCCTAAATTGAAGAAAGCCTACAAAAAGAAAAAGAAGGCTTATGTGGCGACTTGGAGTGATAGCGAGGAATCTTCTTCCGAAGAAGAAGAACAAAAGGAAGTCGCAAACGTATGCTTTATGGCGGACGACAACGATGAGGTAAGTTCCGATAACCCTTGCGATGAATTTGCTTTTGATGAACTATTTGATGCTTTTAATGAACTTGTTAGCGATTTCAAGGTTTTGAAAAAGAAATACAAGATTTTGAAAAATGAAAATTTAACTTTCATTAAAGAAAAGGAAGATCTTAATAATGAAGTTAAGAAACTTAAATCTGAAAATGAATTTTGGTAAAAGAAAAGAATTAAATTCCAATGAAAATGATAAACTAAGGAAAGAGGTTGAAAAACATAAGAACATAGTTGATAAGTTTACATTAAGCTCAACTAAATTAGACATGTTATTAAATAGTCAAAAAGCAGTTTTTGACAAAGCCGGATTAGGGTATAACACTTTAAGAAAACAAAAATCACTGAAAAATATTTTTGTGCGTGCTGGCCAAAGTAATTTTACATGCTTTAAATGTAATCAAAAAGGACATAAATCTTATGAATGTAAAATTCTAAAACCTAATAAAAACTTAAATGTTAAAGGGAAGAAAATATGGGTTCCGAAAGGAACAATTTTTGTTGCTACTAACCATGAAGGACCCAAGAAAGCTTGGGTACCTAAACATAAAGTTTGATATCATTGCAGGAATGTCTTGTGGCCAAGAGATCAAAGAGAAAGTGGTATCTTGATAGTGGCTGCTCAAGACATATGACGGGTGACAAAGAAGAATTCATCACCCTTGAAGAAAAGAAAGGAGGAGTTGTTACATTTGGCGACAATGGCAAAGGCCAAATCTTGGGGTTTGGTAACATTCAAATAACTCCCTCCACATATATTGAAAATGTACTTTATGTTGATGGTTTAAAGCATAACTTAATTAGTATAAGTCAATTATGTGACAAAGGTTTTAAAGTATCATTTGAATCTTCTATATGCACTGTAGCTAATCCCATTGATAATAGCATTGTTTTTATTGGAAATAGAAATGGCAATGTATACTTGATTGACTTAGACAATTTGTCTACTAATAATCATTGCTTAGTTGCTAATAATGCTAATATGAATGAGATTGGTTGGTTGTGGCATCGAAGATTAGGTCACGCAAGCACACACCTGATTTCAAAACTAATTAGAATGGATTTAGTAAAAGGTCTACCTAAAATAGATTTTGAAAATAACAAAATATGTGATGCATGTCAGTTTGGAAAACAAACAAGAAGTTCTTTTAAATCTAAAAATGTTGTTTCAACTTCTAGGCCATTAGAGCTACTTCACATGGACCTTTTTGGACCAACTAGAACCACAAGTCTAGGAGGAAAGAAATATGGTCTTGTGATAGTAGATGATTACTCTAGATTCACTTGGGTAATGTTTTTAGCTCACAAAGATGAGACTTTCTCGATATTCTGAAATTCTTCAAGAAAGTAACAAATGAGAAAAACACTACCATAGTGTCTCTAAGAAGTGATCATGGAACTGAATTTGAAAATCACTTATTTGAAAGTTTTTGCAATGAAAATGGTATTAATCATAATTTTTCTGCACCAAGAACCCCTCAACAAAATGGAGTAGTTGAAAGGAAAAATAGAACTTTAGAAGACATGGCCCGTACCATGCTATGTGAAAGTAAACTCCCGAAATACTTTTGGGCGGAAGCTATTAACACAGCATGTTACATCCTAAATAGAGCCTTAATAAGACCTATTTTAAAGAAAACACCTTATGAATTATGGCATGATAGAAAACCCAACATTAAATATTTTCATGCATTTGGTTGTAAATGTTTTATTCATAATAATGGTAAAAATAACTTAGGTAAATTTGATGCAAAATCTGATGAAGGAATATTCTTAGGTTATTCAACAACTAGTAAAGCATATAGAGTATTTAACAAGAAAACTTTAATTGTTGAAGAATCTATTCATGTAGTTTTTGATGAATCTTTAGCATCAAGTTCCAAAAGGATTGATGATGAGGAAGATACAACATTCTCGAAAAATCTTGAAAAACTTAATATTGATGTATCTTCAGATCATGAACAAGAAGCTAAAGATAATGATTCACCTAATGCTGATGATATTAATACTAATCATAATGATGTAGATCTACCTAGAGATTGGAGATACGCTTATAGTCATCCCAAGGAATTGATTATAGGTGATCCATCTCAAGGAATAAGAACTAGATCATCTATGAGAAATATTAGTAATCATCTTGCATTTGTATCAAATTGAACCTAAAACCTATTGAAGAAGCTGAAAAAGATAATAATTGGATGTTAGCTATGCAAGAAGAATTAAACCAATTCACTAGAAATAATGTATGGACATTAGTGGAAAGACCTAAAGATCATTCTGTTATAGGATCAAAATGGGTTTTTAGAAATAAACTAGATGAAAATGGCATAGTAATTAGAAACAAAGCTAGATTAGTTGCAAAAGGATATAATCAAGAAGAAGGTATTGATTTTGATGAAACCTTTGCACCTGTAGCTAGATTAGAAGCCATTAGGCTATTACTTGCATTTGCATGTCA
Source organism: Calamus simplicifolius (assembly GCA_900491605.1). NCBI lineage: Eukaryota > Viridiplantae > Streptophyta > Magnoliopsida > Arecales > Arecaceae > Calamus > Calamus simplicifolius. Next base: position 425,273 of record UESW01003849.1, read on the forward strand.
CATGAATTTAATTTATTTCAAATGGATGTCAAAAGTGCATTTTTAAATGGATTAATAAATGAAGAAGTATATGTAGAACAACCACCAGGTTTTGAAGATCATGAATTTTCAAATCACGTTTTTAAATTGCACAAAGCTTTATATGGTTTGAAACAAGCACCTAGAGCTTGGTATGATAGACTAAGTAAATTTTTGATTGAAAATGATTTTACAAGAGGAAATGTTGATAAAACATTATTTTTGAAAAGAAAAGATAAAGATTTACTTGTAGTTCAAATTTATGTTGATGACATTGTATTTGGTGCTACTAACAATCTTCTATGTCAAGAGTTTGCTAAGTTAATGCAGGGAGAATTTGAAATGAGCATGATGGGAGAACTCAATTTCTTCCTTGGACTCCAAATCAAACAAAGCAAAGAGGGAATCTTTATCAACCAAACAAAGTACACAGAGAAATTCTAAAGAAGTTTGGTATGGAATCAATCAAACCCCTCGGAACACCAATGAGTCCTTCATGCAAGCTGGACAAAGATGAAGAAGGTAAGAAGGTTGATCAAAAATATTATCGAGGTATAATCGGATCCCTACTTTACTTAACTGCAAGTAGACCAGACATAATGTTTGCTGTTTGCTTATGTGCTAGATTTCAGTCTGAACCTAAAGAATCACATTTAATTGCTGTTAAAAGAATACTAAGATACTTAAGTGGAACAAAAAATGTAGGTTTATGGTATTCTAGAGACTCAACATTAAATCTGATTGCTTATTCTGATTCTGATTATGCTGGATGTAAGTTAGATAGAAAAAGCACAAGTGGTGCATGCCAATTTTTAGGAAGTAACTTAATCTCATGGTTTAGCAAAAAGCAAAATTCGGTTGCATTATCTACTGCTGAAGCAGAATATGTTGCAGCTGGAAGTTGCTGTGCTCAAATCCTATGGATTAAGAGACAACTTGAAGACTATGGTATCACACTTGATAAGACACCTATAAGATGTGATAATACAAGTGCAATCAATCTAACTAAAAATCCAATTCAACATTCAAGAACAAAGCATATTGAAATTAGATATCACTTTATAAGAGAACATGTTGCCAATAATGAAATTTGTCTTGATTATGTGAATACTGAAGAACAACTAGCAGATATATTTACAAAACCCTTGAGTGAAGAAAGATTCTGTTATCTTAGAGGAGAGTTAGGGATTTGTGATCCATTAGAATGAATTTGAAACCCCTAAGGAAAGTTTATCTAAGATTCTTTCAAATCCTTGATCTTTAAGGAAATCTTATCTAGAATTCATATCTAATTAAAAAATTTAAAAAATATTAAAAAATTATTGCGACGTTGTAGCGATGCATTTTAGAAGAAAAATTAAACAAATATTGCGACGCAATGTATGCGTCACAATTATTTTAGTAAATATAATTTTTATCAGTATTAATAAATAAAAAAATAATAATATTGTGATGCATAATTTGCGTCGCAATGTTTTTTAAATAAATATATCTAATTAAAAATATTAAAAAATTATTGCGACGCAATAAGGCATCGCATTATTATCATAAATTATAAATATTATCATTAATAAATATTTAAAAAATTTTGCGATGCCGTAGCGACGCATTTTAGGGAAAAAATAAACAAATATTGCGACGCAATGTATGCGTCGCAATTATTTTTAGTGAATATAAAATTTTTTAGTATTAATAAATAAAAGAAATATAATATTGTGACGCATAATTTACGTCGCAATGTTTTTTAAATAAATATATGTATTAAAAAGTTTATAAAATATATTGCGATGCAATTTTTCATCGCAATTATTAACATTAATTATAAATATTATCATTTATAAATATTAAAAAATTATTGCGATGCCGTAGCGATGCAGTTTAGAAGAAAAAAATAAACAAATATTGCGACAAAATATATGCGTCGCAATTATTTTAAGTAAATATAATTTTTATCAGAATTAATAAATAAAAGAAATATAATATTGCGACGCATATTTGCGTCGCAATGTTTTTAAAATAAATATATCTAATTAAAAATATTAAAAAATTATTGCAATACAATTTTGCATCACAATTATTATCATAAATTATAAATATTATCATTTATAAATATTTAAAAATTATTGCAACGCACTGCTTGCGTCGCAATTATTGTAATAAGTTATTATTTTAATCAATTAAAATATTAAAAAAATATTGCGACACCTTAGCGACGCAATTCCTAGAAAATAAAAATAAATTTTCCGCCGGACATTGGCACCAAGTTAGCGATGCATTAGCGATGCAATTATTTGAGTCGCTATTTTTCATAAAATTATAATAAAACTAGATTAACGATGGATTAGCGATGCATTAATGCGTCGCTAATACATAATAAATTTTAAAAAAATATTGCGACCATTTAGCAACGTAAATTATTGCGTCGCTAATTACTTATATAAGCCGGCCTTCTCTTCTTCTTCTTCCCCGTCTTGACCTAGCCGCCGCCGTGCTCTAAAAATTTTCGGCTCCCACCTCGCTGCTCCGGCTCCCCCCTCTGGTGTTCCGGCTCCTCGGCGTTCTCCTCCGACTCTGGCGTCTTCTCTCGACCAAGGTAAGCCCCCACACTCTCTAAAATTTTTTTAATAATTTCCCTCTGGCCACGGCCGCTGCCGTGGCCGGTAGTCGCCTAGCCACGGTGGCCAGGCCACTATAAAATAAAAAAAAAACATTTGGTAACAGGGGGAACCCCCCCCCCCCCCGCCCACCCCCCCTCCTTTTTTTCTTCTCCGGCCATGGCCATGGCGGCGGCCGGACAAGGCGGCCACGGCCGCTGCCGTGGCCGTCTTCTCTGGCCACGGCCGCTGCCGTGGCTGGCAGTCGCCTGGCCACGGTGGCCAGGCCACTGTCACAAAAAAAAAAACCATTTCGTAACAGGGGAGGGGGGGGAACCCCCGACCCCCCCCCCCTTTTTTTCTTGTCCGGCCATGGCCGTGGCCGCGGTCGGACAAGGCGGCCACGGCCGCTGCTGTGGCCGTCTTCTCTGGCCACGGCCGCTGCCGTGGCCGGCAGTGGCCTGGCCACGGTGGCCAGGCCACTATCACAAAAAAAAATATTTCGTAACAGGGGGGAACCCCCCCGCCCCCCCCCCCCCCCTTTTTTTCTTGTCCGGCCACGGCTGTGGCCGCGGCCGGACAAGGCGGCCACGACCGCTGCCGTGGCCGGCAGTGGCCTTGCCACGGTGGCCAGGCCACTGTCAAAAAAAAAAAAACATTTCGTAAAAGGGGAGGGGGAACCCCCCGGCCCCCCCCCCCTTTTGTCTTCTCCGGCCACGGCCACGGTGGCCAGGCCGCAGTCCAAAAAAAAAAAATTAGTTAGGGGGGGCCACGGAGCTCTTTGGATAGACTGATTGTTATGTCTTGATTATGCAATAATATTTGTAATGCTAGATAGAAAGTCTTGTTGTATTATTATTTAATTTGCATAATGTTTATGCAATAATTAATTTAAGCAGAATGTTTATGCAATAATATTTGTGCATTTGTACTTATTTACAATTGTTATGTCTTGATTATTTATATTCTGCTGCAAACTGAATGATGCACTAAATTATGTAATGCTAAATAAAAGTTTTGTTGTAATATTATTTAATTTCCAGCAACAAATTAGTAGTTTCAATGATTTACATTTTAGTCTTCACAAACATTTGTATTCGACACAATAATCTTAAAAAGTTAGTGATTACATGTATAATTCACAAGAAGTTAAGAATAACAAGCATAAGTTCGATTGTCTTCGGACTTCCATAATCACAGCACTATAACCTTTAGACCCGTTTGAGAATTTGTAAACCTTAGTCTTGCAAATTCTCAAATTGTCCTGGTGGACAGTTTGGAAATATTTCTTGCGATATGTTAGTCTGCTATTAATCATCGTTGGGTGAGATTTCGGTTTGTATTTGCTCATACGTTCTCCTAGTGTGGCTTATATACCACACATTTAGGAGAACATATGGGGAAATACTGCCGAAATTTCAATGTAACCGATCGATGATAATTAATAGCAGAATAACATATCACAAAAAATATTGCCTTACCTTATAGACATGGAGTGAAGGTAGAATTAATTTAAGACACTTGAATGCTTGTGAAGTCTCATGATTAAATGCACTGCCTTACGGCCCGACCCAAACTCAAGCCCTCCCATTAGCCATGAACCTGTGCATCGGTCCTTGCTAGCACGCCAAGGATCATAGCCGTGGCTCGCCCTTGCATGGTACGGACCTTAGTTGCCTAAAAAAAATTGGTTTACTTATAAATGATTTAAATGGTTGTTATTAACCTTAGTTGTGACCAAGAAATAATTTAGTTATATATTTAGTAATACTAATATAGTTTTATTTTGTGGTTTCATTTAATGATTTACCAGACTTTGTATAAGTCGGTCAAAAATGAGCGGGGCTCGCTCGTGGATGTATGCAAGGATAAAAGATGGCTTGCTTAATCCAGATTTTCTGAATGGATTGGAAGAATTTATCGCATTTGCATGTAGCCAACCTGACTGGATGGATGGCCCTAGGATAGGTGCCCATGCAACTTCCACAGGTGTCAGAATAAAGCCTACAGAGATGTGGAAACTGTTAAGGTGCATTTGTGTAAGAAGGGGTTTGTTCCTGATTACTATGTTTGGTACTGTCATGGTGAACCAGAGGATATTCCAACAGCTGTTATAGGCCAACAAGAGTCAATTCCCGTAGATGAACCATTTGTGAATTTAAACACATATGAACAAATGGTGATGAATGCATCGGGTAATGAATTCAATCAGAATACATTTATGGAAGAACCAAATCCAGATGCACAACAATTTTATGATATGTTGCATGCTGCAAATCAAGAATTGTATCCTGGTTGTGAGGGTCATTCCCAGTTGTCTATAGCTGCTCGAATGTTGAATATTAAGGTAGAACATCGATTATCAGAAAAGGCATTCAATTTTGTAGCTGGGTTAATCAAAGAAATTTTGCCAAATGACAATGTTGCGGCAGACAGTTTTTACGCAACAAAGAAGTTGTTGCGTGGTCTTGGGCTCCCAGTTAATAAGATCGATTGTTGCTTGAACAATTGTATGATATTTTGGGGTGAAGACTCAGAGCTGAGATGGTGTAAGATTTGTGGGCAATCGAGGTACAAAAACACCGAAGGAGGAGCCGGTACAAGTAGGAGGAAAAGTGTGCCTTACAAGAGGATGCATTACTTTCCTCTTACCCCACGCCTGCAGAGATTATACAGATATGAGGCAACAGCTTCTGATATGAGATGTCATGCCGAACATGAATCTAAAGAGGATGAAATGCGGCATCCATCAAATTCAAATGCTTGGAAGAATTTCAATGAAAATCATCCTGATTTCGCTGAAGATATAAGGAATGTGAGATTAGGTCTTTGTACCGATGGTTTCCAACCATTTGGTCAAGCGGGGCAACAGTATTCATGTTGGCCTATGATACTGACTGTATATAACCTTCCTCCGTGGAAGTGCATGAAAGATACTGCAATGTTTTTAATCGTTTTGGTTTCAGGACCATCAAATCCAAAGGAAAAGATTGATGTCTTTCTGCAACCGTTGGTGGCCGAATTGAAAATGTTGTGGGAAATAGGAGTCGTAGCCTACGACATTTCTATGAAACAAAATTTCTTAATGAGAGCTACTTTGATGTAGACAATAAGTGATTTTCCGGCATATGCAATGTTGTCTGGTTGGAGCACTGCTGGACGTCTGGCATGCCCTCATTGCATGTATGATTCGGATGCGTTTACATTGCAGAAGAGTGGTAAGCAGTCATGGTTTGATAACCATAGGAAGTTCTTGCCCCCAAATCATCCTTACAGGCGTAACTTGATCGCCTTCCGAAAGAACAAAGCAGTCACAAAATTCGCCGAACCGGTTAGGTCTGGCATGAATCTATTTGATTCTATAGAGCATTTGGGGTTGATGTATGCATGGGAACCGGATGCAGATAGAATAAATGGCCGTATATGTAAAGAACATAACTGAAAGAAGCGAAGTATATTTTGGGATTTGCCTTATTGGAGCACAAATCTCATCCGGCATAACTTGGATGTTATGCATATCAAGAAAAATTTCTTTGATAACATATTTAACACGGTGCTAAACATTCCGGGAAAAACAAAAGATACTGCAAAGTCAAGAGAAGAACTTAATCAGTACTGCAGAAGAGGTGATTTGAGAAGGAGTGCCGATGAGACCTATCCTAAAGCATGTTACACTCTTGACAGAAATTCACGAGAAGTTTTATGTAACTGGCTTAGAGGGTTAAAATTTTCAGATGGTTATGCCTCAAATATCGGTAGGTGTGTGGACATGCATAAGCTCAAGTTGTTCAGCATGAAGAGTCACGATTGCCATGTTTTCATGCAACGGTTATTACCTATAGCTTTTCGTGAGTTGCTTCCGCAACATGTCTGGAAGGCAATTACGGAGCTCAGCTTATTCTTCAAGGAGTTATCTCCCGCAGTCATTACTTCTGCATCCATGGCAAGCTTGAGGAGAAATTTTAATTATTTTATGCAAGCTTGAGCGAATATTTCCTCCCAGTTTTTTTGACTCAATGGAGCATTTACCGGTTCACTTGTCATACGAAGCGAGCATAGCTGGTCCTGTGCAGTATCGCTGGATGTATCCTTTCGAGAGGTAAATATATACATCATTAAGATATTTTGACATTTCAAATATTATTTCATTGCTTGAAAATTGGTTAATTTTTTGTTGCAGCTTTTCATATAGGTATCTTAAGAAGTTAAAAAATAATGTGCGTAATAAGGCAAGGGTTGAAGGTTCTATATGCAATGCACACTTGGTCGAAGAAGTTTCAGCTTTTGCCTCACATTACTTTGAGGGTCACGTCCACACGAGGAGCTGAAATCATGGTCGTAACGATGACGTATGTGTGGACGAAGGAGAAGCTAATGACGGTAGAATATCAATTTTTAAAGCTATTGGTCGTTCCTTTGGTGGGCAGAAGTCAAGAAATCTTAGCGATATGGAGTATAATGCAGCACATTATTACATCCTAATGAACTGTAGAGAAATTGATCCATATATTGAGTAAGTGTATACTTCAATGCTAAATTAGAAATTTAAATTTAAATTACAATATATCACAATATTTAATTTCTAACATTAGTTTTCATCCTTTTCATCCCATAAGGATGTTTTGTGATAGACAACAACAGATGAATCCCGACATCAGTCAAGTTGCAATTGGGCAGAAATTAGAAACGGAGTTTGCTTACTGGTTTTATGAATTTGTGAGTAGTATCACTCAATAAATTTTGATAATGGCTATTTTTTTTGAATTGGATGTCAATAGCTTATTAATTTATAGGTCAACGGTCCATGGTCCACAACCGACAATATTTTCATTAAATGTCTATCGCAATGGCCATTGAAGACTATAACAACCTCTACTGGCTATTTTGTAAATGGGTACAAATTTTAGATTGAACGATTAGCAGCTTCAAGAGGCACGCAGAACTGGGGCGTGTGTGTGAAAGGAGAAAGTGTTGGAGCAAATATGCATGATTATTATGGAAAGTTAGTAGAGGTGGTTGAAGTTGAATATCCCGATTGGCCTATGAAACGAACCGTATTGTTTCATTGTGATTGGTTCGATCCGATAGTTTCTGTGGGCAAAAGGGTTCATAACAACTGCAATTTGGTTGAAGTGAACTATCGACGAAGATTGCAGAAATATGACCCATTCATCCTTGCATCCCAAGCTCAGCAAGTCTTTTACTGCGGATATCCAAGTTTGCGCAACGACAAGCGAGATTGGTGGGCCGTTTCTAAAATCGCCCCATGTTCAACAATCATATTAGAGGAGAGTTCATCAAGTCAATCAGCCGAGTGCCCTGCATTTTAAGAGGATGAGATGGAAATGCATGCAATTGAGGACGACACAAGGGCTCTTGAAACATTACTTAGAGATCCAAATGGTGATGTCCAAGAAATTGCGGATGCAAATGTTCGGTTTCCTTCCGATGATAATGAAACTGATTCGCAATCCGATATGGCATCAGATGTTGAACCAACATTTCACGAAACAAATGACACCGATTAAACATAGAGGTTTTTTAAAATTTAACTTTTTTTATAAGTGTTAAATTCTTACATAGTCAATCATTAATCGTAATTTAATTGTGTGAATCTTTAGTATTTTCAGTATGACGGGCAGAGGTAGATCTACCGACGACAGACGGAGTGAGCAGGGACGTAGCTCTGCTACATCAGATCACATGAGCGTCGGAGATGGAGAGTTTCGATCTCCAGCAGTGGCACAACCTTCGATCTCTCCAGCAGTATTACCATCCAGCCGATCGGTACATACCTCCGAGAGTTCTTCCACCATCGGCCGCACTGTACTTCGACTTGATGCTCAGGGGATGTAAGTATATACTAATTAAAAATATATGTTTATGTTTTTAAGTCAATTACTTATAAACATGCATTTTTTAACAGATTTATTGAGCAGCATCATGTATCCAGCCACATCAGCGCCATATTTCAGAGGCGTACAGATCCCAGTGGCTACGATTGGCGCCACGTATCTCCAGCCACGAGGGAGTTTTATTTTTCTGAGTTTCAGGTAAACTTATTAAATATAATTTATCAGTGATATAAAATTTCTTAAACTTAATAAATTCAGAAACTAACTATTTATTTTAATGCAGAAAAAGTTTACGTGGGATCCTGCCAGCCATGATGCCATTAGGGCAGCATGGGAGGCTCTGGCGCGATGCCGATACTCCGACATGCTTCATCGTTGGAGGTCATCGGGTCAGCGTCCTGCGCACATGCCAGAGGGTATTTGGCATGAGTGGCAGCAGGCCTGGCAGTTCGATGGCTGGCGCAGGAGGTCCGCATCAGCCAGCACGAACCATCGATCTGAGAAGGGCGGTCCTGGCATGGGTCTCTCCCGCCATACTTCGGGCTCCATTTCGATTCAGGAGCACAGACGGCGTATGGTAAGAAAATATAAATATTTTAATTATTATTTTAGTTATTTACAAATATTTGTATTAATATCTTTTTTTTTTTGTTATAGTCTGAGCAGGAGGGCGGAGATCCTGTTGAGTTTCGTCTATTAGGGCGACACACACCAGGAGGGATGATTCCTGGGTCGACACGGGATCACGGGAGGTTGCGGTAAGAAATTAGATTTATGTAGTATCTGTTTAATTTCTAAAATTTTATTTTAAGAAATTTATTAACTCATTTATTGTTGATTTCATAATTTCAAGACACGAGTCAAGGAGCTTCGCTTCCAGGCATCGCAGGTCGACTCTACTGATGGGGAGACGCCCGTCGAACTCTCAGCAGAGGAGAGTCGGCGTGTGTTTTTGGAAGCTGTTGGTGCCCAGCCACGTGACCGCAGGGTCTATGGTATAGGCACTAGAGCTTCTACATATTTTTTCCATCAGGCCTCCAGCTCGCAAGTTTCTGGTGATCTTCCTCCCGAGTGTTTACACGACCTTCGCAGATCTATTGCAGAGGAGGTTCGCCAGGAGGTCGAGCAGGATTTCGAGGATCGTATGCGAGGCCGGGATCAGGAGATTGCAGACATGCGAGATGAGATGCATTATTAGCGGGATATGGTTAGCCGCTTGTCGCAGAGTCTTCAGCCTCCACAGCCTCCATGTGATCGCCCAGATTCTTGATGAATTTTTCTTTTCTTTTTTTATGTTATAAAAACTTCAAAATTTTAATATATGAATTATTTTTAAAAATTTATTATTGTTTGGATTGAGTGAAAAATGTTTCTATCAATATTTAGATTTAACGAAATTGTATTAACCATTTTAATTTTTAATCTTTTATATTTTTTAAAAATTTAATTTACGATGCATTAGCGACTGAAATTGCATCGCTAATATTTTTAAAATATTATTATTAAATATTGCGATGTAATGACCTGGCATCGTAATAATTTAAAAATAAATTTAATAGCGACGCATTAGCGACTAAAATTGCATCGCTATTATATCTAAAATATTTTTAATAAATATTGCTCCATTAAAATCCTCACCCGGTATTCCATCATAATCAAGATCCACAAGACCTTCCACCCTCTAGCTTTTGCTTAACAACTTAACAAATTTCCCACCAAATTAGCTTTAAAGTACCACCAACACCACATCATTTTGCCTCAATTGGACCAGAGATTAGGACGAAAAGCTTAGTTTACCCTAAGCATGTTACAAAATAAGAAATTCAGTTGTGAGTGATAAATTCACTCGTCCATATCGACGTAATTCTTATTGATGGCGGCTATGATGAGCTTGTCGCACTCTGGCTCCATGTGGTGACGAAGGAGGTAAGGTTGAGCCGGGGGTTTCTATTGAGCATGAGCTCGTCGTTGATGATCTAAGGTTGAGCCGAGGGTTTCCATTGAGCATGAGCTCGTCGTTGATGATCTGATAGGCTGCCTCTTTGGGGATCGAGTTCTTCGGCATCCGAAACCTGGCAACTTCGATAAACCATTATTAGAGTAGTCCAAAACCAAAACCCTGAGAAATAGAAATAGAAATATATATAGAATTAATGGTGGATGGGAGAAAATTCACCACCATGGTTTACTACTCGCGGCGGAAAAGGGGAATAGAGAACAACAGAGAGAGATGAGAATTGTTGGCTTGAAGAAGGGAAACAGGAGGGGATCAAGGATTTATATAACGATCGATCGAGTGCATGCCGTGTGGATGGAATAAAGAGGCGAGATCGGTTAAATTTAAAGATACAGTGGAAAATGAAAATTTGGAGCGGATTTTGATCTGAAAGGAGTGCACGTGGCGTTCCTCACGCCACGCCCACGTGGAGGAGAGATTGTGGGCCAAACCAAAGCAGTGTGAGAAACCAAGGGCCAGCCAAGAAACGGTTTCGTTGAACGGCAAGCAACCGCCTAATTTATTAATATTCTTGTTTAAAAAATAAAATTTAATCAATTTATGTATTAATTTTTTTTTTTTAAGATCTCAAGATTCTTATTTAACCGATCTCGCTTCTTTATTCCATCCACACGGCATGCACTCGATCGATCGTTATATAAAACCTTGATCCCCCTGTTTCCCTTCTCCAAGCCAACAATTCTATACTCTATGTAGTAAACGTGCTCTCTAAGACAGCGTCAGAGTCGGACGTCTCAGTCCACTCCACCTTCGCCTCTCGCTACGTCCAAGCCGCCCTTCCAAAGTGAATTTTCTCCCATCCACCATTAATTATTTCTATTTCTCAGGGTTTTGGTTTAATTTGGACTTCTCTAATAATGGTTATATCATCAACGACGAGTTGATGCTCGACGGAAACCCCCGTTTCAACCTTGCCTCCTTCGTCATCACATGGATAGAGCCAGAGTGCGACAAGCTCATCATAGCCGCCATCAATAAGAATTACATCGATATGGACGAGTGAATTTATCACTCACAACTGAATTTCTTATTTTGTAACATGCTTAGGGTAAACTAAGCTTTTCGTCCTAATCTCTGGTCCAATTGAGGCAAAATGATGTGGTGTTGGTGGTACTTTAAAGCTAATTTGGTGGGAAATTTGTTAAGTTGTTAAGCAAAAGCTAGAGGGTCGAAGGTCTTGTGGATTTTGATTATGATGGAATACCGGGTGAGGATTTTAATGGAGCAATATTTATTAAAAATATTTTAGATATAATAGCGACATAATTTTAATCGCTAATGCTCGACGGAAACCCCCGTTTCAACCTTGCCTCCTTCGTCACCACATGGATAGAGCCAGAGTGCGACAAGCTTATCATGGCCGCCATAATTCTTACGTCGATATAGACGAGTATCCCGTCACCACCGAGCTCCAGGCAAGCAAGACGACCATCTCCTCCTCCTCCAATTTCTTTCTTTTCTCACGTTAATTAAATAATTCGATCCACCAGCATTACATCAAGAATTAAAGATCATCTTTTTACTGCAAACATTGTATTGTTTTCGCCAGAAATCCCCTCACATCTCCTCTCAAAAAAGATAAAAACAACTCATCAAGACAATCTTTCATTTCTTTTCTTTTATTTTCTTTTCTTTTTGGCATGGAAGGCTAGAACAAGAATAAAGAAATAGAAAAGCGTATAAGATAAAAGCTTCAGCAAGAAACGATGATTTCACTGAAATACGGGAATCGCAACAAGAAGCAAAACCTTAACTCCTCGGCATACGATCAAAACCCTAAGCAAAAACAAGAAGCAAAACCCTAACTCCCCGGCATACGATCAAAACCCTAAGCAAAAGACAGAGAGATAGAAACAAAAGAGAGAGAGAGAGAGAGAGAGAGAGAGGAAGAACGGGTGAAGGCCATCCAAAGTTGTGGCTGGTGAACCAGGATCACCTCCTTCCACCGGGCGTGCTTTTCGTCGACCTCTCGGGCAGTAACCACGGCCTTCTTTCTCTTTCCTTCATCTCACCCACCCGCACTCTTCCTCGTCCTCTTCCCTCCCCCATGGTCGCGCACTCATGGGCTAAAAGCGAGTACAGGAGGGCGAGAGCCGAGCGGGGGCATTTATAAAGGGCGGCGGTGGGTTCTCCATGGTTGCGTGTGAGCCAGCTAACTTTTGCACGCGCGCATAACATTACCCTTTACGCTGAGTCAGTCCGTTTGGCCCAACTAAATGATCTGAGCCGTTCTTTCACGAAGTCACGCTAGGATTAGTTCAGCGTACACGATGAGTGGACAGGATTTGAGATTCATGGGTTTCGCGTGATGGTATCTCCCTACGGACGGAGGGAAACGAGAAAACCGTCCCTTCAGCTATGTAGGCTACGTAGGCTAGGCTTAACTGAAACGGTGGTTATAAAATTATTATTATATATCTTGCCATTATTACTAGGAAATAAATATTTTAAAACGATCGATAGCATGATACCAAATCGGTAATACAGTATTTTCCTTAAAAATAAATAACACCACGCGTATTCTCCATGTACCATTTATTTAATTATAATTATATATTTTTAAATTGAATTATGGATGCTGTTTGAAAATACATTCCTTCATCAATTTATATTATTACAATGATTAATATGACCATTATTAATTGCCATCCTTTCGCTGCTTCTGATCCAAAACTTAAAACAAGGCAAGGGTTTTAGCCTCGTCGAAGTATTGGAGGACAGTTTTAACCCTATTGATGGATGCACGCAAGTCTTCATCCATATATATATATGTATGAACTTGCTCTTCCTTAAAAAACTTCCAATTAAGTGTGTTAGTATGTATTGGAGAAATGTCACATTAAAGTGTTAATAGAATTTCTGAAAAACTCATCCTTCATGAATTATTTGATAGTATAATATCGCACAAAATTCATTGTTAAAGCTCTCTATCTTAACATGTTGTTAAATTTTCTTATACATATTAATCACATGCAATAATTTTCTTAACTTAGAATATTATTTTGGAGCTATTATGTAATCGTTGGAGATAAAAAGGTTTTTTTTGACCTTCGGCATAACAACCTTAATGAAGCACTATAATATATGATATTTTCCTTAGTAGAAACAAACAAAGGTCAACAAACCATTGGTTCTTTCAATCAATCTCTTAAATCTTAGCACAGGGACCTTGTATCGATATCTTACTAGTATGTTGCAATATTTCATGGTAAGCCATCAGGATTCCTCTATTAATTAAACACATGATAAATAAGCACAGATAAAAGTACCCCATGTCAATATAAGGAGGGGTTTAAAGAAAACAATGATTTAGCTGACCTCAAATAATTATTCAGTTCAATGAAACAATCAACCAAGAAAACTTTAAGCAATAGCCAGACAAACAAATTAAGATGTATCCACATCAAAACCTTTTGACATGCAAAATGTAAATGGTAAAAGTCCTATAACGATGACTAATTAAGAAAATGGTGTCAATTATTCAATTTATCATAGTCGTCCGAGCACAAAGGTGAATAAACTCTAAAGCTAAATGACTAATTGAGAAAATGGTGTCAATTATTCAATTTATCGTAGTCATCCGAGCACAAAGGTGAATAAACTCTAAAGCTAACTTTGTCGTTTTTAACAGATATTCCTTGAGGTCGATCGTCCCAACATGTAGAATTTTCTTCACTTCAAGCATGACAACATGCTTGTCGCTGTTCCATCACAGCTTCAATTAAATGGAAGTTCTAGTAACAGTAATATGTGCAACATGATATATAGAGGTGTATACTACCATCTACAAGAGTAAAAATAAAGTCAACACAAGTAAATTTTAAATTATAACTATTCCAGAATCATTCGTGATAAAAATCAAAGATGTATTAGAAAGGAATATAAGAGGTAAGAATAATTTAGCCAAACTTAGAGATCAGTGACACAAGATTCACCATCAGAACCTTCGAGGATGTCACATTATAGGATTTGATCCTCCCATCACTCTAACCCAAAATAGATTTCATCACCTCTCTATTGGAATACTTGAACCATTCAACTGATTGCTGCTGATTTCGCTCTTTCACAATGGTGTCGACTTCTTCAGACGCCATATTTTAGGATTTTTGGAGGAAAGTGGAGGGAAATTTAAGCAAATAAGAAACTATATAGATTGAGAAGTTTGGTTGTTAGGCTTAGGGTTTAGATTGTGCGATTGGTTTTTCTTGATAGGATGTGATGAAGGAGGAGAGTAGATAAGAGATTCTAGGACCATACAATCCAGGTTACTAGATTTTTAATTACGTTAGAGGATAGCTTTCAAATAAAATAATTTTAGTAAAGAATTTCTATTTAAATTTCATCAAAACCCATCGTATACATGAGTTTTCAAAATTAACATTTTTGAATGACTTCAGTGCTCATGCCCTCCTCTCCTCTCGACATAGCTCCAAACAATAAAAATTTATTAAAATCCAGAAAAAAATCTTTAATCCTTTTCATTCAAATATCCTTATCAGAAAAAGTTTTTATAATTTTTACCCTTAATTATAATTAATATTGTCCAAAAATATCTGCTCATTGATGATGGATCAAAGCATTTTCTTATTAGAATTTCATGCAATTAGATATTAAATGCATGTCCTATTTCTATAAATATATACTTTTTATTTAAAGCATATATTTGTTAAGCAGCAATTGATGTTCAATAAAAATGATGGAAAGTGATTTATTTTTGTACAATAAAAATTTGTTTTTATTAACTTGATAATATGTGGTATATCTCTCTAAATGACACTTCTTGGGTTCAATCCATAATTGTACTAGAATGAGGTTCATCTACCTTTTTTTCCAAAAATTTAAAAAAAAAAACTATCCAGAAGTGAAAAGGTCTTAAATATGATTCAAGAAAATTATTATTTGACGCCGATCAATTATATACGGAGTTCAAACTATATTTTTCTAAAAATAAATTAGAAAGATATAAACCCATCATAATTATAATTTAGCAATATTTTTTTTCCTAGTTTTGAAATTTTGGTCATATGAGGAAACTTAAATCACACTTCCATTGTTAGCCACTTTGGAGACATTTTTGGCTCTGATCGAAGCTTGCTTAGCGAACTCCATTGGCAACATAAAGTGCCTTTGTTGCTTTACTATTTTCTGATTGACAATTGTGCGCTTTAGGAGCTTCTCCTTATGATACCATGCCAAAAGCTTGGAGACGGGAAGTCTCTTTTGTCCACATGTGTGCCATTCCCATGATTATGGTTATGTCATGTAAACCTGAGAACCTAGTTATATGTACCCCTGATCAAACCTATGAGGTGACTTAAGTCCAAAAAATTATTTCAGGGAGTCAAAACAAGAGAGAGAGAGAGAGTAGCTGAAAGAGAGCTAATAGTAAAGGTGAGTGGTTTCTCATCTAGTTGTGTATATTATTTTTAAGATATCATGTGGATATTTTGATATACTCAACTCAACTCATCCAAGCCATTTCCCAACTAATGGGGTTGGCTACATAAATTTGCTTCCTCCACTCTGCTCTATTCAGGACCAAGTCGACATTCAAATTATAAATAGTTATATTTTTTTAATTATTTTGATATAAACCCAAGATATGATATGCCTACTATAGTGTTTCAAAGTGGTTTCAAACATGGGAAATGAGAACTAAGTTTTTAATGCATTTCAAAGCATGAGTTTAAAATATATTTTACAGCAAAGCCTGAAATCAAAGCATATTTCAATTCAAAGCATGAGTTTCAGAAAAAGAGCATTACTTTCAAAGAAAAAGTATGAGTTTCAAAGGCATGCATGGGCATATATGCATCGTAAAGTTTCAAAAAGAACATATTTTGATGCATGTATCATACAAAGCACCGGGCATCTATGGGACTGATCACCCTATAGTCTGTGTCGTAGCATGAGCATTGCACACTACTGAACCAGTGGCACCTCCTTGCGATTCGATTGTACGATGATCCCAAGGCCAAGAGTGAGTACAAGCTAGACCAAGCCCAATAAGACAAGTTAAAAGCAGCCCATAGGGGCAAAGAATTATAGCTTGATAATGAGCTTGGTTACTATATGGCCCGAGGGGGCACGGAGGGGCATGGTGGAAGCCAAGAAAAAGATACAGGCACTTATCTGGTGAACCACATGAGTAGTGAAGGGTGCCACTAATGTGCCAAAATCCGTTGAACAGACACGCACCCAATAAGAGTACATCTGCAGAAGGCGACTGTAGGATGATACCTCAGAGGCAGTACACATAGCTCAGCATCATGAGATTTTGAAAAGTTTGCATATGATTTTTTTTTTAAAAGCATGGGGGCCAAGTCATCCCAGTGGGGAATGTTTAAAAAGAAATGCCGGTGGGCAGATTTAAAAAATATGCATTGTATTTTAAACAGTGTCTGGTGGGCCAAACAAACCCCTGGTGGGGGAGAGTTTAAAAAAGAAATGCCAGTAGGCAAAACATATCCCAGTCGAGATCAAAGTGAAAAGAACAACAGGCTGGGCTACAGAAAAGTATTTACATGTTTTATAAAACAATACAACATACATGATTTTTATACAAATAGTTTATTTTTCAATGGGAAAATGATTGATATAGTAATTCAGTATTGGTATATTATTTGAAGCATAGGCTATGTTTTATGTTTTCTCATATCATGTTCAAAAGTGTACTTTGATTTATTCATACTATACGGTGTTGGTATATTTTGAAATGGTGATTTTGTTCTTAATTTTTTCATGGTTAGATGGTTATCCAGTCACTAAGACTTTGGTCTCACCCCATTATTGTTGGTATTTTTCATTACAGATCAGTGAGCTCATTGGCAGGATTAGAAGGTTGGCCTTAGCTTTGATCTGGGATGTGGATCCCTAGTTATATGTTGTGATATTTGTTAGTTTAGAGAAATGCAAATTGGATATAAAATGTATCTAGAGGTGTGTGTATATGAGGATGGGGAGAACATGTATGTATGGATGTACATAGTTGTAACCTAGTGATGTACTACAGACTTGATCTGAATGTATGAAATGGTTTTAATGGTGAAATCAATTATGAATGTGATCTTCAAAGCTATGTGTAAAAATAATATGGATGTTGTTTAAAGATTTTGCTAAACAAGATATCAGAATACTATTCTATCTGAACAGGATAAATTAAGTTGAGTTATTAAATTGAGAAATGTATGAATCAAATGAACAGGTTAAAAAGTTTTTATTAGGATGAATGTTTGAGCAAGTAATTTATGGCAATTGGATGTAATTCACTATTGATTTATGGTGCATAACATAAAAGCTAGTAGAACTCTACTCGATTTTATTCAGAATACTATTCTATCTAAACAGGATAAATTAAGTTGAGTTATTAAATTGAGAAATGTATGAATCAAATGAACAGGTAATAAAGTTTTTATTAGGATGAATGTTTGAGTAAGTGATTTATGGCAATTGGATGTGATTCACTATTGATTTATGGTGTACAACATAAAAGCTAGTAGAACTCTACTCGATTTTTATAGGTTCCTGCATCTATCAGAAGAGGGTCCCAACAAGATTGATCCAATAATTAATTTCAGAATTAATTGGAATATTTATGGTATGCCTGATTTCTTTGAATCCTACTTATTTTTTCACATTTTATGGGCCTTTACATCATTGATCTTATTTTTATTTTGTTATAATGAGGAAAGTGAATATCAATTCTCGTGTCATGTGTCATATAGTTTGATAAAAAATGCATGGTCCTCCCAAAATATTGAGTTTGGCAACAGGGAAACAGCTTGATCCATGAATTGTTTGACATATTATTCCCAGTTCACAACTTAACAATTCATGGTAGCTAATTTCCATAACCTTTTTTCATTTAGCCCTACCGGTAGGTAGAGTATCAATGCCATAATTTGAGATTCAACTTTCTAAACACATCCATGGAGATGTAATATTATCTTACTTAGTACCTCTATTATCATGGCTTATACAACAAAACAACCACCTTCAAGGTTTGCTATACTAGAAGCTGGTACTATTTCAGTACCAAATTGATATAATTTAGTATGAAATATACTATACCGGTTAGGTAAACCGGGAGGCCCCAACCTATAAACCGCACTATATCAAGCTGAACCAAATGGTCCAATATGGTACAAAGTGGTTCGGGATCGATTCGAGGTGGTTTGGCCTATGTATTAAATCATTGAACCAAATTAGTTTTGGAATGATTCAGTATAGTTTGCCCTGAACTTTGGTTTGGTACAGTTTGTCCATATCTAACAAATTAAAAAATATATTTATAGCATGAGAGTTTTTATTTAAAAAAAATTGCAATCATTGCCTACTGATTAACTAACTACTGTACTCTAGCTTTGCGATCATATAGGTCCATGAAAATGAATGTAGATCAAATCTGCTAGGTAGCTAGTAGGATATTATATAATGAGGCTTTTATGCTGCACATATGCATACTCAGTAGATTTAATGGTTGCTGCGTTACAATTCTCATGATGAAGTCTTTGTTATTGTCTAAGGACATATGAGAAAATTACTACCTTCTATTTTATTTGCATCCAATATGCTAGAATATTTGCTCTTCGTTTTAGCGTATATGCCAGGTCTTGCCCAATGAGCTGAAAATGATTATCTACTTTGGTATTTTCTTTTGTGAGATAAAGCAGCTTCCATGTGCTCCGATGGTTTTTTGATACTTATAGTCAAGTATCTAAATCATCTGAAAGAAAATGGAAGACTAATTCTTTTGTGGCAAACAGGTTGTAACCTTTTTGTTAAGTGGGTGGATTAAAAACCTGGAGTCTAAAGGCTCTATTGCATTGTTGCCTTTTCTTGAAGAAATTGATTATGTTCAAGATGTAATCTCTAGAGAGTTGGGGTATGCCAGAGAAGGATCTTGGAGATCGGCTCAAGTACAGTTTTTGGGATCAAACATTTCTTTTTGGTACTTGATAGGTTCTTTTATGGAGTCCAGTGTTGCAAATTTGCAAATCAATTCCGGGTAGGGCAGCTCATCATGCTCTTTAAGCCACTGAAAATTTTCTTCATGATTATATATTGTTTATTCTTTATGAACCAAAATCAGTTGGGTGCCTATGTGTAAAATTATGGGAATGACATCAATAAATTGTTTTCTTGCTGCAGTTCTCAACTGTTGATGGACACCCAGCCAGTAACATAAGTTGCTCAAGTTTTGTCAGCTTTTCCAAATTCATAGGAGCTACCGAGAAAAAGTCTTGTAACCCCCGGTAATTTATGTGTCGCCACGGTTCTCTTATGATGTGGCATGTGGAGGCCACACACATCTAGAGTCCGAATGCTGCTTAAACTTCGATGCAGGGAAGGGGAAGAGCCACCAAACAGATGAAACTTCGGGATGTTGATAGCGGTAACAAATCACTGAAAGTGATGAGGCTATTGAGAGGGTTTTTGTTGAAGATAAGTCATTCACATATTTGTACCAGGAAGGTGACTATGTAAGCTTAATGGAGCCAAGCACATTTGAACAACTGGAAGTGCCCAAGGAATTGTTTGGCATGGGTGCTAGTTATCTAAAAGTGGGGTACGGAGGCTCAATGTGGTGGAATTCCTAGCTCAAGATAAGATCATCAATGGCAAAGTATGAATATGACATGACAGTAACACTTCAATATTATAACGGTATGCCAATGTCTGCATCTGTTACTCATCGTATATCATGTATTGTGGTTGAAGCACAACCTAATGCCAAAGGGCTAACAACTACTCCTCAGTATAAGGATTGTTCTTGATAATGGGCTCAATGTGCTTGTACCAAGATGTCTAAATAGAGTTTGGGATTTGCGTATTGAGGTAAGTAAGTCTATTTATAATTAATAATTTATAACTCATGGTTTTATAGTTTGCAAGTATATTATGAGATAAGGAAAACAAAAGTTTATTTGGTTTGATTATTTTGAATGGTACCATAAATCTACATATGAGCATTTATTATGACTATAGTAGCTGATAATATTTTGAAAGAAATAGTTTCTTGGTGTATGTGCACAAATATAAATTCTTTGATTTGCAAAATATGTTGGGATGACCATATGCATTTGCTAATAATGTACAAACCACTGTATATGTAATATGAGAAATTGATGCATGATGAGTGACATGCAAGTATGATGATAACATTGTGATAGACTAGTATGTATCGCTGTGGTTCTCATTTGGCCTCACACATCTAGAGGATGTGTTCTGATTAATTTATAGGGCTATGGGACACATACAAAAATAATAATTACATAAACAGTGGGTTTGTTTACATTACATAATCTGGTATTTATTGCATAATCTGGTAAGTAAGCCAAATATAATAATTTTATAAAATTATTGTATTTATACTTTTATGCATACTTATGAAATTGAGTTTTATTAATTATTTTAAAAATTGATAAACTGTATCATGAGTATTTAATTGAATATTTGCTATAACAGTTGGTATTAATTTGCAAAGTAATGGTTTATTGTGTTTATGCCAAATATGATGTATATGTTTATTTTTAACTTTGCAAAGTGAATTGGTTACATGCAATGATTAAGAACGTACAAACCACTGTTTATGTGATATGAAAAGATTATGCTTATGATGATGCAGGATGTGTAATATATATAATGATGACCCTAAATTATATTTATATGTGTCGCCCGGTTCTCCTATGATGTGGCATATGGAGGCCACACACATTTAGAGGATGTGCTCTGTTTGATGATGATATGGCATGTGGAGGCCATGCATCTAGAGGATGTACTCTGATTGATGACGATATGGCATGTGGAGGCCACGCATCTAGAGGATATGCTCTGACTGATGATGATATGGCATGTGGAGGCCGCACATCTAGAGGATGTGCTCTGATTGATTATGATGTGGCATGTGAAGGCCACACACATCTAGAGGATGTGCTCTGATTGATTATGATGTGGCATGTGGAGGCCACACACATCTAGAAGATGTGTTTTGATTGAGGTGTTGCAGGGCCATGGGACACAATATATAATATAAAAATGATCATATAAACAGTGGGTTGTTTACAATGCATTTTGTATAAGCTTCCAAATTAATTTGAGTAGTGATATGCTTGTGATAGCATGATAAATGCATTTGAAACTGGAAGTTTATGAAATTATGACTTGATAATATCTTGATAAGATATGATGATATATGACTATTTTATATTATAGGCTTACTTATTGAGTGTGAGCTCATGTAAATCTCACAATATTTTTCAGAGCCTCAGGATTGAAGATGGATTTATGGGGTAGATGGAGCTTTTATATAAATCAGTTCCATGATATCATTGTAACCCTAGTATTACTTGTGTGTAGGGTTTGTGGCTCAGAACTATATTGATTGTGTGTAGGGCTTGTAGCCCAAACTTATATTTATAGTTTTTGTTATGGATTTGGATTGCCTAATTATAATTATTGCATTATATTGATCGATGTGTAAATTTTGGGATGCCTTGCATGCCCGGCATGCGGCAGGTTATCACCCTAGCTCAAAATTTTGGGTCCAGGGCGTGACAACTTTTATGGTATCAGAGCCTAGGTTTTGACCTTAGGAATACATACATGATGACACTCTAGGAAAATACTAGGATGACATTGAGAGAATTATAATGAATTTCAGATATTATGCTTTGAAAGCCTAAAATTTAAAGGTTATCAAGATATTAATTGAAATATGAATTGGTAGGAATTAAGAATGAACCATCGCATTAGAAGCTAATGATATAATGTGAGACTCCCAAGATGGTGACCTTGACCAATGGGGAGGCCAAGGAGATTCTAGAGGTTTTAGTTCCGTCAAACTTGTTGGAAATGGCTCGTAGCAGTTCCAGATCTTTAAATAATATTAGTAGATGAAACTTTAATTAGATACGCAATAAAAGACAGATGAATATATGGAATATGATATAGTAGTTGAAAATTACAATTGATGACTAATATGACTAAGATAACATAATTATGTCCATATTGCAATTGAGTTGATATGTGGATTTGGTGTTAGTAAATCTAAATTTGAATGTTGATGTATATAATGAATTTTTATTTATAGAACTTACATTGTTGATATTGTAAGTTTAAGATTATGAGCTAATCTACCGGTTATAGAGATGATTAATATTGATGATATTTTGAAAATGAAATAGTTAATTACATGTTTTTGATCAACCACAATTGAGTACTTTCTGAATTTGAGTCTGGATGGATAAGTATATATAGTGAATTTTACTAAAAGAACTTTTATTATGGATATTGCATGTTCAAAACTGATTGTTAATTTGCTAGATATGGAGATGGTTGATATTGATGCTAATGAAATAGTTGACTGCATATTATATCTTGATGGACCATTTAGGAAGAATATAAAATTTAAATTTAGAGACAATTACTGTTTAAGTTTTTGAGAGCAGTAGACTCTATTAATCTTTAGAACTGATTTTGGCTATAAATGATCAAATATTTTGATGGTAGATATTGGAATTAATGATGCGATAGCAATAGATCCATGCATGATATCATATAAACAATCAACAATTGAACAAATAGCTAGATATTGGAATTAATTCATCAAAAATAATTATCTAACTAAAAACTTTAGAAATAATATACACCTTACAAATGTGAATGCAAAAAACTTTAAAAAAAATCATAACAAAATGATTGCTGAAGTGAGGATGACTCAAGGTAACAATCCATGTTACCCAATGAATTCATTTTAAGATTTTTTCAGAAGTACCAGCACTTTTGAATTCTTGGAAATAGCATGACATGACATGACACAATTGGACACTCCATTTTGAAGTCTTATATTGAAATTAGCAAAATGTGTTGACACTTGACTTACACAATCACACTGAAAATTGGGCCACAAATAAAATTGAATAGTGCTAAGTGGAGTATTTTTCAGCCTAGAAATGGGCACTGTAGTGTGTTTAGGGGATCACATGCACATATGCAACCACATATGCAACCCCATTCACTGCATTTTTAATTCTGCCTAAATAAACCATTATTATAAAGACAAGCAGGGCACCTGCCAAAGGCCATTTGGGCCTCCAAGTGCCTCATGTAAGCTTGGGCAGCCAGCTTGAGGTATATGCTTAAGCAGCTGCTCATACCTAACATGTGCTTAAAACAAACAGAGAACACAAGTGTCATGGCTTCAGATTTAATGGGTGAAGCACCCAATAATCTAAAATCCAACCAGTTCAGTTATATTTTGTTGACCCCATATTGATTTTGATGATTACAAAACAAATTAAGCAATTCTAAGATTGATACAGGGAAGTTCGATCGCCTTGCAAGTAAGTATCTTCATGCAAAATTGACTGATAAGAAAGTACTTCATTTAATTTGCTTTGAATATAATTATTAGCCTGCGAGTTAACTGGTTAGCTAGCTTGTTATTCCATTTAGCTAACTGGCACGACTTTCAGCTAGCTGGGAAACTTTCACAGTGATTGGGCCGAACGATCTTGCATTTTAGCTACCTTTTTAGCTAGCTTGTTAGCTAGCTGCAGTTTCTTCAGTTAACTAAAATGCTCGTCTCAGTAAGATAGCCGAACATCCTCCTTTTTTAGCTAGCTGGTGAGTTAGTTTGTTAGCTAGCTGGAGCCCTTTCAGCTAACTAATAACTTGTCTCAGGTGCCTGGCCGAACGTCCTTTTCTTTTAGTTAACTGGTGAGCTAGCTGGAATTCCTTTAGCTAACTGATTCGCTCATCACAGTGCATTAGCCGAACACCCTCCAATTTTAGCTAGCTGGCTGGATGTCTTGTTAGCTAACTGCAACTCCTTCTAGCTAGCTAACGTTCCTTTTAGTTAACTGCTTAGCTAACTATTTCATCCTGGAGCTAACTGCTCAGCTATCTGATTTTTGCTCAGTTAGCTGCTGAGCTAACTAAGCTGGCCGAACAACCTGTTGCTTTTGCTTCTAGTTAGCTCATGAGCTAACTGGCCATTCTTTAGTTAGCTATTCAGCTAACTAACTGTTTTACTTTTCTCCTACAGCCGAGAGGGATTCAAATTTAGTTAGCTGGAGAGCTAACATGGATGCATGAAACTTTTCCTCTGCCGTTGCTTTGTCCCTGATAGTTAACTTAAGAGCTAAATGACCGTTGCTTAGTTAGCTGCCTAGTTAACTAAGTATTCAGCTTTTGACCCTGCTGGTCGTTGCTTTTTGTTGTGAGTTAGCTGGAGAGCTAACTAGCAACCTTCTAGCTGACTAAAGAGATACCTATGGACGTCTTATTTGTTTTTGGTCTCTCTGGTTAGCTAACTGATTAGCTAGCTGAGGTCCCTTGCTTAACTCTTGGACGATGGCATTCATATCCTCAACTACTTGGATTTATTTTTCAGTCAACAACCGCCTGAGCTTTTAAGGGAGCTCTTTCTTCTTACTCTCTTTCTCTATTGCTATTTCAAGCTATATTTAACTTTTGATTTTTGAAATTTTACAGTGCTCATCCTTCCTCAAATGGAGATCTGCATTCAATGGTTAAGGGAAACATGTTTAACGGTTATATTTTCTTCCCGTTATTATTTCCTTTTATTTCTTATGTATCTAATGGATATCTTCTTGTTAGATGGTTATAAATAGCTGGGATTAGAAGCACACCTTGACGATTTTTGAAAAAGAAAGTTCAAAGAGAGGAAAATCCAAGAAAAGAGCCTTCATTGCATATTTGTTGAGTGGTTGCTGGGCATTCAAGTTCATTCCTTGCTACGAAAGGTCGTTCGAATCATTGAAGCTTTTCAAGCATTCAAGACTTCAGCTGCTTCAACCTAGTTCATTTATTGCTGAGTTTATTGCTTCAAAAGTTGTAAAGTATTTTTCGAATATCTGCTCATTGTAAGAGCTTCTCCTTTACATACTATGATTATCTTGTAAAAGGGTTAGTGAACCCTGGTTTGTTGTTGGCTTCCTTGTGTCGTGAAACAAGAGGACTAGCCTAGGTTTGGCTAGGGGCCTTTGGCTTCCTTATGCCGTGAAACAAGAGGACTAGCCTAGGTTTGGCTAGGGGTTTTTGGCTGCCTTGTGCCGTATAAACAAGAGGGCTAGCCTGGTTCGGCTAGAGGTTGTAATCATTATGATACGATTAGTGGAAGTCCCAAAAGTGTTGGGGAGTGGATGTAGGTGTTGGGTTTGGCACCGAACCACTATAAACTTCTGTGTTTTGTGGTTGTTTGCTTTTCTGTTGTTATTATTCTATGCACTCCACTTCACCGCTGCAAATCAAATTAGAGTTAAAAGCACATATATCTGCATAGAAATTAAATTATTTTTAAATAACCCAATTCACCGGCCTCTTGGGTTACTACATCTGGGCAACAAGTGGTATCAGAGCAGCGTGCTCTTGATTTCTATAGCTTTGATTAGCTTGGAGCCAAAGATCGTTAGTAATCCCAATGAATTCCATATTGATTGAGGGACAATCAACTAATAGACCACCTTTATTCAATGGAACAAATTACACATATTGGAAAGCACGAATGAAAATATTCATTCAAGCACTAGATTATGATTTATGGGAATCATAATTAATGGACCTCACACACCCACTATTATGATTAAAAATGTCAATATTGCAAAACCCGAATCTGAATGGAATGAGCAAGACATGAAATTAGCTCAATAAATGCTAAGGCTATGAATGTTCTTTATTGCTCTCTTGATGCAAATGAGTTTAATCGCAGATCTACTTGTATGTCTGCTAAGAAAATATGGGATAGACTTGAAGTCACCCATGAGGGTACAAATCAAGTCAAGGAATCCAAAATAAATATGCTTGTTCATAAGTATTACTGATATGTTTACAAGATTTACTGACATTATTAATGGATTGAAGAGTCTTGGAAAATCTTATGCTAACAGTGATCTTGTTAGAAAAATCTTAAGATCTTTACCTAGGACATGGGAAGCAAAAGTCACAGCAATTCAAGAAGCAAAAGATCTCAACTTATTACTTGAAGAGTTGGTTGGTTCTTTGATGACTCATGAACTTCAGCAACGACAACATATTGATGAAGATGATTCAAAGAAGAGAAGGACCATGGCATTGAAGAGTGCAACTCAAGAAGATGAGAGTGAAAAACCAAGAAGTGAGAGTGAGAAAGATGATGATATGGCACTTATTTCAAGGAAATTTAAAAAGTTCATGAAGAAAAAGAGATTTGGAAAAAGAAAGCATTTTGTCAAAGGATATCATAGCAAAGATAAGGAAAAGAGTGAACCTCCAACATGCTATGAGTGTAAGAAGCCTGGACACATCAGACCAGATTGTCCACTATTAAAGAAGGCATCTAGAATAATAAAGAAAAAGGCAGTGATGGCCACTTGGAGCGACAGTGAAGCTACAAGTTCAGAAAATGAAGAGAAAACTGAAGTTGCCAATGTTTGTTTCATGGCTGATAATGATGAGGTAAGCCCTAACTTTTTAGATGACTTTACCTTTGATGAATTACAATGTGCATTTTATGAACTTATTGATGATTTTGCAAATTTAAGTTCATAAAGCAAAGAATTGAAAAATGAAATCAAAAATCTTACTCTTGAAAAAGAATGAATTTCAAAGGATAATGAATCATTGTTAAAGGAAAACCAAGATTTAAAAAATGAAGTAGATAAATTAAAACCAATTGTTGATAGATTTAGTCTAAGCTCAAAAAAATTAGAAATAATTTTAAATAGTCAAAGAGCTATTTACAATAGAGCTGGTCTTGGATACAATATTTTTGAAAGACAAAAATTTCTAAAAAATATTTATGAGCATGCTGATGATTCTACTAAAATTACATGTTTTAAATGTGGAAAAAGTGGACACAAAGCTTATATTTGCCAAACATAAAAGATAAGGAAAATATGGATCCCAAAAGGAACCATTTTGACTAACCCTAAAGGACCCAAGAAAGTTTGGGTACCTAAGAACAAAAATTGAAATTGTGTATGCAGGTGTGTCTTGCAACCCGAGCAATTAAAAGATAATGGTACTTGGACAGCGGGTGCTCAAGACACATGACCGGTGATGAATCACAATTCATCACTTTGGAAGAAAAGATGGAGGTGTTGTTACTTTCGGTGATAATGGCCAAGGAAAAATAATTGGCATTGGAAAAATAGGTATCACACCTCATGCTTATATTGATAATGTTTTGCTTGTAAAAGGTTTGAAACACAATTTACTTAGCATTAGTCAATTATGTGACAGGATTTAATGTTGTATTTGAATCATCCTTATGCATTGTTAGAAATCCTGCTAATGAAAACATGAGATTTGTTGGTCAAAGGCATGGTAATGTATACATTGTTAATTTAAATGTTTTGCATGATCAAAATATTGATTGCCTAGTTGCTACTAATAATAAAACTGATAATAGTTGGTTATGGCATCGTAGGCTAGCTCGTGCAAGCATGGATTTACTATCTAAATTAATTAAAAAGAATTTAGTACATGGTTTGCCAAAACTTATTTTTGAAAAAGATAAGATTTGCAATGCTTGTCAATTTGGAAAACAAACCCGAGTTTCTTTTAAATCAAAGAATTTTGTTTCAACCACTAGACCATTGGAGCTCTTGCATATGGACTTATTCGGTCCTACAAGAACCACTAGTCTAGGAGGTAAAAGATATGGTTTCGTTATTATTGATGATTTCTCTCGCTTCACATGATTTTATTTCTAGCTAGTAAAGATGAAGCATTTCCGTCATTTCAAAAATTATTACAAACGAAAAGAATTTTTCTATTTTGTTAATACGAAGTGATCATGGAAAAGAATTTGAAAATAAGTATTTTGAAGAATTTTATAATAAAATGGAATTGAACATAATTTTTTTGCACCAAGAATACCATAACAAAATGGAGTAGTTGAAAGAAAGAATAGAATATTAGAGGAAATTGCACGTACCATGTTGTGTGAAAGCAATCTTCCAAAATATTTTTGGGCAGAAGCTATTAACACTGCATGTTATGTTTTAAATCGTGCATTAATCAGACCTGTTTTGAAAAAGACTCTGTATGAACTTTGGAAAGGAAGAAAACCTAATATTAGTTACTTTCATGTTTTTGGATGTCGATGTTTTGTATTAAATAATGGAAAATCAAACCTTGATAAATTTGACGCTAAGTCTGATGAAGGAATTTTTTTCGGATATTCTTTACATAGTAGAGCTTTTAGAATATTCAACAAAAAGACTTTAATAGTTAAAAATCAATTCATGTTATCTTTGATGAATCTAATGATCTTCCATCAAGGAAGGGAAAAGGTATAAGTGATGCAGATGACATTGAAGATCAATTCAAGGACATCACATTAAAGGGCAAGAACGATACACAAGAGGTAAGTGAAGAAGGGAACGCTACCTACCTGAAGCCTCACAAGGTAATGATGAAATAGAAAGAGGATGGAGGTATGTTCTTAGTCACCCTAAAGATCAAATTATTGGTGATCCTTCTTAAGGAGTGAGAACTAGATCATCATTTAGAGATGCATGTAATAATTTAGCATTTGTATCTAAAATTGAACCTAAATGTTATGATGATGCTAAAAATGATGTTGATTGGATTAATGACATGCATGAGGAACTTAACCAATTTGAAAGAAATAATGTTTGGACTCTTTGTGAAAGACCTCATGATCATCAAATTATTGGAACTAAATGGGTTTACAGAAACAAATTAGATAAACATGGTAATATAATTAGAAATAAGGCAAGATTAGTAGCTAAAGGTTATAATCAAGAAGAGAGAATTGATTTTGATGAAACTTATGCCCCTGTTGCTAAATTAGAAGCTATTAGATTACTTCTTGCTTATGCTTGTTATATGAATTTTAAATTATATCAAATTGATGTGATGTCTTTTAAATCAAATCAATTAAAGGGAACTTCCTGTCAAATTAATTGCTTAAGTATGCTGTATGCTTTAAGTCTTTTCATCTGTATGAATGCCAACTGCTATACTTTCTTAAATCCATCCACCAACCGAACGTTTAAAGCCTTTTTGATTTTATTCATGGCAGTTACCTGACCAGGCAACTAAACAGTCACCTGACCAGCTAACCATCAAGCTAACTCCCTATATATACTTTTTACCAAATCAAATCCTTCATTCCACGATCGTCTCCCTCAGCCGAGCGTCTTCACCGAGCGTTCTCTCTTCCTCTTTAATCCTTCTTTCATTCCTTCCATTAATCCTTCCTTCCATTCAACCTATTAATCTATCTAGAAGAAGTTGATGGCTCCCAAGAAGAAGGCAGTCGCTAGAGATGACGATTGTGCCGATCTTTGCCGGAAGTCTTCCACGTCTTCTACTCAAATCAACTCCCTACTTGCTTCAAAATCCTTTGTTTATGGTAGGTTAGTAGACTTTAAATTTTTAGAACAAGAAGGTTTTAAAATTGGTAATCTGTTAGTTAAATAAGGTTGGGATAAGCTTCTTTCTACCAAAAGACCTATTTATCCTGAACTTATTAGGGAATTTTATGAAAACATTTCTTTTGGTAATGGAACTATCTCTTCCATTGTGAAAATGACTAAAATAAACCTAGACAGTAAAACATTAGGATCTTCCTTGAAAATTCCATCTGAAGGTTTCTTAGAAATTCTCCCTAGTGAGCGTGGATATAAGATTGGCCTAATCCTTAATATAGATGATACTTAAGCTAGTAAGATTGAAACGTTAGATGCAAATATGTTATAAGTTGAAAATCGGCTTTTCCATAGTATCATTGCTAAGATTCTCGCCCCTCGTGCTGGATCATTTAATGTGGTAAATGATAGGGACATTTACTTAATATATGATATCTTAATGGAAGACCCTGTTGATTTACCTGAATTAATGATGACCGTTATGAGAGAATCTTTGTCCCGAGCTAAGGCTGCTTTGCCCTACGGAATGTTTCTCACTTATGTATTTGAATTTTACAATATTAAACTTAAAGGAGAAACTGCAGTGGCATTATGTCACTCTGACGTTTTTAATGCTCATTCACTGCACCATATGGATTTTACTAAAAGGGATGGTATTTGGTTAAAAGTTAGATCTAGAACAGGACAATCTAGTATGTCATCGCCTACTGTGAATCAACCTACCTGTTCCCCTTAAAACTTTTTCACTTATACTTCAGCCAACCTAATCCATATCTTGCTGCTATGACAGCTGACCAAAACCCTTTTCTTCCTGATCCACCTGAAATCAATGTTTCTGGATCATCTTTTCGCAATGACAACCCTGCTGCTGCTCCTTTTCCAACTATTAGATTATGTGATGATCAACTCCATCATATTATCAATGAATTAACCCTTGCCACTTCTAGTCGAAGCTCTGGTGACAGTGCTTCTTCCGTCAATGATCAGACTCTTGTACCACATATTTCTTCTGTTTTTGAAAACATGTCTGATTTTAAACTCATTCTTGAAAGGCTTGTTCATGATGTGAACATTCTTAATGGAAGAGTTTTTCACCACAATGAATCTGTCATGGAACGGATCCTGAAGGAGGTAAATTTACTTAAAAACAAGCTTGAAACTTTGAGACTAAGGCAGAGTGGGTAGAATATCAAATGAGATCGAGCCAGACCCAGACCCGGGATGCAGCAAATGCTGTTGATCATTGGACTGCAACCCTCTCAAGGCTGAGTCAACTCATGGAGACTCTCATCACTTGTTCTGCCACCTCTGCGCCTGATGCTGTTTTCTCTCATCCGCACCTTTTCACTCCACCGTCACGGCCTTCCTCCGTCAAGCCTGAATCTTCAAGCAAGTCAAATGTTTCTTCAGTGCATATTTCTTCATCTGATGACAAAAAATGATTGTACTTAACTTATATGCTTTGTAGTATTTGAACAAACTTGTTATGCTTGTTTATATTTATGCTCTATGACTTGAAACAATGACATGTAATATCTATTGTCTTGTACTGATCTGCATGACTGTTTTAATTATGCAATGAATGTTAACATCTCCTTGATATATTATGCTTAAAATTATTGCAAGACTCTTCAAACTTCTTTTTGATTAATAACAAAAAGGGGGAGAAGAATGTTGCTTGCATACATTAAGAAATGGAGTAAAATAGTAACTCCATATATTCAGGGGGAGAAAAGAAAAAGATTTTACTTATTTATTTTGACAGGAGGATAAATTAATATTTTCTGATTACTCCTGTTTACTTATTAAACTTCCATATATACACTTGCTCTTTATATGCTTAAAGGTTTTGTCATCATCAAAAAGGGGATATTTTGACCCCAGATTGATTTTGATGATTACAAAACAAATTAAGCAATTCTAAGATTGATACAGGGAAGTTCGGTCACCTTTCAAGTAAGTATCTTCATACAAAATTGACTGGTAAGAAAGTACTTCATTTAATTTGCTTTGAATATGATTATTAGCCTCGGAGTTAATTGGTTAGCTAGCTTGTTATTCCATTTAGCTAACTGGCACGACTTTCAGCTAGCTAGGAAACTTTCACAGTGATTGGGCTGAACGATCTTGCATTTTAGCTACCTGTTTAGCTAGCTTGTTAGCTAGCTGCAGTTTCTTTAGCTAACTAAAATGCTCGTCTCAGTAAGATGGCCGAACGTCCTTTTTTAGCTAGCTGGTGAGTTAGTTTGTTAGCTAGCTGGAGCCCTTTTAGCTAACTAAGAAACTTGTCTCAGGTGCCTGGCCGAACATCCTTTTCTTTTAGTTAACTGGTGAGCTAACTTGTTAGCTAGCTGGAATTCCTTCAGCTAATAATTCGCTCGTCACAGTGCATTGGCCGAACACCCTCCAATTTTAGCTAGCTGGCCGGATGTCTTGTTAGCTAACTGCAATTCCTTCTAGCTAGCTGACGTTCCATTTAGTTAACTGCTTAGCTAACTATTTCATTCTGGAGCTAACTGCTCAGCTAACTAATTTTTGCTCAGTTAGCTGGTGAGCTAACTAAGCTGGCCGGACAACCTGTTGCTTTTGCTTCTAGTTAGCTCGTGAGCTACTGGCCATTCTTCAGTTAGCTATTAAGCTAACTAACTATTTTACTTTTCTCCTGTAGCCAAGAGGGATTATTCAAATTTAGTTAGCTAGAGAGCTAACTATGGATGCATGAAACTTTTCCTCTGTCGTTGCTTTTTCCCTGATAGTTAACTAAAGAGCTAACTGACCGTTGCTTAGTTAGCTGCCTAGTTAACTAAGTATTCAGCTTTTTACCCTGCTGGCCGTTGCTTTTTGTTGTGAGTTAGCTGGAGAGCTAACTAGCAACCTTCTAGCTGACTAAAGAGATACCTATGGACGTCTTATTTGTTTTTGGTCTCTCTGGTTAGCTAACTGATTAGCTAGCTAAGGTCCCTTGCTTAACTCTTGGACGATGGCATTCATATCCTCAGCTACTTGAATTTATTTTTCAGTCAACCACCGCCTGATCTTTTATGAGAGCTCTTTCTTCTTACTCTCTTTCTCTATTGCTATTTCAAGCTATATTTAACTTTTGATTTTTAAATTTTTACAGTGCTCATCCTTCCTCAAATGGAGATCTGCATTCAATGCTTAAGGGAAATATGTTTAACGGTTATATTTTCTTCCCGTTATTATTTCTTTTATTTCTTATGTATCTAACGGATATCTTCTTGTTAGATGGTTATAAATAGCTGGGATTAGAAGCACACCTTGACAATTTTTGAAAAAGAAAGTTCAAAGAGAGGAAAATCCAAGAAAAGAGCCTTCATTGCATATTTGTTGAGTGGTTGCTGGGCATTCAAGTTCATTCCTTGCTCCGAAAGGTCGTCCGAATCATTGAAGCTTTTCAAGCATTCAAGACTTCAGCTGCTTCAACCTAGTTCATTTATTGCTGAGTTTATTGCTTCAAAAGTTGTAAAGTATTTTCCGAATATCTGCTCATTGTAGGAGCTTCTCCTTTACATACTCTGATTATCTTGTAAAAGGGTTAGTGAACCTTGGTTTGTTATTGGCTTCCTTGTGCCGTGAAACAAGAGGACTAGCCTAGGTTTGGCTAGGGTCTTTTGGCTTCCTTGTGCCGTGAAACAAGAGGACTAGCCTAGGTTTGGCTAGGGGTTTTTGGCTGCCTTGTGCCGTATAAACAAGAGGGCTAGCCTGGTTCGGCTAGAGGTTGTAATCGTTGTGATACGATTAGTGGAATTCCCAAAAGTGTTGGGGAGTGGATGTAGGTGCTGAGTTTGGCACCGAACCACTATAAACTTTTGTGTGTTTGTGGTTGTTTGCTTTTCTGTTGTTATTATTCTGTGCACTCCACTTCACCGCTGCAAATCAAATTAGGGTTAAAAGCACATATATCTGCATAGAAATTAAATTGTTTTTAAATAACCCAATTCACCCCCCTCTTGGGTTACTACATCTGGGAAACATATTTAACACTTTCCCTCTACACATTTGTACGATGTCATGCCTTAACTCTAATTTTCAGTATCAAAACAAAAAAGAGGGAAGATGATGGCAATCTGGATGGCAGATTGTATGCTGCCGATGGAGTTTCGATGGTAGGCAATGAAAGGTAGTGAGGGAAGTGTAAGTTTTGGAGAGATAAAATCTGAGAATTTTTTCATTCATCCTTTTGAATTACAAGCTTCAAAATTTTTATATAAGTGGTTGGCATACTAGCCCAGTGAAATAGGAAGAAATCCCCACCTTATTCCATAAGATGAGAAAGATTAAAAGGTAAGATTATTAAAAGATACAGTATAATCATGGTTGCAAATAGTCATATAAGAACTTATTTCATTTACACTAGATGGTTGACATGGTTATTTCTTAAAAGTAAAAAGAATATCAGTTTAAAGAATGATGTCAAACTATTACAACCGAGCAAATTGTTATTGAGCTTTTCCTTCCATATTTTAGTTAATCTCCAATTAATTTTATCATCTTTCTCACTACACTTTGATGAAGAAGCTCCATCATTACCTAGCTATCCAGGACCCATAACAAGGGCCAAAGCAAAGGAGCTCCAAAGTTTGATCATAGGAGCCTTTGGCCAAGAAGAAGCAATCAGCCAAAGAGAAGAAACCAATTGCCGAGTTCTGTGTCAAGTGGAGATAGAATGAAAGCTACATGGCAGCCACATGGAGAATTTGTATTGGAGTATATGTTTGGCAAAGCGTCAGAACTGCCATCTTAAGAGTCATGTCTATTTTGGTCTTTTGTTTGCTTTATGCTATATTTAATGAGTTTTGGAACATGTGGTGCAGCCTATGTCATAAATTAGAGTTATGGGGGGGGGGGGGGGTGTAGTATTTATTGCAGCTATTCCTATTCTTGGAGAGTTAGGGATATATATTGTATGCTGAGCTTGCGTATGGCAGTTTTTAATGAACAATCAGATTTTTCTTTCTGTTGCAATCCAATCGTAAGTATTTCTTCCTTGCTTCTTGAAAGAACTAGGACTTAGACAAGCTAGCCATTTGTCTATTTTATCTCTGATAATCAAGTTGCCTTAGGATCTAATTTCTATTGTGATTTGATTCCTTGGCTTCCCGTCTTCTGATTTTTGGGTTAGTGCCTCTCCACGGGTTGGGGTTGTGTTAATCAATTGAAGAAGATAACCTTGTGTGGAGATTCTAAAGATCCTTTCATCATATGGCGGGTACATCAAACAAGGTTTATCCTTTTCTGTCCCTTCATTTTCTTCTTTTGTCTCTTGATATTCCATTGAGTAATCTGTCCCTTTACCTATCAAAAAAAAAAAAAAAAGAAGAATATGAACCAGCACATTTCAGTTCAACAATCAGAACAGCCCAGCTCTAATCTTGAAACGTCTAGCAAAATAGTGGGCCGTATGCATTTTGAGCTTGCTATCATCAAATTGGGCGAGTTTCAATTTTTTTTGGTTATCAGGAGTTCTACATTTATACTTCATTGTTCTCTTAGTTGGGATCATCTTTCATTAGATTCCAGCATCATCATCATCATCTTCTTCTTCTTCTTCTTTCTTACGAATCTTTATTGCCTAATCATTTTGATTATCATTGATATATTTTCAATTGGTTAGAAAGTCAATCTACCCTAGTTCTGAAAGGTAAGCAAAAGGAAGAAATTTGAGAGGTAAAAGGCAAGAGAGTGAGAACATCAGAGAGAAAAGCCAATACATGAGAGAAACAGTTGAGAGGGTGAGCCATTTTCTACTAACATCTTTTTTTGCAGACCTGAACATGTCAAAAGCACAAGAAACCGGAGGTAGTGGTAGTGAGGAAGCGAATAGGGATGATCGTATGTTGCTAGAAGCTTTAAGACAACAGATGGAAAGAAATAATTTTGCAATGACCACCTTGCTAGATAGAATTGAAAGGTTGGAAGCAAAGGATGGAGAGGAAGTTAGGGATAATGGGAGTAAAGGAAAGTCACAGATTGGGGAAGTAAATGGAAGAAGGAGGGAAGGCGGAATACCTAGGATGGGATTTGACCAACATGTGGGAAGAAATGAGGGATGGAGAATTGAGAATGTGGGAATGAGGAACTCTATGAGAATGAGTGGGGAAATGAGTATGATGAAGAAGGGTATGAATTCAACCTCCACAATCCGAGAGGTCGGGGATTTCGGCCACCTAGAGGAAGAGGATTTGGTGGAAGAAGGGGAGGTAGGAATTATAGGAACTGGGACTATGGAATTGGGGAAGGAGTTGAAGAGAGAGTTGATTCACATGTGGGTAGTATCAAAATAAGATTCCTTCCTTCCATGGAAAGGAAAATCCATATTTGTATTTGGAGTGGGAAAGACAAGTTGAACTTATTTTTGAGTGCCACAACTATTCGGAAGAAAAGAAAGTTAAGCTTGCGGCTGTGGAGTTCAAAGATTATGCTATAGTGTGGTGGGATCAATTGTTGGTTAGGAGGAGAAATCTTGGCCTTAGACCTATTCCTACTTGGGAGACCATGAAAGAAAACATGAGGGAAAGGTTTGTTCCACAACACTATTTTAAGGAGCTTCATCAAAGGTTGCAGAGATTGTCTCAAGGGGGTAGAAGTGTGGAAGAGTATTTCAAGGCCATGGAAGTGGCATTGGCACAGACACAATTGGAGGAACCTATGGAAGCCACCATGGCAAGGTTCTTGGCTGGTTTGCACATGAAATAGCCCACGTGGTGGAATTGTACTCTTATAACACTCTAACCGAAATGGTACACATTGCCATTAAGGTAGAAAAGCAAATGCAAATGAAGAAGTCCTTAAAATATGGAAATGGGCATTATGCTTCAACCCCAAAAAGTTCATGGAAACCTAGTGTTGGCAAGCCAGAAAGGATTGAGAAGGAGGTAGCAAAACAAAGAAAAGAAGAATGGAAAGGGAAAGGAAAGGTGGAGGAGAAAGAAAGGAAGGGAGGTCCTACTAGGGCTAGAGAAGTAAAGTGTTTCAAGTGTTTGGGGTATGAGCATTATGCAAATCAATGTCCAAACCAAAGGGTAATGTTTATGAGGGAAGATGGAGGAATAAAGAGTGGAGATGAAGATGAGGAAGTAGAGACACCAAATCTGGCCGAAAGTGATGAAGAAAAAGAATTGGAAATTGGGGAGCAAGATCCTATGGTAGGGCTGTCTTATGCAATGGTTTCCATGAGAGCTTTGAGTGCACAAGTGAGTTTGGAAGATGGGGATGTAATTCAAAGAGAGAATATCTTCTACACAAGATGTGCTGTGAATGACAAATTGTGTAGTATGATAATTGATAGTGGTAGTTGTTGTAATGTGGTGAGCTCTCATCTTGTGAAAAAGTTGGGATTGGCGTGTAAGAAGCATCCAAAGCCATATGGACTACAATGGCTGAATGAGTGCAACAAATTGAGAGTGACCAAGCAGGTTGTGGTTCCATTCACCATAGTGAAGTATAAGGATGAGGTATTATGTGATGTTGTACCTATGGTTGCTACTCATATCTTGTTGGGGCGTCCTTGGCAATATGATAGGAATGTGACACATGATGGCAGAAAGAACAAGTATACTTTGGTGAAGGATGGCCGAACTTACACCCTAAACCCTTTGAGTCCTGTCCATGCTCATGAAGACCAAGTGAGGATTATGAGAGCAATTGAGGAAAAATTAGGTGAGGTAGAAAATGATACAAAAAAAAAAAAAGAGGGAAAAGAGAGGAAAGAAAGTAGTGAAGAAAGAAAAAGAGAGAACAAAAGAAATGAGAGAACAATCTGGTCCAAAAGAAAAAGAGGAAGAGGGAATGGCATTGTTTGTGAAAAAAGATAAATTAAAGAGGTTTTGTATGATATGAGACATTTATACCTTCTTATGTATAAAGAGTATATGTTTTCTAATTCTGATCCTGATTCCTCTCTCCCTAGTGTTGCTACTTCTCTTTTGCAGAAATATGAAGATATTTTTTCCGATGAGATGCCACCTGGTTTACCACCATTGAGGGGGATTGAGCATCAAATAGATTTTGTGCCTGGAGCTCAAATTCCAAACCGGGCGGCTTATAGAAGCAATCCTGAAGAGACTAAAGAGCTTCAAAAGCAAGTGGAGGAATTGTTGGCCAAGGGATATGTGAAAGAGAGCATGAGTCCATGTGCCGTACCCGTGCTTTTGGTGCCCAAGAAGGATGGGACATTCAGAATGTGTGTTGATTGCCGTGCTATCAACAAGATCACGATAAAATACAGGTATCCTATTCCTAGACTAGATGACATGCTTGATGAACTTCATGGTGCTTGCATATTTTCCAAAATTGATCTTAAGAGTGGTTATCATCAAATTAGAATGAAAATAGGTGATGAATAGAAAACTGCATTTAAGACTAAGTATGGCCTTTATGAGTGGCTTGTGATGCCTTTTGGGCTCACAAATGCACCTAGTACCTTCATGAGATTGATGATCCATGTGATGAGGTCTTTTATTGGAAAATTTGTAGTTGTCTACTTTGATGATATTCTGGTTTATAGCAAAAGCTTGCATGACCATTTACAACATTTGAGAAGTGTGTTTGATGTTCTGAGAAAAGAAAAGTTGTTTGCTAATTTCAAAAAGTGTTGTTTTTGCATGGAAAGACTTGTATTCCTTGGATTTGTTATTAGTGGAAAAGGAATTGAAGTGGACAAAGAGAAGGTGAAAGCCATTAGGGAATGGCCGAGACCTTCTAATGTGAGTGAGGTGAGAAGATTTCATGGGATTGCTAGCTTTTATCGTAGGTTTGTACCTAACTTTAGTAGCTTAGCCGCTTCTTTGAATGAATTGGTGAAAAAGAATGTTGCATTTGTATGGAGTGATGAACATGAGAATGCATTTAACATGTTAAAAACAAAGTTGTGTTCAGCACCCTTACTTGTATTGCCCGATTTTACCAAAGCTTTTGAAATTGAATGTGATGCCTTCGGAAAAGGGATTGGTGCTGTTTTGATGCAGGAGAAAAAGCCCATTGCATATTTCAGTGAGAAACTAAATGGGGCAGCGTTGAACTACTCAACATATGACAAGGAACTATATGCATTGGTGAGGGCTTTGGAGACATGGCAGCACTACTTGTGGCCAATGGAGTTCATCATTCACACCGATCATCAGTCTTTACGGCACCTTAAGGGCCAAGGGAAGCTAAACAAGAGGCATGCTAGATGGATGGAGTTCATTGAGACATTCCCATATGTGGTGCAATACAAACAAGGTGTCACGCCCCAGACCCAAAAATTTGAGCTAGGGTGACAACCCGCCGTATGCCAGGCATGCAAGGCATCTTGCACTTATCACATAAATCAATATAAATCAAATTCCATATCCATGATTTATTACAAACCAGAATTATCAATCTTGGGCTATCTGTCCTACACACAAGAAAATATGAACTAAATCAATATAATAAAACTAAGTCTTCTTAATAGAAACTCCTTCTATCTCAATTATCCTTCTTCATTCCTGAGGCTCTGAAAAACATTATGAAAATTTTATGAGCTCACACTCAATAAGTAAGCCTAATATAATTTTAAAATTTCATTTATCAGGCTATCATTAGGTTCATATCATCAGATCAATTAGTTTGAAGCTTAATTCAATAACAATTACATTGTTTATACTATCATTATTTTTCTTTATGTGTCCCACGGCCCTACAATACACATCATGTGTAGCCCTCTTAAATATCCATTATCTGTCATGTGATAATGTGATAATCTTTCATGTGGGAATCTGTCATGTGAAAATCTATCATGTGATAATCTGTCATGTGGGAATCTGTCATGTGATAATCTGTCATGTGGGAATCTATCATCTGTCATGAGAACCGCGGCGACACATAAAGCTTTACTGTCATTATCATGATTACATAGTATCATAGTAATAACATGATTTTGCCAAATTAACATAATTATATTTAACTATAATTTCATAGTTCACAAATTAAATAATTAATAAAATTATAATACTTGACTTACTTACCACAGTACACGAATTTCACTTGATAACCCAGCTAATTGGACTCCTGGGAACCTACAGAATCATTTTTCATTATTAAATTTCTAAAATCTAAATTATAAAATAATTCTTGAACTCTACCCAAACCACTTCACGGGCCCAACTTTGGGCTTGAATATCTCTCAATGTATACACCCAAATAGGGAAATAAAATTATTCCCAGAAACTAGAATCAATCCTGATTCGGGCCATATATTTATTTTGTCATTCTCGGCCCGATACAGGGCCTAAAATGCTGCTCAAACTGGGCTCAGAGACGGCCCAACAAGGCCCAAAACTTGGACGGCCCAACGGCCCATTACTTCTTTTTAACCCAGCTCCTCTGTTTCAAAAGAAACAGAGGAGCTGAGATTCGCGCCGGCGGCCAGGGCCACCACCGACCAAATTGAAGGCGGTCCGGCCTTCGTTGGCCGGACCGTGGCCGGCCGCCGCCACGGCCAGCCTCCCCCATGCTTTCTCTCTCATCAATTTGGCAATTTAACGATCTTTTCTCTCTCTCTTCGCCCGCGTGTCTTCCACGGTGCCGGCGCCAATTCCGGCCAAATTGGCATCGGTCCGGCCATCGTTGGCCGGACCAAAGCCGGCCGTCATCGAGATTGACCTTCCCTCCCTCTCTCTCTCCCCAATTTCTCTCTTATCTCTCACTGTCATCCACGGCTTAAAGATTACGTCGGCGGCACGGCCGGCCACCATGGCCAGCCGGACCTCCACCGGACGCATGCCCGGCGCCAGTGGAGGTCTCCGACCAAGGCCCAGGCCCGGCGAGGCGGCGAGCACAACGCCGGGCCCGAACCAAGAGTCGGACCACCGATCGGTTTCTCACCGTCACGTCTCCCTCCCTCCTCCGCTCTCCTCTCTCTCTCATTGTTCTCCGGCACCCCACCGGACGCCGCCCCCGGTGCCAGTGGGGTTGTCGGCCGGAGCTCAGGCCCGGCGAGGCAGCGGGCACGCCGCCGGGCCTGAACCAGCATCACGGAGGAAGGAAGGGAAGGGAGCTGGGTTATGTAACCCGGCTCCTCCCTATTCTTCGTTTCTTTTTTTTTACTTTCTCTCTCAATCCTCTCTCTCTCATGCATGGACAGGGGACTTACCAGAGGTAGGCACACTGGGGAAGAAACGTCCGCACGAGGAGATGATGAGAAGGGGGCATCCACGTATGGTGGGAAGGAGGGTTCTACATCATCTTTTATAGGCATTGCAGACTCCCCAAATCAAGGGACTCTGTAATTAGATATACTTGAAATTCAAATATCTAGAGTCTATCATCTGATCTCGTGATAACTCTCACGAGCAATTAAGATATACCTGGAATTCAAATATCTGGATATACCTGGAATTCAAATATCTAGAGTCTATCCACTGATCTCGTGATAACTCTTACAAGCAATTAAGATATACCTGGAATTCAAATATCTGGAGTCTATCATCTGACCTCGTGATAACTCTCACGAGCAGTTGAGAAATCTAGGGGATTACACAAGGTAAAGAGAACATTGTGGCCGATGCACTCTCAAGAAGGTATAATCTCCTTAACACACTTGACTCTAAATTGCTTGGCTTTGAATATGTTAAAGGATTATATGAGCATGATTCTGATTTTTCACAAGTATATGCGGCATGTGAGAACATTGCATTTCAAAAGTACTTTAGGCATGATGGATATTTGTTTAGGGAAAAAGATTGTGTGTACCCAAAGGCTCTTTGAGGGATTTGCTTGTGCATGAAAGTCATTGTGGTGGTCTTATGGGGCATTTTGGGGTTGCTAAAACTCTCGAAGTACTTAAGGAACATTTCTTTTGGCCTCATATGCAAAGGGATGTAGCGAAATTTTGTGCCAAATGTGAAACTTGCAAAAGAGCCAAGTCTAAGGTGATGCCTCATGGGCTGTACACACCATTGCCTGTACCTAAGCATCCTTGGGTGGATTTGTCTATGGACTTTATTTTAGGGTTGCCTAGGTCACAGTGGGGACATGATTCCATATTCGTTGTGGTTGATAGGTTTTCAAAGATGGCTCATTTTATCCCCTATAAGAAAACTGATGATGCTACTTATGTGGCTAATTTGTTCTTTAGGGAAGTTGTTAGATTGCACGGCATTCCTCAAACCATTGTGAGTGATAGGGATGTAAAATTTTTGAGCCATTTTTGGAGAGTACTTTGGGAAAATTGGGAACCAAGTTGTTATTCTCTACTACCTGCCATCCTCAAACAGATGGGCAAACAGAAGTAGTAAATAGAACTTTGTCAACACTTTTGAGAGCTTTTGTTAAGAAGAATTTAAAATCTTGGAAGGAATGCATATCGTATATAGAATTTGCATATAATAGGGCTGTGCATTCATCTAGTGGGTATTCACCTTTTGAGCTTGTCTATGGATTTAACCCACTCACTCCTTAGATTTATCACCTTTGCTTGTTGATCATATTGCATCTCTTGATGGTAAGAGTAAGGCAGAATTTGTGAAGAAAATGCATGAACAAGCTAAGTTACATATTGAAAAGAAAAATGAATCATACACATCACATGCTAACAAAGGCCGCAAGGCAATTGTGTTTGAACCAGGTGACTTAGTTTGGATACACTTGAGAAAGAGAGGTTTCCTTCCCAAAGGAAATCAAAGTTACACCCAAGAGGAGATGGACCTTTCAAAGTGTTGGAGCGCATTAATAATAATGCCTACAAGATTGAATTGCCAAGTGAGTATGGTGTGAGTAATACTTTCAATATTACTGATCTTTCTCCCTATTTTGGTGCAGGACCAAATTCGAAGTCGAATTCTTCTCAAGAGGGAGGGGATGATGAAGAAGCTCCATCATTACCTAGCTATCCAGGACCCATAACAAGGGCCAAAGCAAAGGAGCTCCAAAGTTTGATCATAGGAGCCTTTGGCCAAGAAGAAGCAATCGGCCAAGGAGAAGAAACCAATTGCCGAGTTCTGTGTCAAGTGGAGATAGAATTAAAGCTACATGGCAGCCACATGAAGAATTTGTATTGGAGTATATGTTTGGCAAAGCGTCAGAACTGCCATCTTAAGAGTCATGTCTATTTTGGTCTTTTGTTTGCTTTATGCTATATTTAATGAGTTTTGGAACATGTGGTGCAGCCTGTCATAAATTAGAGTTAGGGGGGGGTGGTGTAGTATTTATTGCAGCTGTTCCTATTCTTGGAGAGTTAGGGATATATATGTATGCTGAGCTTGCGTATGGCAGTTTTTAATGAACAATCAGATTTTTCTTTCGGTTGCAATCCAATCATAAGTATTTCTTCCTTGCTTTTGAAAGAACTAGGACTTAGACAAACTAGCCATTTGTTTATTTTATCTCTGATAATCAAGTTGCCTTAGGATCTAATTTCTATGTGATTTGATTCCTTGGCTTTCCGTCTTCTGAGTTTTGGGTTAGTGCCTCTCCACAGGTTGGGGTTGTGTTAATCAATTGAAGAAGATAACATTGTGTGGAGATTTAAAAATCCTTTCATCACACTTTTTCTATATGATGCCATTGTTGGATTTTATATTTGGGAATTGCCAAGATCATTTTAACAATCACTTTTAAAATGACGTTCCGAGAGAAAAGTTTACTATAATACGATGTACTAGAGTTGCAGAATTTATCGAGAGAATATGATAAAACAACTATAATCTTTGGATTCATTTCCAAATCTTTACTTTCTATATCACATCCTTTTCCTCCAACAATCTTGAGCCTCCCCTAATCCTTCTCCCTCGTAATTGCTCCATTAAAATCCCCACCCGGTATTCCATCATAATCAAGATCCACAAGACCTTCCACCCTCTAGCTTTTGCTTAACAACTTAACAAATTTCCCACCAAATTAGCTTTAAAGTACCACCAACACCACATCATTTTGCCTCAATTGGACCAGAGATTAGGACGAAAAGCTTAGTTTACCCTAAGCATGTTACAAAATAAGAAATTCACTTGTGAGTGATAAATTCAATCGTCCATATCGACGTAATTCTTATTGATGGCGGCTATGATGAGCTTGTCGCACTCTGGCTCCATGTGGTGACGAAGGAGGTATGGTTGAGCCGAGGGTTTCTGTTGAGCATGAGCTCGTCGTTGATGATCTAAGGTTGAGCCGGGGGTTTTCGTTGACCATGAGCTCGTCGTTGATCACTACAAGAAAATACTGAAATAGCGACGCAAAATTAGCGACGCAATTATGCGTCGCTAAATTGCGACCACTTTGCGATGCCTCTGTGACAACAAAATATTGCAACGGCCTTAGCGACGCATTAGCGACTCAATTAACCAGAAAATAAAAAAAAAATTTTTTATTTAGCGATGCAAATAATGCATCACAATATATTTAAATTAATTTTTTATAAAATATAAATATCAGAAAAAAATATTATGATGCAACACAGTGCGTCGCAATATTTTTAAAAGAATTAAATATGTTAAATAGCGACGCATTAGCGACGCAATAAATCAAAAATTAGAAAAATTATTTTTAATTTAGCGACGCAATAATTGCATCACAAATAATTTAAATGAAATTAAATTTTATAAAATATAAATTTAGA
The DNA here is from genome assembly GCA_900491605.1 of Calamus simplicifolius. Lineage (NCBI taxonomy): Eukaryota > Viridiplantae > Streptophyta > Magnoliopsida > Arecales > Arecaceae > Calamus > Calamus simplicifolius. The sequence goes on from UESW01003849.1 coordinate 469,756, forward strand.
AAAAAATATTGCGATGCAAATCAGTGCATCGTAATATTTTTAAAAAAATTAAATATATTAAATAGCGATGCATTAGCGATGCAATAAATCAGAAAATTAAAAAAATTATTTTTAATTTAGCGATGCACCAATTGCGTCGCAAATAATTTAAATGAAATTAAATTTTTTAAAGTATAAATATTAGAAAAAAATATTGTGACACAACTCAGTGCGTCGCAATGTTTTAAAAAAAATTAAATATATTAAATAGACGCATTAGCGATGCAATAAACCAAAAATTAGAAAAATTATTTTTTAATTTAGTGACACAATAAATGCGTCATAATTATTTTAAATAAAATTAAATTTTATAAAGTATAAATATAAGAAAAAATAATTGCGACGTAACACAGTGCGTTGCAATATTTTTAAAAAATTAATTATGTTAAATAGCGACGCATTAGCGACGTAATAAACCAAAAAATTAATTAGGAAAATTATGTTTTAATATAGCGACGCACTTGTTGCATCGTAATTATTATAATTAAAATTAATTTTTATATAATATAATTATCATATTAAAAAATTACGATGCAACCCTTTGCGTCGCAATGTATTTAAAAAATTAATTATGTTAAATAGCGATCGGTCCAAAATCGATCGTGACCGATCGGAATAAGGGCTTGGATCGATCGCAACCCTTGGATCATAGCCGATCGAACCGATCGCCACGGTTCGAGATCGATCGTGGCCGATCGGGATCAGGGCTTGGATCGATCGCAACGTCGGATCGTCAGCGATCTCGGACCGATCGCATCGGTCTGGAATCGGTCATGGCCGATCGGGATGAGGGCTTGGATCGATCGCAACCGTCGGATCATCGCCGATCAGACCATCGCCACGGTCCGAGATCGGTCATGGCCGATCGGGATCACGGCTTGGATCGATCGCAACCGTCGGATTGTCGCCTATCGGATCGATCGCGACGGTCCAAGATTGTTGATCGCCGACCGAGATCGATCAGGGCTTTGATCGATGGCAAGCGTTGGATCGATGCCGATCGGTGCGATCGCCACGGTCCGAGATCGGTCATGGACGATCGGGATCAGGGCTTGGATCGATCGCAACCGTCGGAACCGTGCCGATCGAACCGATCGCCACGGTCCGAGATCAGTCGTGGCTGATCGGGATCAGGGCTTGGTTCGATCGCAACCGTCGGTTCGTCAGCGATCTCGGACCGATCGCAACGGTCCGGGATTGGTCATGGCCGATCGGGATCAGGGCTTGGATCGATCGCAATCGTCGGATCGTCGCCGATCGGATTGATCACCGTGGTCCGAGATCGGTCGTGGCAGATCAGGATAAGGGCTTGGAGCGATGGCAACCATCGGATCGATGCCGATCGGTCCGATCGCCACGGTCCTAGATCGGTCATGGACGATCGGGATCAGTGCTTGGATCGATCGCAACCGTCGATCGCCAGCAATCTTGGACCGATCGCAACGGTCCGGGATCGGTCGTGGCCGATCGGGATCAGGGCTTGGATCGATTGCAACCATCGGATCGCCAGCGATCTTGGACCGATCGCAACGGTCCGGGATCGGTCGTGGCCTATCGGGATCAGGGCTTGGATCGATCGCAACCGTCGGATCGTTGCCGATCGGACCGATCGCCACGATCCGAGATCGGTCGTGGCCGATCGGGATCATGGCTTCGATCGATCGCAACCATCGGATCATCGCCGATCTCGGACGGATTGCAACGGTCCGAGATAGGTCGTGGCCGATCGGGATCATGGCTTGGATCAATCGCAACCATCGGATCGTCAGCGATCTTGGACCGATCGCATCGGTCTGGGATCGATCATGGCCAATCGGGATGAGGGCTTGGATTGATCGCAACCGTCGGATCGTCACCGATCGGACCGATCGCCATGGTCCGAGATCGGTCATGGCCGATCGGGATCATGGCTTGGATCGATCGCAACCGTCAGATTGTCGCCTATCGATCGATCGCGACGGTCCGAGATCGTTGATCGCCGACCGGGATCGATCAGGGCTTCGATCGATGGCAACCGTCGAATCGATGCGATCGACACAGTCCGAGATCGGTCATGGACGATCGGGATCAGGGCTTGGATCGATCACAACCGTCGGATCATCGCCGATCGGACCAATCGCCATGGTCCGAGATCAGTCGTGGCCGATCGAGATCAGGGCTTGGATCGATTGCAACCGTCGGATCGCTAGCGATCTTGGACCGATCGCAATGGTCCGGGATCGGTCGTGGCCGATCGGGATCAGGGCTTGGATCGATCGCAACCGTCAGATCATTGCCGATCGGACCGATCGCCACGGTCCGAGATCAGTCGTGGCCGATCGGGATCAGGGCTTGGATCGATTGCAACCGTCGGATCGCCAGCATCTTGGACCGATCGCAACGGTCCGGGATCGGTCATGGCCGATCGGGATCAGGGCTTGGATCATCGCAACCGTCGGATCGTTGCCGATCGGTCCGATCGCCACAGTCCGAGATCGGTCATGGCCGATCGGGATCATAGCTTGGATCGATCGCAACTGTCGATCGTCCGATCTCGGATGGATTGCAACGGTCCGAGATAGGTCATGGCCGATCGGGATCATGGCTTGGATCGATCGCAACTGTCGATCGTCGCCGATCGGACCGATCGCCACGGTCCGAGATCGGTTGTGGCCGATCGGGATCATGGCTTGGATCGATCGCAACCGTCAGATTGTCACCTATCGGATCGATCGCGATGGTCCAGATCGTTGATCGCCGACCGGGATCGATCAGGGCTTCGATCGATGGCAACCGTCGGATCGACGCCGATTGGTGCGATCGCCACGGTCCAGATTGATCATGGACGATCGGGATCAGGACTTGGATCGATCGCAACCGTCGGATCATCGCCGATCGGACCGATCGCCATGGTCCGAGATCAGTCATGGCCGATCGGGATCAGGGCTTGGATCGATTGCAACCGTCGGATCGCCAGCGATCTTGGACCGATCGCAACGGTCTGGGATCGGTCGTGGCCGATCGGGATCAGGGCTTGGATCGATCGCAACCGTCGGATCGTTGCCGATCACCGATTACCACGGTTCGAGATCGATCGTGGCCGATCGGGATCATGGCTTCGATCGATCGCAACCGTCGGATCATCGCCGATCTCGGACGGATTGCAACGTCCGAGATAGGTCGTGGCCGATCGGATCACGGCTTTGATCGATCGCAACCGTCGGATCGTCGCCGACTGGATCGATCATGGCTTGGATCGATCGCAACCATCGGATCACTTATAATTACTTAAAAAAAGTTATGAAAAAGTTTAAAAAAATATTAAAAATTATTGCGACGTCGTAGCGATGCATTTTAGAAGAAAAATTAAACAAATATTGCGACGCAATGTATGCGTCGCAATTATTTTTAGTAAATATAATTTTTATCAGTATTAATAAATAAAAAAATATAATATTGCGATGCATAATTTGCGTCGCAATATTTTTTAAATAAATATATCTAATTAAAAATATTTAAAAATTATTGCGACGCAATAAGGCGTCGCAATTATTATCATAAATTATAAATATTATCATTAATAAATATTTAAAAATTTTGCGATGCCGTAGCGACGCATTTTAGGAAAAAAATAAACAAATATTGCGACGCAATGTATGCGTCGCAATTATTTTTAGTAAATATAAAATTTTTTAGTATTAATAAATAAAAGAAATATAATATTGCGATGCATAATTTGCATCGCAATATTTTTTAAATAAATATATGTAATTAAAAAGTTTATAAAATATATTGCGATGCAATTTTTCATCGCAATTATTAACATTAATTATAAATATTATCATTTATAAATATTAAAAAATTATTGCGACGCCGTAGCGACGCATTTTAGAAGAAAAAATAAACAAATATTGCGACGAAATATATGCGTCGCAATTATTTTAAGTAAATATGATTTTTATCAGTATTAATAAATAAAAGAATATAATATTGCATGCATATTTGCGTCGCAATGTTTTTAAAATAAATATCTAATTAAAATATTAAAAAATTATTGCGATGCAATTTTGCATCGTAATTATTATCATAAATTATAAATATTATCATTTATAAATATTTAAAAATTATTGCGCACTGCTTGCATCGCAATTATTGTAATAAGTTATTATTTTAATCAATTAAAAATATTAAAAAAATATTGCGACGCCTTAGCGACGCAATTCCTAGAAAATAAAAATAAATTTTCGCGGACATTGGCGCCAAGTTAGCGACGCATTAGCGACGCAATTATTTGAGTCGCTATTTTTTCATAAAATTATAATAAAACCAGATTAACGATGGATTAGCGACGCATTAATGCGTCGCTAATACATAATAAATTAAAAAAAATTGCGACCATATAGCGACGCAAATTATTGCGTCGCTAATTACTTATATATAAGCCGGCCTTCTCTTCTTCTTCTTCCCCGTCTTGACCTAGCCGCCGCCGTGCTCTAAAAATTTTCGGCTCCCACCTCGCTGCTCCGGCTCCCCCCCTCTGGTGCTCCGGCTCTCCGGCGTTCTCCTCCGACTCTGGCGTCTTCTCTCGACCAAGGTAAGCCCCACACTCTCAAATTTTTTTTTAATAATTTCCCTCCGGCCACGGCCAAGACCGTGGCCGTCTTCTCCGGCCACGGCCGCTGCCGTGGCCGGCAGTGGCCTAGCCACGGTGGCCAGGCCACTGTAAAAAAAAAAAAAAACATTTGGTAACAGTGGGGGGAACCCCCCCGCCCCCCCTCCTTTTTTTCTTCTCGGCCACGGCCGTGGCCGCGGCCGGACAAGGCGGCCACGGCCGCTGCGTGGCCGGCAGTGGCCTGGCCACGGTGGCCAGGCCACTGTCACAAAAAAAAAAACCATTTCGTAACAGGGGGGGGAACCCCCTCGCCCCCCCCTTTTTTTCTTATCCGGCCACGGCCGTGGCCGCGGCCGGACAAGGCGGCCACGGCCGCTGTGGCCATCTTCTCTGGCCACGGCCTGCCGTGGCCGGCAGTGGCCTGGCCACGTGGCCAGGCCACTGTCACAAAAAAAAAACATTTCGTAACAGGGGGGGAAACCCCCCCCCCCCTTTTTTTCTTGTCCGGCCACGGCCGTGGCCGCGGCCAACAAGGCGGCCACGGCCGCTGCCGTGGCCGGCAGTGGCCTGGCCACGTGGCCAGGCCACTGTCAAAAAAAAAAAACATTTCGTAAAAGGGGGGGGGGAACCCCCCCGCCCCCCCCCCCCTTTTTTTCTTGTCGGCCACGGCCACGGCCGCTGCAGGCCCCCCCCTTTTGTCTTCTCCGGCCATGGCCACGGTGGCCAGGCCGCAGTCCAAAAAAAAAAAATAGTTAGGGGGGGCCACGGAGCTCTTTGGATAGACTGATTGTTATGTCTTGATTATGCAATAATATTTGTAATGCTAGATAGAAAGTCTTGTTGTATTATTATTTAATTTGCATAATGTTTATGCAATAATTAATTTAAGCAGAATGTTTATGCAATAATATTTGTGCATTTGTACTTATTTACAATTGTTATGTCTTGATTATTTATATTCTGCTGCAAACTGAATGATGCATTAAATTATGTAATGCTAAATAAAAAGTTTTGTTGTAATATTATTTAATTTCCAGCAACAAATTAGTAGTTTCAATGATTTACATTTTAGTCTTCACAAACATTTGTATTCGACACAATAATCTTAAAAAGTTAGTGATTACATGTATAATTCACAAGAAGTTAAATAACAAGCATAAGTTCGATTGTCTTCGGACTTCCATAATCACAGCACTATAACCTTTAGACCCGTTTGAGAATTTGTAAGCCTTAGTCTTGCAAATTCTCAAATTATCCTGGTGGACAGTTTGGAATATTTCTTGCGATATGTTAGTCTGCTATTAATCATCGTTGGGTGAGATTTCGGTTTGTATTTGCTCATACGTTCTCCTAGTGTGGCTTATATACCACACATTTAGGAGAACATATGGGGAAATGCTGCCGAAATTTCAATGTAACCGATCGATGATAATTAATAGCAGAATAACATATCACAAAAAATATTGCCTTACCTTATAGACATGGAGTGTNAGTCTCATGATTAAACGCACGCCTTGCGGCCCGACCCAAACTCAAGCCCTCCCATTAGCCATGAACCTGTGCATCAGTCCTTACTAGCACGTAACAACAGTCCATGGTAATTAATAGCAGAATATGGGGAAATGCTGCCGAAATTTCTATGTAACCGATCGATGATAATTAATAGCAGAATAACATATCACAAAAAATATTCTTGAATGGGATAGGGCCTTACCTTATAGACATGGAGTGAAGGTAGAATTAATTTAAGACACTTGAATGCTTGTGAAGTCTCATGATTAAACGTACCGCCTTGCGGCCCAACCCAAACTCAAGCCTCCATTAGCCATGAACCTGTGTATCAGTCCTTACTAGCACGTAACAACAGTCCATGGTCAACGGTCCATGGTCCACAACCGACAATATTTCATTAAATGTCTATCGCAATGGCCATTGAAGACCGTAACAACCTCTACTGGCTATTTTGTAAATGGGTACAAATTCAGATTGAACAATTAGCAGCTTCTAAAGGCACGCAGAACTGGGGCGTGTGTGTGAAAGGAGAAAGTGTTGGAGCAAGCATGCAGGATTATTATGGAAAGTTAGTAGAGGTGGTTGAGTTGAATATCTCGGTTGGCTATGAAACGAACCGTATTGTTTCGTTGTGATTGGTTCGATCCGATAGTTCCTGTGGGCAAAAGGGTCATAACGACTACAATTTGGTGAAGTGAACCATTGACGAAGATTGCAGAAATATGACCCATTCATCCTTGCATCCCAAGCTCAGCAAGTCTTTTACTGCGGATATCCAAGTTTGCGCAACGACAAGCGAGATTGGTGGGTCGTTTCTAAAATCGTCCCACGTTCAACAATCGTATTAGAGGGAGTTCATCAAGTCAATCAGCCGAGTTCCCTGCTTTCAAAAGGATGAGATGGAAATGCATGCAATTGAGGACGACACAAGGGCTCCTGAAACATCACTTAGAGATCCAAATGGTGATGTCAAGAAATTGCGGATGCAAATGTTTGGTTTCCTTCCGATGATAATGAAACTGATTCGTAATCCGATATGACATCGGATGTTGAACCAACATTTCATGAAACAAATGACACCGATTAAACATAGAGGTTTTTTAAATTTAACTTTTTTTTATAAGTGTTAAATTCTTACATAGTCAATCATTAATCATAATTTAATTGTGTGAATCTGTAGTATTTTTGTATGACGGGCAGAGGTAGATCTACCGACGACAGACGGAGTGAGCGGGACGTAGCCCTACTACATCAGATCACATGAGCATCGGAGATGGAGAGTTTGGATCTCCAGCAGTGGCACAGCCTTCGATCTCTCCAGCAGTATTACCATCCAGCCGATCGGCACATACCTCCGAGAGTTCTTCCACCATCGGCCGCACTGTACTTCGACTTGATGCTCAGGAATGTAAGTATATACTAATTAAAAATATATGTTTATGTTTTTAAGTCAATTACTTATACACATGCATTTTTTAACCGATTCATTGAGCAGCATCATGTATCCAGCCACATCAGCGCCGTATTTCAGAGGCGTGCAGATCCCAGTGGCTACGATTGGCGCCACGTATCTCCAGCCATGAGGGAGTTTTATTTTTCTGAGTTTCAGGTAAACTTATTAAATATAATTTATCAGTGATATAAAATTTCTTAAACTTAATAAATTCAGAAACTAACTGTTATTTTAATGCAGAAAAAGTTTACGTGGGATCCTGCCAGCCATGATGCCATTAGGGCAGCATGGGAGGCTCTGACGGGACGCCGATACTCCGATATGCTTCATCGTTAGAGGTCATCGGGTCAGTGTCCTGCGCACATGCCAGACGGTATTTGGCATGAGTGGCAGCAGGCCTGGCAGTCCGATGGATGGCGCAGGAGGTCTGCATCAGCCAGTACGAACCGCCGATCTGAGAAGGGCGGTCCTGGCACGGGTCTCTCCCGCCATACTTTGGGCTCCATTTCAATTCAGGAGCACGACGGCGTATGGTAAGAAAACATAAATATTTTAATTACTATTTTAGTTATTTACAAATATTTGTATTAATATCTTTTTTTTTTTTTATAGTCTGAGCAGGAGGGCGAAGATCCTGGTGAGTTTCATCTATTCAGGGCGACACACACCAGGAGGGATGGTTCCTGGGTCGACACGCGATCACGGGAGGTTGTGGTAAGAAATTAGATTTATGAGTATCTGTTTAATTTCTAAAATTTTATTTTGAGAAATTTATTAACTCATTTATTGTTGATTTCATAATTTCAAGACACGAGTCGAGGAGCTTCGCTCCCAGGCATCGCAGGTGGACTCTACTGATGGGAAGACGTCCGTCAAACTCTCAGCAGAGGAGAGTCGGCGTGTGTTTTTGGAGGCTGTTGGTGCCCAGCCACGAGACCGCAGGGTCTATGGTCTGGGCACTAGAGCTTCTACATATTTTTCCCATCAGATCTCCAGCTCGCGAGTTTCTAGTGATCTTCCTCCTGAGCGTTTACATGACCTTCGCAGATCTATTGCAGAGGAGGTTCGCCAGGAGGTCGAGCAGGATTTCGAGGATCGTATGCGAAGGCAGAATCAGGAGATTGCAGACATGCGAGATGAGATGCATTATTTGCGGGACATGGTTAGCCGCTTGTTGCAGAGTCTTCAGCCTCCACAGCCTCCACGTGATCGCCCAGATTCTTGATGTTTTTCTTTTCTTTTTTTTATGTTGTAAAAACTTTAAAATTTTAATATATGAATTATTTTTGGAAATTTATTATTGTTGGATTGAGTGAAAAATATTTCTATCAATATTTAGATTTAACGAAATTGTATTAACCGTTTTAATTTTTAATCTTTATATTTTTTTAAAATTTAATTTGCGATGCATTAGCGACTAAAATTGCATCGCTAATATTTTAAAATATTATTATTAAATATTACGACGCAATGACCTGACATCGCATAATTTAAAAATAAATTTAATAGCGATGCATTAGCAACTAAAATTGCATCGCTATTATATCTAAATATTTTTAATAAATATTGCGATACAATGACCTTGCGTCGCAATATTTTAAAAAAATTTTTATTTGCGACGCATTAGCGACTCAAATTGCATCGCTATTATACCAAAAATATTATTATTAAATATTGCAACGCAGCTAGATGCGTCGCAATATTGCGACGCAATTAGTGCGTCGCAATATTGCGATGCAATTTAGTGTGTTGTAATATTTAATAATAATTTTAAATATTAAAAATTAATTTTAAATTTAGCGACGCATTTGGATGCGTCGCAATATTGCGACGCAATGTTGCATCGCTGAGCGCCGCAATATTGTGACGCAATTGCGATAAATGGGTATTGCGACGGACATCTGAGCGACGCCGTCATTGCGTCGCTATTGCGTCGCAATAGCATGTTTAGCGACGCATTGCGACGCATTTGGGCGTCGCAATATTTTTTTTTCTTGTAGTGCTTGATAGCTAGCTACTTTTCTTTGTTAGCTAACTATTTTTTACAGGTTCTTCCAAGCCGAGCGGTTGCTATTCCTAGTTAGCTGGAGAGCTAACTACCACTCCCCAAGCCGTGTGGATTCATTCCTAGTTAGCTGGAGAGCTAACTACCTTTTAGCTTTGTTAGCTAGTGAGCTAACTATCCTTCTCTTGGCCGAGTGGTTGCTTTTTCTTAGCTAGCTAAGGAGCTAGCTAACCTTGGATGGACGATTTCCTGTTGCCATAAACTTTTTGAGCTTAGTTAGCTAGGGAGCTAACTACTTTTGCTTAGTTAGCTAAAGAGCTAACTTGTCTTCTGTTGATGGCCAAATCCTTCTCCAAGCGAGAGCCTTTATTTTTAGTTAGCTGGAGAGCTAACTATCTTGTTATGGCTTCTATTCTCCTGATCGTTGGACGCTTGCTTGGTTAGCTGAAGAGCTAACTACTTTGTGGGTTAGTTAGCTAGAGAGCTAACTAATGCCTATTGCTTTTATCTCCTGTCCATTTGACTTTGTGGTGAGCTAGCTAAGGAGTTGCTACTCTTCCCTAGGATAAGCTTCATGCCGTGAGCCATTTGTAGTTAGTTAGCTAGAGAGCTAACTACCTTACCTTTTTGTGGCTGATACCTTTCCCTCTTGCTGTGAGATTTCAATTTAGCTAGCTGCTTTGCTAGCTTGTGGATTTTACACTTCATCTTGCCCGAGCTTCTTCAAGTCGCCAGCTACCTGGAATTAGCTCCAGTCAGCTACCTCTTTGTTCTTTGGGCATGCTCTTTCTCTCTTACTCTCTCTCCTCTTTAATTGATTTCTATTTTTAGCTATACTAACTTTTGATCTCTTGGATTATGGCAAGATCTTCCTTCCTCAAATTGATTCAGTGCATTCATTGCTTAAGGGAAATAATCTCAATGGTTATCTTTTCTTCTAATTTTTCTTTCCATTTGTTTCAAATGTATCTAACGGATCTTTTTGTTGTTGGATGCTTATAAATAGCTATGATTAGAAGAACAATATGACGAATCCAAAAAGAGAAAAATAAGAGAAAGAAATCCAAGAAAAAGAGCCTTTATTGCATATTCTTTAGAGTATTAAAAAGCAAGATCGTATGCATTGAAGTTGTCAAATCTCAAGATCATTCAATGCTCAAAGTCGTCCAGATCAATTAAAGCCCTCAAGCAATCAAAGCTTCAGCTACCTCGATGTTCTTCATTTATTGCTGAGGAGTTGCTTCAAAATTTGTAAAGTATATTTTTAATGTTTGCTCATTGTAGGAGCTACTTATTCATATCTTTTTTGAACACTTGTAAAAGGGTTAGAGTTATTGCTTGGTTTATGTTGGCCTCCTTGTGCCGTTAAACAAGAGGACTAGCCGGGTAAGGCTAGGGGTTGGCTTCTTGTGTCGTACAAACAAGAGGACTAGCCGAGGAAGGCTAGGGGTTTGGCTACCTTGTGCCGTATAAACAAGAGGGCTAGCCGGGGAAGGCTAGAGGTTGTAATCATTGCGATACGATTGTAGTGAAATTTCCAAAGGGTATTTTGGGGAGTGGACGTAGGTGTTGGGTTTAGCACCGAACCACTATAAATTTCCTTGTGTTTGTGGTTGCTTGATTTCTGTGTTATTGTTCTGTGCACTTCACTACACCGCTACCAAGTAAATTTAAATTAGGGTTAAAGCACATATCTACAATAGTAATTAAAATTTTGTACTATTTTTGGTTGAAATCTAGCTATGGGTAATAGCATAAAGATAGATTTTGAAAAGTTTGATGGGAAGGAAAGTTTTCCCATATATAAAGTTCGTGTAAAGGACTTTCTTGTGTGGCATGATTTAGATCTAGCTTTGAAGAAAATGCCAAATGGGATAACAAATAAATAGTGGATGTCGTTGGAGGAGAGAGCATGTTCAACGATCAGAGGATGATGTCTAGTAGATTTACCCCTCTATTCAGTGCTGGAGGAGAAGGGGAAGTTTCATACCCTCTATATAGGAAGAATATATGTAACAAGTTGATATTGAAGAAGCGACTCTACAGTCTTTGGATGATAGAAGATAGAAATATGTTGGCCCACATCCAGGTGTTCGACCAGATGAGCAATGAATTGCTGAATGTTGGGGTCAAGATGGAGGAGAAAGATAAGGCACTGCTACTATTGCTTTCACTGCCCACATCATATGACTTATTGGTCATGCTGTTGTTCTATGGAAAGGAGATATTGTTCAATAAAGATATTATCTTGGTGCTTTAGATGAATGAGCAGAGAAAGAAGATGAGCAAGGAAGGTGTTCACCAGGAGGGTCTATTAGTGGAGAAAAGGTCAGGTAGAGGTAGGGATAGAAGCAGGCCTAGGAGATGGTCAAAGTTCAGAAAAGTTAAGAGAAAGGCTAAGTGCTATAACTGTGGTAAGGTAGGACATTTCAAAAGGGACTGTCTTGAGTAAAAAATAGAAAGAAGAAAAGTGAGGATCTAAGTCAATGAGTATAGTTGCAGCCCAGGAGATTATGGATGATCTTTTAGTAGTATCAGATGGTCACAGGCATAAAACAAAGATGTGGATCCTAAATTCAGTTTATTCTCATCATTACACTCCCAATTTGTCATGGTTCAGTACTTACATAGGGATTGATGAGAGGAGTGTGACTTTTGAAGATGATCACCCTTACAAGGTGGCAGGGATTGGCACAATGAGGGTGGAAATGTTTGATGGCATGGTACACACTCTTACTAGCATAAAGCCCAAAGCTCAAGAAGAATCTGGTGTCACTGGGGTACCTGGAGCGGAATTAATACAGCTTCAACAGTTATGCCAAGAGTAGAGTTCTGAGCATCTTCAATGGAGCTATGGTGGTGATGAGAGAAAGAAGATTAGAGAATAACCTATATAGGATGGAGGGCTCTATGTTGGCTAGGATATTTGAGGTAGCTACTATGAAATAGGATCCTCAGAATGTGTACAGGATGTGGTATTAATTACCGCCTTGGCCACATGGGAAACAGGGAATAAAAGAACAGAGCAAGAGGAGGCTGCTTCTAGACCTGAGTGGTGGAGTTATGAAGATCTATGAGCCATGCTAGATGATAAAGCAGAAGAAAGTGCAGTTCTTAGTCAGCACAGCTAGGAGTGTAGAACCCCGAGAGCTAGTACATACAGATGTCTGAGGACCTATCATAGTTTCTATAAGGAATTGGGCCAGATATTTCTTAAACCTGATTGATAATTTCCTAAGGAAGCTATAGGTCAACTTCATAAAGAAAAAATTAGAGGTCTTCACCAAGTTCACAATCTGAAAGGCTAAGGTGGAGCTAGGAAAGAGTTGTTGGGAATTGTGTTCTAAAGCCAATCAACTAACTTGTAAATGGTTATGCAAGTTATAAATATATGTGAATTATTAAATAATAAAATATTTGATTGGTGGTTTATCACATTGCATCTTCCAGAAAAGAATTCTTTTATGATGGAGTCCTTAGAATTATAATTGATTCAATAAAGAGAGAGTTTATTGAGTGATTTTTAAAATGGCCATGACTAAATGATACATAGTTATAGGACAACTATGTATCAAGTATAGGTCATTGTATGTCATATGGGTTGGTTGTCCTCTTTATCAAGAAGTGTGGTAACACTGGTATGACATATAAGTGAGGTGTGTGATATCTCACTGAACTCGACCAATTTGCTGAACGCTCTTCTGCCAAGAGGTGTTCGCGAAGGGATATTGGTATAAGTGTCCATCTGACATGAGATTACTATGGTAGCTTACAAGCAACCTATTGTACTTTGATATTGGACTACCTAAATTCTAATCCAGTGATAGAAGATTTTTGGATGCAGTTAAGTACTTATGGAGCAACGAGTGGATCAAGATAAGATTAACCCCTCCAAATAGTTTGGAGTGAATGTTTCAATGTATTTCAATTTAGCAAAACTTTAGCCAGGATAGTCCTTGTGAGAAGTTATAGGATTTATGAAATTGAGACACTTTATGAATGAGCAAATTAAGGGTTGGCAATTAAACCCTAAGTCATCCTGACCATTGGAGGTTAAGGGATGAATTATATGATAATCGTATGCCAGAGATTCTTGATTGTTGTTCTACAACCTTTGACTTATTCAGACATCGATGTCTAGAATCAAACGATAAGTTCTAATGGCTTCAACTAAAGCTTTGACTCTGTTTTTCATTGAGAGAAAGTTTTTATTTGGGTTTATGGTTTGTATCGTAAGAAATCCATGCATCATATTGGAAATATGAGTGGTCAAGTAGTATCAATCCACTAAGTATTATAAAGAACTTCTGATAGGTTTGATTCGAAACATACAAAAGCTCTAGGCTTACCTTTCTTTTCGGATCATACCTTACGTTTTTAGCAATCTTTCTGATAGTGTCCATACCTTTTGTAGAAGTAACACTTATCATCCTTTTGTTCCTTCTTATGGATTTGAGCAAATGACCCATTTATCTTTAGTGGTCGTTGCTTGCTCTTTCCTTTCTTATCTTTCTTTGATTTTTTTTTTGGCTCCTTTCTGACCCATGAGATTGATAGAATGATTTCCTTGTTTCTAAAGTCTTGTTTCCTCTTGAATAAGCATACTTTGCAGTTCATTTACATTCCACTTATCCTTTATAGTATTATAACTCATGTAAAATAGACCATACTCAGAAGGCAAGGAATTGATAAAAATTGTACAAGAAAATTCTCATTCACTTCCAATCCCATAGTCTTTAGTCTTGTTGCTATGTTTGTCGTTTCAACAACATGCTCATGCATAATACGAGAACCATCAAACTTAATGTCGGTTAAAGTACTCATCAATATCCCAGCAAATGACTTATCAGCAGAATCAATTTGGGAAAGTGCTTCCATAAACTTCATAAATTCCTTACACTTTCAGTAGCAGGAATTGTGGACTTGATGTTGTTTGCTACAGTCATTCGCATGAACATTAGGCTAAGTCTGTTTGATCTTTTTCAAGTCTTATGGAAAGATCTCTGTTCAGAACTAGTTAGTAAGAGCAGTGGATTTTTCATTTATGAGTGCCAAATCAAGATCGAGAACACCAAGGTAAAACTGAACTTGTTCGCGCCATTCAGAGAAATTAAGCCTATTGAAAGTTTGAACAGACATAGCTTGCGAATGAAGAGAAACAAGAAGCTGCAAATATAAAGAATATGCTCACACATTAATGCTTTGAGTAATATACTTAAATAAATATTCATATTTCATTAAGTAAACAATAAGTGCATATTGAAGTTTTTCTTTAGATGATACAACAATATACAATAATAAACATAATTAATGCTTAATTTTAATTTTACATACTTGACAATTATATATACTCAAATTAGATATATTTGCTATCTTTGGATATATTTAATACACCTAGCCAAGCATATTAATTGATCACATCATGTCCATAGATTATAAAAATAACTAGTCAACCTTTGGGCGATCCTTAAATATTTATAATCAATGAACTTCAATATACTCATAACAATTAAACAATCATATCATTCATTTATAAGTGTCACATAATTATAAGTAATTAAATTTATTTAATTTAATTTGATATCTATAAACTTTCAAATTTGATCACTTTGGTGACTAATAAATTACACATAATATAAACATCAAATTTAATTAATGATAATATCATGCATGTATACAAAAGACTCTTTCTTTCACACGCTATTTCTAATATAACCATTCTAAAGCTATAGATTCACTCTTTGCTAGCTTTTCCTGCAAGATATTATGATATACTGTTTGGTTGATAAGAAATTAAATTTATGATTTCTTTTTTTTTTTTGTTTAACTGCAAGGAAAATAATAATATTTTCATTTGATGACTTAATATATGAAGAAGTGCAAGAGATTATAGACAAACCACCCATCTTCTCTTGAATGGATTTCAAGAAAAAGAAAAATTGTTTCACAAGCAATTCACATCACTTATTGAGTTAAAATAATTCTATTTCTAATAGTGCTGTAAGAAAAAGGATCTAGAAGTGATCCTAAATTCAAAGACCTTGAATCTTACGCAACCTTGCACGCAGGGGATCGATGGAAACAATTCACAATGACAAATAAATATTTAATTCAAGTCACGTGCTTGAGGTCTTGGCTAATGTTGCATTAGAGGTGTCCTGTATTCATAATAGAAAGCGATCCTTGAATGAACGAGGCATTCGGTTCTTTGTTTGTGTCCCTGTTGTTGGTTTCTGGAATTTAGGTTTGGGCAAATGCCTTTTTATTATTTAAGGAATTTTTTCAGTTCTACTGCTTTGGTTTTGAGGTTTAGCCCCAAAATATTTGCTTAAACGTTTTCCGGAAATAAGTTCAGGAGAATGTTTGCATCGAATAACCAGCCACTCTTCAGCCTGATTCCTTTAGATAGTACAAGTAAGCATGCCTTACAGTTTGTCAACTAAATTTACCAAGAAATAAAGGACTTTTCTCTTTGAGAAATAAGTAGTATTTTATAAAGTGGTTCACTTAATTATTTGAGAAATAATTTGACGTTAAACTAATTATTTACAGTGAAGTTAACTTAAAACTAACTAATTCAATTAACTAGCTCAATTGACTTAATTAAATGAGGATTAAAACCAATTAGATCTAAATTATTAACACCTAACTAGCTTAAGTAGAGGTCGTTTGGATTGTCACAAATGCAATTACTTATGATCTATATAAAAGGAAAACCTAAGAAATATAGTATTCACATTCATTTGAATATTTCCTTATTGTATCCTGACCTTCACAAGACCTAGTCATCCTTTCCACTCAGTTTTATGTAGATTCACATGAGTATTATAGGTCGCTATTGCCTCACCATTCTCTATATAATCGAATTAATAAGGAGATGTGTTAGTGTTAAACTATGGAAAATATATTTGTAACCATTTGCTAATTGCTAGAAAATTTTAAGTCATTTATGAGTTTAGTTTATCATATCTTAAGCTTAAAGGTTGAAGAGGTTAATCAAGATATTGCCATAATTAATTATAGCCAGTTAAGAAATGGAGTTCTTGGCTCATCATTTTGTCCTCTTTTGAGTAAAATCTTGATGACACTATATTATGTGGCATCAAAGGGTAAGGTTTTCTTTGAAAAGATTTTATTTTCTAGGTTAAATGTTGTAAGAAACTAAACCAATCCCCCTAGGAAGAAGCTTGATCTTCATTATTGCTTTATCTAAGACAGATTGTAGCAATGAAGCTGAGAAAACTTCTCACAAAATGGTCATGACACTATCAAAAGATATAAATTTATGAAAATTTTCAATATAAAGTTGGATAGTGACTAATCTAGAATGCAAAAAGTGGAAAAGAAAAAAAAAAAAAAGCTAGAGGATCATCAGTATTTATTTTTTGGCATGAATTTATATTTGAGCAATTTCAAGAATTTTATTTTATTATTATTGATGTAAGATCTAGTCCTTTTAGCTAGCTTGATGAGCAGTAATCAAGGATTTGGCCCACTTTACTGGTTTACCTAAATTAAAGAAAAAAATAAAAAAATATGATTCAAGTTGACCAAGTCAATATTGTAGCATTGCACCTTGTGTTGACTTGGACGAAGCTGACTTTCAATGGGAAAAGAAATAAAAAAAGATAATATCTTGGTAGACTCCAATACGAGTCCAACTGTCCAACCACAAGAGGAATATAGAGAGAGAGAGAGAGAGAGAGAGAGAGAGAGCGCACCTCTCCCTCTCTATTTAACCTTCCTTTTCCCATTGAGTTATTGTTGCCAGGCACAACTTTTACGAGCAATGATTTTGTCTGTGCGCCGCCTCTGAGACCTCACTGAAGTTAGAGAGAGAGAGAGAGAGAGAGAGAGAGAGAGAGCACGTAGCTCCTCTCCCTCTCTATTTAACCATCCTTTTCCCATTGAGTTATTGTTGCCAGGCGCCACTTTTACGAGCAATGATTTTGTCTGTGCGCCGCCACTGAGACCTCACTGAAGTTGAGGTAAGAGTTCTCTACATCCTTCCACCTTTGGATCCCTTGTTCGCACTAATGCACTACCAGAGCTATTTGATCTAATCATTGGATGGTTGGTCTAGGGCCGGTCATAGGGCTGCAAACGCAATTCATTTTATATCTAGCTCAGTATTTTTTTTAACTCAAATGCAATTCATTTACTAATCTAGTCAGATTGAGCCTAGAAATTTAGACCCAAATGATCATTTGATAATATTAATATTAAAGATTGGATTGGATTGGATTGGATTTGCATTTGAATCAAGAATCTAATTATCATTTTATATCTAAAATCTAATAATTGATACTCAAATATAAATTTATTAAAAAATTTAAATAAGACAGCCAATTTAAACTTAAATTTATATTCAAAAACTTTTAATTCTATTCAAGTAAATAATTATCCTTAACTTTATAAATTATGATATTCAAAATATTTATTAATATACTTAAAGATATTATAAATAAGAACTCATCAAAATAAATAGTTAAATATAAATATTTTGATGTAATTTAGTCAAAAATGATGAGAAGAGATCTAATTATTAAGATAAAAATGAGAATTGGTTTAAACAAGAGTTCATTTAATGAAATGATAAAGATAATTAGAACGAAGAAAATAAAATTTATATAATTAATATTTATGGATTAAGCTGAATCGCATTTGGGTCGAGTTGGGTCAAGTCAAAAATATAAAATTTGAAATTTATAAGAACGGGTCTAATTTTTAAACTATGGGTTTTTAAATATAGATCAAGTCAAGTATAATCATGTCAGGATCAAATTAGGTCACAAGTTGAGTCAACCCATTTACAGCCCTAGTCAGTTAACCCAAATCCACCCCCACCAATGATGAAACCCTTGTTTCCTCTCTTCCCTATTCTAGATACATACCCTAATTTTGTTATGGCTAATTGATACAAATAGATCCGGCCTTGAGATCAATTCTGATGTAGGTAGATGGAAAGAAGATAATTACTAGTTTTGTATCAAACTCCTTGAGGGTCATTAATTCAGCATCTCTAAATATCTTGAAAAATTTTTGGCCTCAAACTACTCAAGTAAGAAATAACTCTAAGCTAGGAAGAGAGAAAATCTCTCATAATTTTATTACTCAATTTATTCATTAAATGAGATACACTAAGGGCTATTTATAGAGCTTAACTGGCCCAGAACTCTTAATCAATCTAGGACAAAAACATTTTCAAAAATATAAAAATAGAATCATTGATTATTCAACATCGATATGAATAAGACTCCTAAAAAGAATAAAATAAGATCCTTAATATAGTAAAATAATTTTTCTACAAAGAGTAGGAAAAAATAAGACTCCTAAGGAAACCGATAATAAAGTTTCCTTAAAAGCCAAAACTCATTTTATTTTTATCCTTTTGGGGTTGCATCAACTCTGTTTGTTTTAAAGAAAAATAAAAGGGTAGTGGTGGATAGATTCTTAAAAATGCCACAAAATATCTAATGCTTCACATGTTGCTAGGATATTCTTCGAAGAAATAGTAAGACTACATAGTGTGCCAAAGTCTATTGTATCTAATAGGCATGTCAAATTCATAAGCTATTCCTAAAAGACTTTATGGGCTTGATGGAAATAAAGCTACTACTTTCTAGTGCTTATCATCCTAAAATCGATGGCCAAACTAAAGTTGTAAATCAAAGTCTATGCAACCTTCTTAGATGTGACCATCACAACTCATGAAACTCTCTTCTGTTAGTTGTCGAATTTGTATACAAGAATTCATCAATCATTCTATTGGTTAATCCCCTTCTGAAATTGTTGCAGGAATCTCCTCATCTGCCAGTAGATTTTCATCTTCTTATCATTTAAAATTTAGCAAAAAGGCTAACGATTTTGCTGAACATATTTAAAATATTCACTCAGAGGTTCGAAGAAAATTGGTTGAACAATTCAAGACAGAAGATCAAGTAATGGTCCAACTACATCATATGAGATTGACATCAAAAGAATTTCATAAATTGCAACCTAAAGGGATAAGACCATTCAAGATTATGAAAAAGCTACAATGCATATTTTAATGAATTATCATCTCATATTCAAATGAATCCTAATATCAATATATCAAAATTGATTACTTATTTTTGCACGATGAAAACATAAAGGAATAGATAGATCTTCAACTTCCTTTTTTGTCTAAGAAGTAACTAAGAAGTCACCTTTGGAGATTGAAGAAGTTCTCGATGAAGCCATCATTTCTATCTGTAATCAAGGCTAACAAAAGTTCTTTATTTTCTAGAAGAACAAATATTTTGAAGAGCATATATTGATCACTAAAGAATATTTACTAAAGTTTAATCTAGATCTTTATGAAGACTATATGGTAAGATATTTATTAGAAGTCGAATTTCTCAAGTAGGGGAATTGATGAAGCCTAAAAGGGTAAAAATAAAAGGAGTTTTAGCTTTTAAGAAAACTTTATTATGAATCTTCTTAGAAGTCTTATTTTATTTTTAATCTCTATAGGAGACTTATTTTATTATCTTTAGAATCCTATTTTATTCGCTTTTAGGAGTCTTATTTTTGTCAATATTGAATCAGTCAATAATTCCATTATTTTATTTTTAGAAGTGTTTTACTCCTAATATAATTAATAGTTTTGGGCTAGTTCTGCTTTATAAATAGGTCCCTAGTGCATTCCATTGAATGAATAAATTGAGTTATGAAATTATGAGAGTTTTTCTCTCTTTCTTACTTGAAGTCATCTTTGTTTTAGTTGTGTGAGGCTACAAATTTCTCAGGATAACCAAATATGCTGAATCAATGACCGTCAAGAAGTTGGTACATGACTAGTAGCTATCCTCCTTCTATCTGCCTGCATTAGATTCCATATCAAGGTGAGATCTACCTATATCACTAAGGGAGATTATTGAGAACACCACATTAGTACACTAGCCTTTGGTTTTGTTCACTTTAATTAGGCCATTGACATGTTGGTTAGGGTAGATCAGTTGTTTAGACACCAATCGCTAGCCATCGATAACCTTTAATATCTGGCTTCTCTCTTGTATTAATTGAGTTATGTTCAATTGTTTTGCGAACCATAATCATTGGGCATCTATTGCCTCTCATCACTATCTAATGCTAGGCCAGTTGCCATCATTGACACACTTCACCATCCTCCTATTCCTCCTTTTTGTCCCCTGATTTGGGATAGTGGTCATGAATTGGGTTCCTCCCCTTTTTTATTCTCCATCTCGCTCTTCTCTTCATATCTCTCTTTCTCTCTTTCCTTTATTCTTATTTGCTTTACATAGAGTTAAGTGGAAATAGTGACGAGTCCCTTCTCATTTACCTTATAGAGTACTAATTGTGGTATTGGGCCACATTGACAACTTTCTGCTGTGTCAATACCTTGCTATTCTTTCTAGAGTATCTTTAGACCCCCATCTTTGATGACCATATTTGTCCTACTTCAGCTTATACTGTCTCCTTGTTCCTTGATCATGCAAGTTGGTACACTAGTCTAATTGACTTGTGATGTCGAGTATCATTACTCCATAGGTCCTATCCTCATCACATATGTTCCATCCTTGAAAGTATTTGTTTAAAAATCTTCCCTTGTTTCTCTCTTGTTTCTGTTGTGCCCTACTTAGTTGTTTCACTAGATTTCTTGGCTTACATCATTAGCCATCCATTCTTCTCATCACTATCTATTGCTAGCTCAACTATTGGCATTGCCAACACCCACCACCCTCTTGTTCCTTCTCTTCTTCGTTGGTTTGAAAAGGAGTTCATGAAAAGGGTTCCTCCTCTTTTTCCTTCTCTCTTTTTCTCTCTTGCCTTCCTTCCTTCTTTCTCTATTACATGCAGCTAGGTTATCTAAGTAATGGGTTGCTTCTTATCTATCTTATAAGGTATCGGTTGTGAGCTTGTGCTACATTGATAACTATTTGTTATGTCAGCAACTAATTGGGCTTTTGTGGGGTACCATTGGACCTCTTCTTTTGTTGTCCACAATTATGTTTCTTTGGCTTATGCTGGCACTCCATTCCTTAATTTGACAAGTTGGTATATTGCTTAAACCTAAGTTGTCAGTCACCATCATTCTATGGGTCCTGTCTTCATTTTTTTCCACACTTCAAAATATTTTCTTAATGATCCACTCTGATTATTGGGTTCACATCTACGGGGGTATAATCATCAATTAAAGACAATTGATGATGAGTTGACATTATATTGATTTTAAATAAATCGAATGGGTTAGGTGTTAACTGGTAGCACTACATTTGACTTTGTTTAAACTAACAGAGATAAAAAATTTTGAATACCACCACCTCCATAATTATGAATATTTTGTATATATATTTGCCATATGTTGATGTTATGATCAACAAAATTTTTTTTTTTTGGAACAGACGGGCGATCACACAAGTCTGGTGTGAGTCATCCCAGATATATCAGAATATAAAATTTACGATAAAACAGGAGGGCAGGGGTCACTACTACTTCATATCCTAAATCCCACATGCTGTGCCACAGCAGCCACCACCCAGTCCGTCGTCAAATTGGCTTTACAAAAAACATGACGAATCTGGGCAGTGTCAACTTCCTAAAGCATAGACCATATAACCCTAATAATCAGATTAGAGGATGCTTCAGGAATACTCTCCTTTCGCAACCACTGAATAACTGTCATGGAATCGCCTTCAATCACTAGTCTCTGGGTTCGAAGAGTCTGAGAAGCGTAAGAAATACCTGCCCAAGCAGCATAAAGCTCAGACGTAGGGATAGAAGAATCCAGGGAGCTGAATCCTCCAGCCGCCAACAAATCACCCTGAGGCCCACGAATAATGAAAGCCGAACCAGCCAATCTACCACGGACACTCCCATCAAAGTTGATTTTGACAAACCTTGGAGGAGGGGGCTCCCAGGAAATGAAAACCGTACGACGGTTCGCTGTCGAAACAGCAGGGGAACCCCAAAGGCCAGAGATGTCAGAACCAACTGATAGAGTACCACGGGCACAATCAGCGGATAAGGATCTGATCTTCCTCACCAGCCGCTGAGGAGATATAAAGTCCTTAGAAAATATAATCTGGTTTCTAGATAACCAAATATGGTAGGCCGTGGCCGCCCAAAGACCCCGAGTTTGCTGAGAAGCCATCCGAAGATCCTTAAAAAAGAGAGACGAGGGGAACCAAAAGCATCCACTCTACAAGCATAGCCCACCAGGTGCCATATCTGACTAGCTCTAGAACATATGAATATTGCATGGTCTGTCGACTCATCCTCTGAGGCACACAGGGGGCAGGTCGGCTGGATAGAGACTCCCCTATGAGAGAGCAGGGCACAAGTCGGGAGGCAGTCCCAAAGAAGTTTTCCACAGAAAGGGCTGAACCCTAGGAAGAGTGGGGAGTGACCATATCCAAGCAGCATCCTTCGTTACCTAGGACTGAGGCCTGAATATCTTCATCAAGTCTCTGAAAGGGGCCCTAGAGAGGGAGGATCGCTGCCATAGCCTAACATCAGCCGAGGGACTAGAGATAAGAGGAATGGATAAAATCCGCTGAGAGAGTTCCTTTCCAAACAGACTGGTCACCAAAGGGATATGCCAGGAGGGGGGATCTGATGAGATTAGATCCTTAACCCTCAGATCGGTGGAAACATCAGTACTGAAAAATGAGGGCCATCGGGATAGAGGGAGCTCAGAAATCCACGAATCCTGAATAGCATCAATAGAATGGCCATCACCAATCATCCAAGAGGTATTCTTCATGATGGAGTCTCCAAACTGGCATACCTCCTTCCAAAAAGAAGAGCACCCCCGGGGCGGCATAATATACTCCCCTGCCTTCCAACCACCATATCTCGCCCGCATAACAGAGCTCCAAAGACATTGCGGCTTCAGNCAGGAGGAGGGATCTGATGAGATTAGATCCTTAACCCTCAGATCGGTGGAAACATCAGTACTGAAAAATAAGGGCCATCGGGATAGAGGGAGCTCAGAAATCCACGAATCATGAATAGCGTCAATAGAATGGCCATCACCAATTATCCAAGAGTATTCTTCATGATGGAATCTCCAAACTGGCATACCTCCTTCCAAAAAGAAGAGCACCCCCGGGGTGGCATAATATACTCCCCTACCTTCCAATCACCGTATTTTGCCCGCATAACAGAGCTCCAAAGACATTGCAGCTCCAGGAGGAAATGAGAAGCATGTCTGGCCAATAAAGCTTGACGCCTAACCTTCAGGGATGGGATCCCGAGACCTCCTTCTTGAATTGGCATACATATGATGTCCCAAGATATGAGATGAGTACCGTGCCCATCTTGCATAGATGCCCATAAGAAATCTCTAAAGCATCTCTCGATCCTCCTTAAGCAATTAGTTGGGATAGCCACATTTAAAAGCATATAGAGCGGAAGGGATGAAAGAACCGACCGGACAATGATAACCCTAGCCATCATAGATAAGCCAGTAACATGCCAACTTTCGATATGCTGTCAGACCCGCCTCTCAAGATCCGCAAAATCAGCACAACGAGGATGTCTGCCAGTCATGAGGATCCCCAAATACATAAATCGATCAGTCTGAGTAGAGATATCCAGCCGATTGATGATATCTTCCCTGATGGATCTGGAGGTCTTTGGGCTGAAACAGATAGAGGACTTCTGAAGGTTGACCTTTTGACCCGAAGCCTGACAATAACTCTGAATAATGAAATCAAAGGATGCGGCATTATCAATAGAGGCCTGATCCAGGAGGATACAGTCATCAGCAAACAAAAGATGAGAGATAGAAGGGCCCTCATCCCCCATCTTAAATGGGACAATCCTCTGATATTGCTGAGCTTGGTGGAAAGCACGAGACAGATCATCCACAGCCAATATGAACAAGAGGGGGGATAAAGGGCACCCTTGGCGTAATCCCACAGAGGAGTGGAAGAACTCAGTCATTCCCCCATTGATGATCAAAGAGAAAGAAGGCCTTTGGATGCAAGCCATCACCCATTCAATAAATGTCTCGTCAAAACCGAACTCCTGAAGAGAGCGATACAAGAAGGTCCAGCTCAATCTGTCATAGGCTCTCTCCATATCAAGCTTGACAGCCATAAGACAACTTCTGGCAGGGGCTTTATGGAGATCATGCATAAATTCCTGAGTGATGAGAACATTATCCGAAATAGACCGCCCTCTGATAAACGCCCCTTGTTCCTCTGAGATGAGACGGGGAATCACAGCCCGGAGGCGGCTGGCTAAGAGACGAGCACAAATCTTATACAAAGTAGTGCATAGACTAATAGGCCTGAAATGCTGAGGGAGAGAAGCATCAGAGTGCTTGGGAACAAGAGTAATAAGAGTCCTATTTCAATCCTTAGGAATGTTCTTAGATTGGAAGACATACTGTATCGCCTGAACCACCTCCTGCTCGACAATATCCCAATAGTGACGGAAAAAGAAAGGTGGGAATCCATCCGGTCCCGGAGCCTTATCTGGACCGAGCTCCCAAACGGCCTGGTGAACCTCCTCCGCATAAATAGGCCTGACAAGTCTGGCGTTATCCGAAGAGGGCACCTTCCTGGAATCAGATACTGGAATAACCGGAGCTCCATCACCACTAGAATCAGACCATCTAGACTGGAAGAAGTGGAGAAGCTGGGACCGGATAGAATTAATATCCTCTTGATAATTCCCCTCAGCATCAGCCAACCTCCGAATTCTGTTAGCAGCACATCGCTTCAGAGTAGCCTGATGGAAGAACCTGGTATTACGGTCCCCTTCGTTGATCCACTGAACCCTGGATCTCTGCCTCCAATATAACTCCTGCTGGCGAAGAAGGGAATGATGCCGAGCAAGGTTCTCTCGCAGCAAGGAGAGATCAGAATCCAATAGATAACCATCCTGGTCCTCCTTCGACTGAAGGGCACATATAACAGCTTCAGCCTGCTCAACTTGCCTGACCAGATCCCCAACCTCCAGACGGTTCTATCTAGACAGTCTACGTCTAGCCAACATAAGACGACGAGATAACCTATAGGCAGCATGACCCCTGATAGGGAGATGCCAAATATGAGAGATGATAGTCCGGGCTGCAGAGTGGACCGTCCAGAATCATTCGAATTTGAACTGTTTCTCTACTGTAAATCAGCCTCCAAGGAAATCAAAATAGGACAATGATCCGAGGCGATCCTGGGGAGGTGAATAACAGAGCCAGCAGGGTACATATGGAGCCATTGAGCAGTGGCTAAAGCTCTATCAATTCTCTCCCATACCCGTGCCATCCCCTGCCGGTTATTACACCAAGTAAATTGGGGCTCCGAGTACCCCAGATCCATCAGCCCAGAAGACCCGATAAATGACCTGAATTCAGTAATATCAACGGAGCTGGTGACTCTACGACCCCCTCTCTTCTCACTGGCCTCGGTAATACAATTGAAGTCACCAGCAATGATAGAAGGAGTCCCTTGAACAAGCAGGAAGACAGCTCAACCCAAAGAGTCCGTCTCTCTCGGTAGTCCGTACTGGCATAGACTGTCGATAGCAACCAGGGGGCAGAAGTCCCTTCAGAAACAACAAGACCAATCTGCTGATTACAATGATGAAAT
The DNA here is from genome assembly GCA_900491605.1 of Calamus simplicifolius. Classification (NCBI taxonomy): domain Eukaryota; kingdom Viridiplantae; phylum Streptophyta; class Magnoliopsida; order Arecales; family Arecaceae; genus Calamus; species Calamus simplicifolius. The sequence continues at coordinate 495,939 of UESW01003849.1, forward strand.
GCATCAATCGTGACAGTCGAGTCATGCCAAATAGCCAAAATTCCTCCAGACAGACCCTCAGCCTCAACCGCATAAGAAGACCAGGACCTGGCAATCTGCCTCCGAAACCACACCAAACTGTCTTCCGACAACCTGGTTTCTAACAGGACACATATATCAAAATTATGAAGTTGTATCAATCTACCAAAAGAGGAACGGAATGAGGGCTTATTAGCCCCTCTAACATTCTAGATTAGGATCTTCATAATATTATTTGGAGGTAGTTGGGACAACCACCTAATCCTCTAACATCAAACTATCCGAATGGTTCCTTATATACCCCAATCGAACCACATCATTCTGAATAGTGCAATCTTGCGGGACCTCTGGTTCAGCATCAATGTTAGGTGACCCCTGGCCCAAAAGCATTGCAGAAGGTGGCTCACTCACTCGGTCTACTGGACTATCTGAGATGACCGTCACCTCCTCCATACCAGATACTTGGCCACAAGAGGGCAGGGGCAATCCAAGTGGAGAAGGAATGAAATCCACTCTACAATTAACCATTTTGCCCTTGTCTTTCCCTTTTCGCTTATCCAACTTGGGGATGGACCTGGGAGGCAGGCAATCAGCTGGTCTCGCCCGCTTGAGGGGGCCCGAGACCATAACATAGTTCTCCTCATGGCCACCATCATTGGAAACCATATCCAAAGATGCAAATGATTATCAGTAACCAGCTTGGGGCTTCACCAATTCAGAGGATCCACTCGTTTTATGCTGTAGTTTCTTCATTTCAGCCTTCTTAAAACCGGCACAGCCTTGGAAAACCGGCACGGCCACCAGAGGGGAAGAAACCATCTCCCCTTCCTCCAAAACCAGCACAGACTTTTCTTTATCTGGACCCTTCAAGCCAACATCCTCCTGGAGACCTGGCTCGACCACAGAAGCATTGCCAATCTTCCCTTCCACCATAGCTTGCTGGATAGAAACTGACTTCATAGAACCAGGGGGGCGGCGATGGCTCTGTTTCGGCGGAACCTTCCATCCATTCTTCAGGCTCGAATCCATTGCACTCGGCCGAGGGAATGAATCGGGAACAAAGGCATTAGAAGAAGGCATGCCCGAAGAAGAAGCTGGCTTACCCGGAGGAGCTACAGGAGGCCTTCGTTGACGAACCGCTGCCAACCACGGACCAAAGGTGAAGCTGTCGTCTGATCCATTGTGCTTCGCCATGGCCTCCACTGAGCAAGGACCCTCCAAATGCAAGGATCCACATTTCGGGCAGAACCCTTCGAAAGCTTCATAGGCGAATTACTGCTAGAAGGGTCCCCGAAGCCCCTGGACCCTGATCCCTGGCCGGAGGGGGCAGCAAAGATCGACTCTGACCGCCACTCTGGCAAAACACCCCCTGTTTTTGGCCAAAGTCGCAGCATCCGCACAGTAGAAGACCCCTGCTTGCTCCGAAATTGCTCTGAGAGTGTCCACCTTCTAGAACTCATAGGAAGGTTGGGCAACCTCATCCAAACCAACGCCGAAGAAACAGAATTGTTGGCCGGGAAGAATTCTGGATGCCAGGCTTCAGTCGCTATTATCTGTCCGTTGATCACCCACGGCCGATTGAGGACCAACTCACAGGCTGCCGGATCTTCAAAACGGAAGATGCAGCAGCGAAACGCCAAAGAGACATGGACGATTGCTCCAGAAATCCCTGCGCGTCTGAATTCCCGGAGATAAGCTTCGATCGGCACCACTTGTTGAACGATCGGGCCAGGACAGCATAGTGCAGCCACCCCACCATCTCATCTTGCAGCTCCGACTCCGGAATCCGCACGACCTCCGGAAATTTGGCCTCCAAGCTCGCCACCTCCACCGGAGAGGGGGACGATGAAACCCAGGCAAACCCATTCTCCGAAAACTGACTCCTGGACGACCGATCCGCCATACTCCCATCAGAAGCCATTGAGAGACAGAGGAGGGGGGATGGAGGTCGAGCCGGAAGCGTCAAGCAAGGCGAAGAAGATCACCGGAGATCGGGGAGGAAGAAAGCCGGATCCCGAATCTTAAAGCAGATAAATGGTACTTAATATGAAAAATCTTAAAGCAGATAATTTTTTAATATGGTACTTAAGCTTGACGGCTTATCTGAGGAGTCTAGATTCAAAAGCAGCTAAACTGTCAAAATAATTGTGAAGTTATAGTATCAGGCAACTCAATGTTAGCTAGGAATCTATTTTCTTGGCTGGATTTGGATATATATTGATCATGTGGGGTGTTGCAATTTCGGATGCAAGTTGATAGACCTACCTCTTAGACAAAGCACAAGGAGACAACCACGCATGAGCGTAGATATTTCTCTGTAAGATTTCATATGCATTCAGAAGATGGTAGAATATAAGAAAATAGTTTTGGACACGAATGCTTCGCAACGAGTCCATGCTTCTTTGGTTCTCCTGATCAAGTATGAGTTGCACATCCTTGATGCTGAAACAATCACACACTCTCTCATCAATTGGAATTGGTTCGTACCAAGATAGGGCGATGGCCAATGATGGTGATAGCTTAATTGAGTGGGATAAACTGATGGTTTAATTCACATTCACCAATTGCAGTAAGCAAAATTTACCAAGGCTCCTACAACACCTAACCAAGCTTGCAATACCATCAACACGTACGTGTGATCTTCGGTGCTTCCCCTACCTCTATTCCATCATTTCATCACATAACTCATCACAATTAAATGAAGGACTTCGAATTTGGAAGCCACTACCTTCCTGCCAAATCAAGAGCTTGTCAAGGATTAGAAATCTCAAGACCAAAAGAGCTGTGTGAGGCTTTGGACTTTCTCATCCTTGGTTCAGATATTATGATTGAGACGGAGGCCAAATGTTTTAATTAACTTAATAACAGCTGTATAGATTTCCCATGCATCACAACTCCTGTTTTCCCCCTCTTCAGAGAATGTAATATCTAAGGCTATTTTGGTAGCAAGGACCAGGTGGGAAAGACAATGTTCAGAAATTTTTCGTCCTGGATTAACTTGGGAGGAAAAATGCTGCTGCAATTACCAAACACCTCACAGAATATTGTTAAATTTTATGTTTGTCAATCATATCAAACTGTTCTAATTAATTTGAGATTAAAACTTTATTATTATTGCAGCTGTTACTGCCAATTGTGGTTCTATTGAGAAGAAGAAGCTCTACTGGTTTTACTTTCCAGCATTGCCTATATAATATTCATCATGGTCGATTTTTTTGTAATGCTTGGGAAAAATGCCATTAAATACAACACAGGTAATAGAGCTTACATAAGATTATTTCATATTTTTGGTTTGTTAAAATTTTGGAGAGTCATACAACTCGCCAGAAGTTGCAATGGCGAGCTAATCTGCCCACAAACACTTTAATTCAAATGATTTTTTTTTTAATCTACATCATAAAATAAATATATAAAAAAACAATAATTGAAGGATTTGGACTAAAATAAAGTCTTTCGTGCCATGCAGTCAAGCAAACTCCCATGGTCCTCTCCATGTACACCATGGATTCAAGCCATGGAACATTTGGAACTAAAATAAATGATGGCTTTGCCATATATCTTCTACTGCCTCAGGAATGAGGAAGAGCAGGGCAAACCTGCATGTAATATTCGCTAAGGCAGATCTATCAAATATGGAATTTTTTTTTTTTAGGTAAAGCCATCAAACATAGAGTTAGATCCCTTCCAAACACCAGCACCACAATAGCCATGAGACATTAGATGTAAGCCTATTCAATTAGCATCAAGCACCACTCAATTTTCACCTCAACTACAACTCACAGAAAATAAAAGATATGAAAATCATTTCGCCTGAACCAACCCTACTCTCCACGTAGTTTTTCTTCATAAATATTAAAGAGCCCTCATCCTCAGGTGATGTACTAATGTGCAAGATGGCTTTTATTACTCAAATCGAATAAATAGCCAGAAATGAAGATGATCCTCCTTCGTTATGGTGCATCTGTTATGGAGTTAAAAGAAGAAGAAGAAGAAGATATTTTTTTAACTCTTGTGAATGTCTAGTATGAGGTTTTTTTCTTTTTTTCAGAAGAAAATTTTTCCCATTTTATTTCAAATTAAGGTTAAAGATAAAAATTATCAGAAAGTAAAGACAAAAAAAAAAGGCTTTTCAATTAAAATTTGCTTAAGAAAATGTTGCACTTCAATTTTTTTTCTTTCTTTTTTTTTTTACACCATAACCCATAGCTGCATTAGTTTCCAAGCAACGGCATGGTGGTGGAAGAGAGACAGGGATGAGGGCTTGAGCTTGAGCAGAGACAAGAAGAAGAAGGGACGGACAAGGCAGCGTGCAGCACACGGCGTTGATCGAATCTGCGCCGAACCGCACATGCGCGACATGGGAGGGAGAGTAGATGCGAGTCGGGCGCGGCCGAACCTGAAATCCCGGCCGTTACGTCGCCATTTTCGGGAGTTCTCTCGAGGGACGGGCCTCTCCCTCCTCGGCCTCTCCCCTTTGCACGCCGTGCCGCTGGAGCGGGATGGGAAAGCCTCGAACGGAATGCCTTGTTTTGTTAGCGTGTGCTTCCGCTCCCAGTCTTCTCACCCTTCTCTCCTTTCAATCACCTCTCTACTCCATAATCAGTCTCTTCAGCTGAAAAGAAAACATATGAAAAAAAAATGCAGAATAGTACCAAAGAGAATTTCGTTAGCATGAGCATATGTACATCCTAATGTCTCTTCTCAGCTTTAATTCTTCTTTCTCTACGTACGGAAGACGAAAGAACGCTGAGAACAACTCGTTGGTGGTGCTTTACTTCTTGTTAACCCTGAGAGGGAGTGCGTCCGATCTAGATCAGTAAGACCGCAAAATTATTTTTTTAAAAAAAAATCTTAGGAGCACAACCAGTCTATTCTTAGGTATATGAACAGCGTAGCGATCTTTGAGGAGACTGTTTGAGGAGCGATGCACCATGTTAAGATGTTCTAAAATGTCTTGTTATCATCAATAACTCAAGAAACAGCTTTCAAAATTTTAGTGTAACATAGAGGCCGGCCTATATAGCTCCATAAAATAAGGGAAGAAGAGAGAGAAGGGCAAAATTCCATCTACATGAGTGCAAGTGTTCTAAGCTAGATGACCGTTGCAAAAGACAAACAGCTCTGGGTACGTATGAATAAAGATCGATCGGAAAGTTTTCCAACTCTCACCCCGGCCTCTCCCTCTCTTTGTGAGTGCAAGGTGGTCTTTCCATGCCTCTTCTATATGTATATATGCGCACAGAGATCGAGCGAGAGAGAAGAAGGTGGTGAGACGTCACATGGCAAGATCTTGCGCAAGACCACGCAGCCTGGCCATAACCAGCGCATCGACGACCTGACCTATCGCTTCTTCTTTCTTGCTCAGAGATCATGTCCCTCTCTTTCGGCTTTTCTTCTCCAAGCTAGGCTGACCATGGATTGATGGATGGATGGATAGGCGAGGACAGCGATGCGGTGTCATATGGAAGCGTTGCGCGGTCTTGAGCAAAACCATCTTACCACCGCCATGTTTCTCTCACCGAAAACCACTCGATATCCTTCTCCCAGACAGACACATAATTTTTTTTTAAAAAAAAACCCAAAAAACACTGTCATCGAAGCGCTCATCAAATTACTAACTAGCCCGCAAAAGAAACACACACGCACACAACAACAACAACAACAAAAATAAAGGCAAGGGACGCAGAAGCTAGAACACGGCACGGAGAAACTATGAAACTAGGAGAAGACATAAAAAATATACATATATTTTTTTTAGTAAAGGCTGAAGAGGGGAGGAAAAGGTGGGCATTTTACTTGGAGGTGGAACCGTGGAAGGGACGCTGCAAAGGTTCGTATTTATAGCACAAGAGATGCAGAGAAGAGGAAAAGTGGGTCCCCTACTAGGGTCCGCTGTTCCGTTCTAAACAGCCATGACCGCTCCTTTTCAATCTAGCTACCATTCACTTGTTTAGATGGGACGACAGGAGTGATAAAATGTTGTCTCATATGCAAACAAAAAAAAAAAAAAATTGTGATAAGCTCTAGCTACTTGGTCTCATGTTCACCTCTTGTCTACACCAAACGGAGATTATATATATACTTCACAGCTCTCGGTTTGGCTCTCATTTAAGAGCGAGGGAAGGTCGCGTTTGAGTTTAACATCTAGTCTTTGTGCTTCCATATGGCCGGTGAAACGTTTTCACTCGGCGTTCGGTCTAGACAAGGCGTGCAGTGCGCCGGGCTACTCCAAGACGAGCAATCTGGGAAGCTATCAACCATTAGGCCATGCAAGTCTATATCTCGATAAAGAGGACTTTTCTATTTTTAGTGAAAGCACCGGTAGGGATTGTATTGGGGATAGAAAAAGTTTTGTTGCATCGCTAGGTAAACGCGTATTGATCGTGCGGATTGATCGTTCACACATACCGATATGAGTACCATGAGCGATAAGGCTCACTGTATGTGTGTCGGCATGCATGGATAGCCAATTCATACAATCAATGCACACTTGCTGCATCGAAGGGCTGTGCAGCAAACATTTTCCATAAGAGATAATATGTTTATATGCCAGCCAATTTGATCCAAGCTGATCAATATGAGTAGCTATCAACCTTACGACAAAGGAGTCCATGTTGAGCCTTGATGGATATTGTTCAGGACATGTGGATTGCAGACCTCCCCTGTCTCGCTGGTCGACTTTTGTTTGCACTGACATCCCTGATGGAATGAGAGTCATTGATTTATTCGCCCAGGATTACACTGCATGGTCTTCCTCTTTGGTGTCTAGCTTCTTTGGGGATGAGCTATATCATCGCATTCTTTCTATTCCTCTCATTTCGGGTCCCATCACTGATATTAGGGTCTGAAGGAGATCTTATTTGTCTTGTGCTCTATCAGGGACCTCCTTGATATTTACAAACCATGGCCTCAGCATTCGATGGATTTGGCATGGATCTAGCATCTCCCCATTCATCCTAGGGTGCGGCTATTTATCTGAAAGCTTGCATGGAATGTTCTTCCTACTTTTCCTACTCTTTAGGAGAGGTATGAGCATCTAGCCTACGTACCCATTATGTGATCTTGAGGAGGAGACGGTTGACCATGCTATCTTCACATGTCCTAGAGCAAGATAGATATGGCAATTATCAGGTGACTGCCCTTGGGTCCATGGGTCTGATTCCTAGTGTATTTCTTTTTTGAGCCTGATCAGACAAGAATGGAGAGAGGCATCCATTAGCTGGATTCTACGAGGGCTTACACAGCTTATCAGGTTTGGTTATCCCGAAATCGGCTCGTGTTCACTGATGAGAATGCTCCTTTCTGTGGGGTTGTCAGGACTGCCTTCTCTTTATCCGCTAAGTATATTTTTCATCAGAGTGCTCTTGATTCTGCTAGCCTTGGCCTTTGGGACTCCTCTGCTACTTCGGCAGCGCACCGGCGCATGGTCTTCATATCTTGAAAGCCCCACCTCTAGGGTTTGTTAAAATCAACTTTGATGTGAGTGTTTGAGGTAGATGTGCTTGATCCGCTTTTGTGATTCGAGGGTCGGATGGTGAATATGGCGGCTAGAGGATTTGGTCTTTTTGACTTTTCGGTGCCTCTTGCTGAGCTGTATGCTGCGTGGACTGATATATCCTGTGCCATTCGTAACCTGGGCTTACACAGTCTTATTATTGAAGGGGATTCTATTACTATTATCCATTGGTTCCGTCAGAAATCCAGCGACCACTTGCCTATTATTTTCTTGATTGGCGACATTCGTTCTATTCTTCAGGGAGTTTATTGTGCCCAGATTAGGCATATATATTTGGAAGCCAACTCAGAGATTGATTGGATTGCTGTCAGGATGGCCTATCACTCTGGTTCTTGAAGCTGGAAGCATGGCGACCCTTGCTCTTTTGTCCTTTCTCAAATTTTGTATTATGATATATCGGATTTGACTTATTCTAAATTAATGTGATCACTTGCCAGTATAAAAAAAAAAAAAGAAAGTACCATGTATTCAAGATTGTATTTTAAACAAGCTAATAAAAAGGGACGAGAAAAGCAAGAGCGTGGAAGAGATTCCCGAATGTGGTTGGAGGTGACAATTCCAAATGCCATTTGTAAACATGGTTGGGAATTGGTGTGAAGTTAATTAGCCAATGTTTCAAACATGATTGGCATTGTATTTTAAGTTCACTCAGTAACCTAAAATTAAGTGATAAATTATTAAACAAATATAATATGACCCACAAATCCGAATATATTAAATCCGTTTAAATATTATGAAATTAATTAAAAAATTAATATAGAAGCAGAGGGCATTTTAAATATTTAGGCACTCCATTAGATAAAACCTAAGATATAGGTTACATAGATTAAATGAAATAAAAAATAATTTTAAGCTACATATGTTAAAATTCAGACATATAACTCATATGATATACGAAGTCATCTTCAGATTTGTGATACCCTTAATAAAAGGGTTGAATCTAAGTTGAAATATTTGCTTCTAAACTAATATGATTTGCCATCTACTTTTAATGGCCTTAAACTCTAATATTTTATCTTATTTACCGGTTTATTTTTAAAGACTTAGGTTTATAAGAAGAAACCAGTCCTTCCAAGCGCTGGATGTACATTGCATAACGAGCATGGCCTAGGGTTCGAGTCTCATGACTGCTATGCTTGGCACATGATATCCCCACTTGTTAACAGCCTTACGCTTAGGATGCAATTTGAGTTCATGAAACTTAAATTTTTTTCAATCTTAATTCTAATTTTATTTAAAATATCAATTCTAATTCTATTTGTAAAATTTTAAATTTTATTTTTAAAAATCGATGCAAATTGAGTTTTGGATTGAAATTCAGATTGATAGAAAAAATAAAATAGAAAGCTTTTTTCAAAGTAAGTAAACATCGAATTATATATTTCAGAGACAAAAAAATAAAATCACTTACTGAAATGCATAAGCTGAACTCGGGGCTTTAACATTGTATTAAAAAAAAAGTCTTACCTGAAAAAAGAAAAGAAGAAGGTGCCATAAACAAAAAAGAGAAGAAGGCGGAAAGTGAAACGAAATATGCGGATGTCCACCTTTATGTTTATCTTCTTTTCCTTGTCTGCGACGGACGACCTTATCCTCCTTGCTCTCAAGTTGACCATATCGTTCGATTCGATTGGCGCCCTTAACACCTAAAAAAATTGGTATCGATAAGCTATCTCTGTTCGGATAATCCTCAGGTTTGAATTATCTCGGATTCGGATTACGATCAATCCAAATTCAGATCAATTACAAATTAATCAGATTAAATTGGCTCTTTTGATTTTAAATTAAATAAATATGAGTTTAGACAATATTATAAATCCCTACTTACGCTCGCTTGGCCTCGTACGATCCATGGACCAGCACCGCACGTGCCAAGTACCAGCCACGGTGATGCGTGATGTCCCAGTCGTCATCGGCATCGGTTTGCGATTTTTGTCCATTTCCGAAGCTCTTTTTTTAAAAACAGTAGTCACGTGTCCCTCCAAGCAATAAACGATACCGTGTACCCTCCAAGAAAAGGGCGGTCAGCAGTCCTCGGCGGCCATGGTGGATGCCATAAAGCTGCTTCCTTTGTCCGCATCCAGGGCCCGTTTACGAGAGCGATGCCGTGCGGAGGTGCAGCTGCCACGCTTCCCAGGCTCAGCGAGGGAAGCCAGGGCCCAGGGGAAGGGATGGGCATCCTATGAATAGCTTGTACTGAAGGAGTTAGGGGGATGAGTAATAGCATCCCCTGAAAGATTGGAGGGGAGGGAGGGGTTTAATTAATTAATGGCAGGAGGAGCGTGGCAAGCCGTGTCATTTTTACGATGCATTTTAGGGGGTGCGCATGTTTAAAGGAAAAGGCTGGCTTGCAGACCCACTTGAAGAAATATATAGCTTTTATCAGAAGCCTAAATCACGGATTCATGCAAGAGGACTTGCTTTTTGCCAAGGAGAGAGCAGGGGCTGCTGGGTCTATCATTGCTTTGAATTTTCATCTTCTGGGAGGTGTTGAAAGGGATTGTTTAGCTGGAGGCATCTCATGGCTAAACTTGGTGAAAGAACAAGGAGACGACGACTCTGGGTGGAAGATTTTTATATAATATATCTTTAATTTTGTGCCTCATATTTAAAAATACTACTCTTTTTTTTTAGCCATGCATTGGGCCCAAGACGGCTTTAACATGTGCAAGCGGACAGATGGATGGGGTTAGCTTAGCTTGAAAGATTTGACGCTAATAGTAATTCAGATAATCTGAAATTATCATACATACATTATCATATTTAACTAACTATTAAAGATATGATAGTTTAAGTGCTAATATCTGATTCTTGGTAATTTAAGATTATCTTAAATCATGATAATTTAATTTCCTTCTAACAATGGCATTTAAGATTACCAAATCTTAAATTACGCTCTTAACTTTTATATAAATATTTAATAATACTCAATTAAATAATATTTAAATATTTGATATTATATTTATTTTTAAACATTAAATATATAATATAATGTTTTTAAAATCAATTTAAAAGGAATCTTGATTTTTATAAAAATATTTCATATTTCAACAAAATGAATTTAAAAGATATAAAATAATAAAATTTAAATAAAAACTAAAAAATAGTAAACTAATTATCGAATTTTATTATTATGAACTACATGCAGTAATTTTTTATTCCTAAAAATTGATTATGCTCCTATTGCTAGTGGCACTAAATAATAGCAGAATCCAAGACCGTGTTTAATTAACATTGCTATCATTTTTAAAAATTATTAGAAATTAAAATTTCATTTTAATTTTTTTTAGTTTATAACAACAAAAATATATTTGAAAAATTTCACTTTGACTTTTTTGTATAAATAATTGATAAAATTGCTTTTAAAGTGAAAACAATGTAATCAAACATGTTTTTTATATCAGATTTCATATTTCTATTTTTAAAATAAAAGCAAGAAACAAAAGTGATACACAGTACTAAATTGTTCAATAGATAGTTTTTTCCCCCAAATAAACATATGGATCTAATCTAAATTTTAAAAATAAAATCTATCGAATAATTAGTGAAATAATCAAAAGTAATTCCTCAAGACGTTATGTTGCCGCGTGCAATAATGACTCTTGTTTGCAAGCTAAGTTGTGTGATTGCAATCTTGGATTCATCATGAGCAGTTAATTAAAAAAATATATTTTTGTGTCTTCCCTCCTTTCTTGTTCTGTTCACTTGCGAATATGATAGACAGCAGGCCTCCGATTGAATTTTAGAATGCAAAACATTCACCAGCATCAGTTTTTTAGATATATTGATACTTTTTTTATAACAAATAATTATGCTACCGTAATTATATATGATTTTTTTTTTTTTTGGTTTTGTTTTGATAAACTAGGTTTAACTGTATGGAATAGCTAAATATATCTATGAGGTTGAACAAAATTTGATGGGAGTGTTCGAAAAAGATATGTTAGCTCAGCTTTCATTATTCATGGGACTGATAGAGTAATATTGGCGATATATGGTTTCGGCCACCTTGACTCCTCAGTTTCTTTGAATGAGCTTTATGCTGCTTGTGCTATATCTCTTACGCCATTCAGATCTTACATACTCGCTACCTCATCATCGAAGGAGATTCTACTATAGTCATTCAATGGGTGCGGCATAATTCTGATGCTTACGTACCTAACAATTTTTTACTCCATGATATCTAGTCTACTTTTCGGAAGGTTCATTCAGTCCAGATCCGATATGTCTATAGGGAAGCTGATGCTACGGCAGATTGGGTAGCGGCCTTATAAGCCTATCATTCTAGCTTTTGAATTTAAAAATAGAAAGATTTTATCTCATTGTACTTATATAAATTTTATATTCTAATATATTAGGATTGATTTGTATTAGATTAGTATAATTTTTTATTTTTATAAAAATAAAAAATTAGAAAAAAAAAACTTCAAACTTGGATCATTTACTCATAAGGCTCGCCCAGCTACTGTCAGACCAAAAATTTTATACGCTAGATGAGATGAGAGCTGCTATAAAGGGTTGTTAATAAAGCTGTGTCCCCTTGTCCTCCTCTCAGTCAAGGATATGGAAGTAAGCAAAAGAGTACGGAGTCTCAGTGGCATTTATTCGTTGGCAAAGTTTGAATGCGTTCCGGATGGATGGTCAAAACGGCATACTATAATGGTTTCCGCCGGACCGTTTGAAACCTTGGGTGGCGTTAATATTCCCTTTGATTTAGGAGGAGAAGAGTGGGTTTGCGTGCAGGAGGCGATGGCGCTGTCCCTTTTTATTATGCAAATCAGGGGTAAACATGTCAAAAGGGAAAAGCTGTCCTGCAGAGCCTCTTGAAAGAAAGCTGACGCTGTCCCTCTCTCCCTAAGCACCGAATTCATACAAAAAGATACTGTCTTTCCTGCGGCCGATGATATTTTCAGACCAATAATTTATTCTTCCGGAGAAGCTATTAACGGACATCTTTTTCAGCTCACAATAATTTTTTTAATTAAATATATTTTTAATTCTTAAACTTTAAGGCACTACTTGATATGATAAATATAGAAAAATATCCTCTAGATATCTCTTCTTATCTTTAAATATTATATAGTGCTAAAAAAGTTTAAACAGAGGGAATAATCTATGTTAAATATGGATTATCCTCTCATCTATGTTAAAAAAGTTATCAAACACTCCAGAATGCCTTACTTTAACTCATAACATAATTTTTTTTCAAAATTATTTTTAAACTTTTTGTTTTATTTTATTTTAATCTTTGCCATTAAAATACTGATGATATCGGAAGGACTGTCCATAAATAAGTTTAATTTCTAGTCATCTAAGATGCCAAATCTATGGACTTTAATATTTTAACAATAAAAATCAAAATAAAATGAAAAAAAAACTTAGAAACAACTTAAAAAATTTTAGTAGTACAGTGTTGGAAAATAATTTTATTCTTTGCAAAAAAAAAACTTCTTAATTGCTAAATTTTTTATTTTAAAATTTAAATATACAAATTGATGAGGGATAAAATTGTCATTACATCAAGGCCTGTACACATCAACAATTAGGTCAAGTCCAATCCCAACATTTCGCTAGCCAGCTGTCATAGCCACCAAGTAGCGAAGATCAATCACCTTTAGCAAGGTCGGATCGCTCCAGTAATACGAGCCATTCTCATTTCTCAATAAGCCGAGGTATCCATACCTCGGCGATACGAGCCATTCTCATTTCTTGGTAAGCCAAGGTATCCATACCTCGACGATACAATCCATTCTTATTTCTCGGTAAGCTGAGGTATCCATGCCTCGGCGATACGAGCCATGATTATATCTCGGGAGCTCGAGGTATCCATACCTCGGCATCATGAGCCATGATTATATCTCGGTAACTCGAGCTGCCTTTATGCCTCAGAAAATCAAATTGTCCTCTGCCTCGGCCAGACCAAAGCACTCAAAATGCCTCTGCAAAATCTGGCACGGGAGAGTCCCTATTCACTGAAATAGAATAAGATTCCAAACAGAAAATCATACCCAGGAATGGCCTAGAGCCTACGCAATCGTGGAATCCCAAGGCATTAGCCAGCTCTCCTAGCCGTCGATCCTCTAACTGATAAGATACAAATCCTAATGATCTCGTAATAAACTCAATTCGAATCTGTTTCAAATCATAACAACTTTCGACCCCCACGATGTGCCCAAGGAATCAGGTGATCCTCTATAAATACCACAGCACTTCAACCTCTCAGGTACGCACGAATCACCTTACAAAACTTCTACACATTCACATGGCTTGACGGAATCGACTACTCTATTAGAGCTCGAGAGCTTGTAGGAAGATTCTTCTGTGAAAAGACTTCTCCTCACATCTGCCTACTGTAAATCTCTACTGACTTGGGAATCGGAGGGTCCCCCGCAGAGGACAACCCCAAGGAAATCCTTTGCGAGCGCGGACTGTCTTACAGGTTCCACCCCAAATGTTGAGATCGGAGTTTGGACCCGGAGCGGAAGCGCACCCGAGTCGAAGAACGGATTTCCGCGGCAACAGATTGGCACTAGAGGAAGGGCCCTCAAGTCCCATAAACTTGTAATCCAGGAGACAAGACTAAAAAACTAAAAGAAGCATCCTCTAATGGCCAATCGGAAGAGAGCCACCTCTGAGGCTCAAGATCAGGCCGCATCTCAAAGGCCTGATCTAATTAGTGATGTAACCCCTCCGCTACCACCACCAGCTGAAATTCCTTCCCTACTGGCAATGGTAGTAACCCTGGACCAGTTCGCCACTCTGGTTCAGCAGGTTCAAGCATTGACCCGGATGATCCAGGGATTCCAGGCAATCCCTGGCCCTGCCGTTCCTGCCTTCCAGCCTCACGAGGAGGCTGCTACCCCCGCTCCGCCTACAATCTCTTCTTCCAATCCACCTGGGGCGGCAGATCGCGGTCGTCGGCCTGCAAAGGTGGGGCCGGCGCTGCAACGAACTGAGGGAAGAGCCCACTCAGATCCAGGTGGGTTCGCTCTCCCTCCCCGGTATCTTCTCAGGATTTAACACCACTGCTGTCTTCTCGTCGCCCGATCCCTCCTAACACTCTGGATGAAGGGATCAGGCAGCAGATGCAGGAGATACGTTAGAAATGGCGTCATGAGTTAGGCGCTGTCACACAAGCCCCTCCGTCCCAGCCAAAGGAGGGGCAGGGCATCCCCTTCTCCGAAAGGATCATGAGGGAAGTGATTCCCCCTCATGTTAAGCTCCCCACCATCGAGCCGTACCATGGATCCACCAATCCCGATGACCATCTAAGCAGCTTCAGGTCCATCATGATGTTTCATGGAGCATCAGATGCGATCCTCTGTCGAGCTTTCCCCTCCACTCTAAGGGGATCCGCCCAAACCTAGTTCAACGGCTTGAAGCCAGGTTCCATTGATTCTTTTGACGAACTGAGCTGCTTGCTCATTAGCCAGTTCGTCAGTAGCCATCGCCATCGACGGATATCTGATTCCCTCTCTGAAGTTAAGTAGAGAGAGGGGGAATCGCTGAAGAGCTACCTTGGCCGTTTCAACACAACCCTCGTAGAAGTCGACCATCTCAACCCCGAGGTGGCCATGTCTGCCCTGACCGGAGGGTACCGAAGGAGGGAGACTTCTACTTGGCTCTAGAGGTTAATTAATCGAAGAGCCTTTCAGACATGATGTCCCTGGAAAATAAGTACGCCAGGGTTGAGGAATCGAGGAGGTCAGCTCGAGCTGAACAGCCGAAGAAGAAGGAGGCGAAGGACCCAGACAAACAGTGAGCCTACCGCCACATTAGCCTGCCTCGCCGCCAGAGAGCTCCTCCGCCTCCACCGCGAGATCGAACCCGGAGCCCAGCTCAAAGGTTCGATCGTTACACTCCCCTCACCGCGCCAAGAGCGCAGATTCTAATGGAGATCGAGCGCCAGATTCCTCGACCTCCTCCTCTTCGAGGCAACGGAGCTCGGAGAGATCCTGCCAAGTACTGCCACTTTCATCGGGATCATGGGCATGACACCGAGGACTGTTGGTAGCTCAAGAATGAGATCGAGCGATTGATCCAACGAGGTAGACTAGACCGGTTCAGAGGGCCTCCTGAGCCGAACGATGAGGCGAATCACCAGCCTGAACCTCGCCAACTCTTACCGCTGATCCCTCTAGTTATCGGCAATGTTAATATGATAGCTGTGGCCGATTCCCCATCCTCCTGGCCAGGCGATGATGAAGGCCCATCAAAGAAAGCTCGAGTTGATGAACTCACTTTTTCTGATGAAGACCTTCGGGAGATACAATACCCCCATGATGACGCTCTGGTTGTATCTCTAAATCTAAACAACTATGATGTAAGCCGGGTTCTTATTAATGGTGGAAGCTCCGTTAATGTTTTATACTTTGATGCCTTTGTGAGGTTAAAATTCCAGGTAGAAAGTGTTCGAACCGTGGAGTCCACACTGGTGGGCTTCATAGGTGACTCCATAATCCCCGAAGGGGTCATCACTCTGACGGTTCAAGCCGGCACCTAGCCTCTTGTGGCCACTGAGCATATGGACTTCCTTGTAATCAAGCTTCAGTCTCCTTACAATGCCATTCTTAGCAGGCCGGGACAGATGTCTCTCAAGGCCATTGTTTCTATTCCCCACCTCGCCATGAAGTTCCCCACCGAATGGGGAGTGGGGATTATTTGGGGAAGTCGGATTATACTCGGCATTGCTTTGTCGCTGACCTTCAGTCCAGAAGACCCGAGGTGGATGGACTGGATGCCCGATAGGATTTCACCGAGCAACGAGGAGAACCAGCCGAAGAATTGGAGGAGATACCACTCAGTGAAGCTCGGCCCGACCGAACCGTAAAGATTGGATCACAACTGGAAGAAAAGCCTCGGCAGGAGTTAATCGAATTCCGTCAGAGAAATGCTGATGTCTTCGCCTGGTCCACAATAGACATGCCTGGAATCAGCCCAGATGTCCTGGTTCACCACCTCAGTGTGGACAAGACAGTTCACCAATCAAGCAAAAGAAAAGAAACTTCGCCCTTGAATGCCAGAAAGCCATTGAAGAGGAGGTGGATAAGCTTATCAAAGCCAACTTCATCCGAGAAGTCAATTATCCCAATTGGCTGGCAAATGTGGTTATGGTGAAAAAGTCAAATGGCAAATGGAGGATCTGCATCGACTTCACCGACCTAAACAAAGCCTGTCCGAAAGATAGCTTCTCTCTTCCCCGAATCGACCAACTTGTGGACTCGACTTCAGGCCACCAGATGCTGACCTTTATGGATGCCTATTCAGGCTACAACCAGATCTAGATGGCACCCGAAGATTAGAAAAAGACTGTCTTCATCACCGACCGAGGTATCTATTGCTACCAAGTTATGCCTTTTGGTTTGAAAAATACAGGTGCCACCGACCAAAGGCTAGTCAATAAAGTTTTCAAAGAGCAAATCGGTTGGAACATGGAGGTTTATGTTGACGATATGCTGGTGAAGAGCAAGGAAGCATCCCAACATATCGAGGACCTTGCGGAAAGCTTCAAGACGCTTCGAAAGTATCAAATGAAGCTCAACCCTACCAAATGTGCTTTCAGAGTCAACTCTGGGAAATTCCTCGGCTTCATGGTCTCTCAACAGGGCATTGAAGCAAGTCCCCAAAAGATCTAGGCCTTGCAGCAGATGGCCCCTCCTGGATTGATCAAGGACGTGCAACGCCTCACCGAAAGGATAGCGGTCCTTAGTCGCTTCATTGCTTGATCAGCCGAAAAGTGCCTTCCCTTCTTCAAAGCTCTTCGGTCAGATAAAAACTTCCAATGGACCTCAAATTGCCAGAAATCCTTTGAAGACCTCAAGAAATACCTCGGCTCACATCCTCTCCTCAGTAGCCCAAAGCCAGGTGAAACGCTAAGCCTATACCTCGCGGTCTTTGAGAATGTTGTTGGCTCGGTGCTAATCAGAGAAGAGGGCAGAATTCAAAAGCCTATTTATTATGTCAGCAAATTACTCAAAGATGCTAAGATGAGGTACACTCGAGTGGAGAAGATGGTTCTGGCCCTAATAACATCGGTCCGAAAGCTACGGCCATACTTCCAAGCGCACACCATCACCGTCCTAACTGACCAACCCATCAAGGCAATCATCCATCGTTCGGAAGCATCGGGGAGAATGACCAAGTGGGCTGTCGAACTAAGTGAGCATGACATTCAGTACCAGCCTCGTCCGACCATCGAAGCCCAGGTCCTAGCGGATTTCCTCCTCGAATGCACCGTGCCCGAAGATGGCTCTACTCCAGGTACCCCTGGACAACCAAAGCCCTGTGCTCCATGGTTACTTCACGCCGACGGATCCTCTAGCGCAAGCGGTTCTGGTGCCGATCTGGTCTTCACCAGCCCGGAGGGTGCTATTTTTGAATATGGCATCCGCTTCTGCTTCCCAGCCTCAAATAATGAAGCAGAATATGAGGCCCTGCTCGCCGGACTCCTCATCTTCTTGGATTGCAGTCACCTTTGCGTCCCATGACCTTGGAAGAGACCTAAGAATTTTACGAACCAACCACTACAAGAAAATAAAAATATAGCGACGCCCAAATGCGTCGCTATAGCTTGTTTAACGATGCATTAGCGACGCAATTAAGGCATCGCTAAAATGGTCGACGCAATATCAATTTGTCGCAGTTGCGTCGCTTAACAGCAACTCTCTGCGACGCACTAAATGCGTCGCAATATATTGCGATGCAACAAAATGCGTCGCAATATTGCGACTCATACTGAATGTGTCGCTAATTAAAAAATAATTTTTTTAAAAAAATAGTTGCGACGGACAATCTCGTCGCAATTTAGTTGCTAATTAATAAATTTATTTTTTAAAAAAAAATTTAAATTTTTTTTAAATTAATTGCAATAAAAAATAGCATCGCTAATTAATGAATTTATATTTTAAAAAAATAAAATAAATTAATTTTTAATTTTTTTAAAAAATTGTGACACATATTAATGCATCGCTACATTAAAAATAATTTTTAAAAAATATTTGCGACATAAAATCTTGTCACAATTACGTCGCTAACTAGTTAATTTAATTTTTTTAAAAAATTAAAATAATATAGTTATTAATTTTTTAAATTAATTGCAATGAAAAATAGCGTCGCTAAATAATTAATTTATTTTTTTTAAAAAAGTAAGATGAATTAATTTTTAATTTTTAAAGGAAATTAATATATTAATTTAAAAAAATTAATATTATAAATTAAACTTGCTAACACAATGTAATTTCTAATATAATTGACCAAAACAACCATTACAAAATTTTCAAAAATAGATAAAAAATTATTTTATTAATTATTTAAATTTTTTATATATAAAACATAAAAAATAAAAAAATACATCAAATAGTGAAAAAAATCATGTGTCTGCAGGCGACTTTGGAGGCTGCGGAGGTTGGGATGAACCCTACGACAGGTGACGAACTAAATCCTGCAACTGACGCATCTGCTCTCCATCTCTGAGAGCTCCTTCCGAACCTCCTCGCAAACTTTCTCCTTGATAGATCTCCGGATGTTGTCTATCTCCTCGGGAGGAATATCGCCAGAATCATGCGAACTGGAGCCCTGATAGGAAAATATCTGGAAGCTCTAGTGCCCAAACCATAGACCCTACGATCTTGTGGCTGGGCACCAACAGCCTCCAAAAATACACGTCGACTCTCTTCTGGTGAGAGTTCGACGAGCGGCCCCCCATCAGTAGAGTCGACCTGTGAAGCCTGAGACTGCAGCTCCTCGACTCGTGCCTTGAGTTATAAAATCAATGACAAATGAATCAATATATAAAGCTGAATAAAATATTAAAAAATAAATAAATAAAATATAAATCTAATTTCTTACCCCAATCTTCCATGATCGTGTATCGACCCAGGAATCGTCCTTCCTGGTGTGTGTCGTCCTGAATAGACGAAACTCACCAGGATCTCTATCCTCCTGCTCGGACTACAAAGCAGAAGAAAGAATATAAATGCAAGTATTTGTTAATGACTAAATTAGTATTTAAATTGTTTATGGTTTCTTACCATACAACGCCTGTGCTCCTGAATAGAAATAGAACCAGCAGTGTGACAGGAGAGGCCCGTGCCACGACCGCCCTTCTCAGATCGGCGATTCGTACTGCCTGATGCAGACCTCCTGATCCATGCCTCGGATTGCCATGCCAGCTGCCAGCTGGCCCAAATATCCTCCGGGACATGCCCTGGACGGTCACCCGAACTCCTCCAACGATAAAGCATGTCGAAGTATCGGCGTGCCGCAAGAGCATTCCATGCTGCCCTAATGGCATCATGGATAGTAGGGTCCCACGTAAACTTCTTCTGCATTGAAATAAATAGTTAGTTTCAGAATATATTAAGATTAGAAAATTTTATATCAGTTATAAAATGTATTTAAAAAGTTTACCTGAAACTCTGAAAAATAAAACTCCCTCGTGGCCGCAGATACATGGTGCCAATCGTAGCCACTAGGATCAGCACGGCTCTGAAATATAGAGCTGATCCGGCTCGATACAGTATGCTGCTCAATAAAGTTGTTAAAAAAATTAATTAAAATAAGTAATTAACTAAAAAACATAAACATATAGTTACAATTAGTATATACTTACATCCCATCGGCATCCAATTGAAGTACGGTGCGACCGACCATAGAAGAACTCTCAGAGGTCTGCGCCGATCGGGTAGAGGAAAATACAGGGTGAGGATCGACGCCTGGAGAGGCAAAAGTCCGTGCGTCAGGCCTGGTAGTGGGATGTGACGCAGCAGGGCTATGTCCGTCAGGGGTAGATCTACCTCGGTCCGTTATACTATAAATACTAAAGATTAATGCAATGCAATATAATTATGAATAATTAATAAACATACAAAAATTAAACACTTATAAAAATATATCAAAATTGAATGAACCTATATCTTTAATCAATGTCATTTGTTTCGTGAAATGTTGGTTCAACATCCGATGCTGTATCGGACTATGATTCAGTTTCATTATCATCGGAAGGAAATCAAACGTTTGCATCCTCAATTTCTTGGACATCACCATTTGGATCTCTAAGTGATGTTTCAAAAGCCCTTGTGTCGTCCTCAATTGCATGCATTTCCATCTCATCATCTTGAAATGCGGGGCACTCAGTTGATTGACTTGATGAACTCTCATCTAATATGATTGTTGAACGTGGAACGATTTTAGAAACAACCCACCAATCTCGCTTGTCATTGTGCAAACTTGAATATCCACAGTAAAACACTTGCTGAGCTTGGGATGCAAGAATGAATGGTTCATATTTCTGCAATCTTTGTTGATGGTTTACTTCAACTAGATTGTAGTCGTTATGAACCCTTTTACCGACAGGAATTGTCGGATCAAACCAATCACAACGAAACAATATAGTTCGTTTCATAGGCCAACCGGGATATTCAACTTCGACCATCTCTACTAAACATTGCAGTATCTTTTATGCACTTCTACGGTGGAAGATTATATACAGTCAGTATTACAGGCCAACATGAATATTGTTGCCCTGCTTGACCAAACGGTTGAAAGCCATCGGTACAAAGACCTAATCTAACATTCCTTATTTCTTCTGTGAAATCATGATGATTTTCATTGAAATGCTTCCAAGCTTTTGAATCTGATGGATGTCGCATTTCATCTTCTTTAGATTCATGTTCTCCATGCCATCTCATATCAGCAGCTGTAGCCTTAGATCTGTATAATCTCTGGAGGCATGGAGTAAGAGGGAAGTAATGCATCCTCTTGTAAGGCACAGTTTTCCTCCTACTTGTACTAGCTCTCCCTTTGCCATTTTTGTACCTTAATTGCCCGCAAATCTTACACCATCTCAGCTCTGAGTCTTCACCCCAATATATCATACAATTGTTCAAGCAACAATCGATCTTATTAACTCGGAGACTAAGGCCACGCAATAACTTCTTCGTTGAGTAGAAACTGTCTGCTACAACATTATGATTTGGTAAAACTT
This sequence comes from Calamus simplicifolius, assembly GCA_900491605.1. Classification (NCBI taxonomy): domain Eukaryota; kingdom Viridiplantae; phylum Streptophyta; class Magnoliopsida; order Arecales; family Arecaceae; genus Calamus; species Calamus simplicifolius. Next base: position 517,457 of record UESW01003849.1, read on the forward strand.
CCTTCATTAACCCAGCTACAGCATTGAATCGTCTTTTCTGATAATCGATGTTCCTCCTTAATATTCAACATCCTAGTAGCCATAGACAATTGGGAATAACTCTCACAACCAGGATGCAATTCTTGATTTGCAGAACACAACATATCATAAAATTGTTGTGCATCTGGATTTGGTTCTTCCATAGATGTATTCTGGTTGAATTCGTTACCCGATGCATTCATCACCATTTCTTCATATGTGTTTAAATTCACAAATGGTTCATCAATGGGATTTGACACTTCTTGGCTAGTGACAGCTGCAAACACTTCCTCAGTTTCACCATGACAGTTCCAAACATCGTACCCAGGAACAAACCCCTTTTTACACAAGTGCACCTTCACAGTTTCAACATCTCTATAGGCTTTATTCTGACACTTGCGTAAGTTGCAGGAGCACCTGATCCTAGGCCCATCCATCCATTCGGGTTGACTACATGCAAATGCTATAAATTCTTCCAATCCATTCAGAAAATCTGGATTAAGCAACCCATCTTTTAACCTTACATACATCCACGAGCGAGCCCCGCTCATTTTTGACCAAGTTATACAATTCCTAGTAAACCATTAAAGAAGACAACGGTATAATTTTGCATTAGTCATTATAGCAATAGATTAATTCTTTACACATCTAAGCTAAATAACAAATATTGTGCCTCTTTAATTATACCGATAAATCAAGGCTGGGCAGTGGCTACAATCCTTGACGTGTTATCTAGGACCGAGGCCCAGTACTGGGGTCTGTTCAATCATTAGACTTTATAAGTAAGTGTCCTAAATGAATTCCACTTTCACTCCACTAGAACTTAGGTAAGGCCCTATCCCATTCAAGATATTTTATGCGATATGTTATTCTGCTAGAAATTATCATCGATTACGCTGAAATTTCGGCAGCAATTCCCCATATGTTCTCCCAAATGTGTGGCTTATATGCCACACTAGGAGAACGTAGGAGGATATACAATTTGCCAGCTCAACTAACGATGACGAATAGCAGACAAATATATCGCAAACAATAATCTCAAACTGTCCACTAGGACAATTTGAGACTTTGCAAGACTAAGTCTTACAAGTCTCAAACGGGTCTAAAGGTTATAGTGCTGTGAGAAATAGTATGAAAAATCAATGAATAACTTGACATAGCATGTAACTCAAATCACATTCAATATAAATTCTTTCAGTACTTGATTCTGAGTTCACTAGCTATATCAAATTTAATATTCCTGCATTAAATTTAGAACGTTCTAAATGAGCTATATCATTTTTGTCCATGATATCGAATTTATTTTGATTGGTTGGTTTAGAATTTAAGAAATTATATCAAATAATGGTTTGCTATATCAAATTTCTTTCAATTGAAGAACATGAATATTCTAAATTTTTTTTTCTAATTTGCTAAGAAAATGATTGTGACAATATTTAAAACTAAATATTTAAAATTTGCTAAGCTAAAAGATAACAGGTAATAAAGAAATATAAAATCATTAAAAAATTAATCATCTAAACTATCAAAAACAAATAAATTGCATGATAAGCATTTTAATTATAATATATCATGAACATTATTTAAGAAATAAATAGATTTTAAATTATGCATTACAAGATTCTGGATCACATACAAATTGTTATAATATTTCATCTAAAATTGACTTCATAAACACCACTCCTGTTTTTTTTTTAATAACGGTGACCTGACCACCGTGGCCAGGCCACCGTCGTGGCCTCAGGGGTGGGGAAAAACCCCACCCCAACTTTCCTTAAAAAAAAAAAATGGTGGCGTGGCCGTGGAGTCAGGGGTGGGGGAAAAACCCCACCCCAACTTCCTTTTTTTTTAAACGGTGGCCTGGCCATCGTGGCCAAGCCACAGCCGACCATGGCGGTGGCCGTGGCCGTCATCTCTGGCCACTGCTGTGTCATGGCCTGAGACGATGGCCACGGCCGCCGCCGTGGCCGTGGAGTCAGGGGTGGGGGAAAAACCCCACCCCGACTTCCTTTTTTTTAAAATGGTGGCCAGACCACCGCCGGCCACAGCAATGGCCGTGGCCATCGTCTCCGGTCGCCGCCGTGGCCGTGGAGTCAGGGGTGGGGGAAAAACCACACCCGACTTCCTTTTTTTTAAACGGTGGCCTGGCCACTGTGGCCAGGCCACCGCTGGCCATGGGGGCCGTCGTGGCCGTCGTCTTCGGCCACTGCCGCGTCGTGGCCTGAGACGACGGCCATAGCCGCCGTCGTGGCCATGGAGTCAGGGGTGGGGGAAAAACCCCGCCCCAACTTTTTTTTAACCACGGTGGTGGCCAGGCTACCGCCAGAGGGGGAAAAACCCCATGGTGGCCAGGCCACCACCGGCCACGGCAGCGGTCGTGGCCGAAAATAGGAGGACGGGAAGAGGGGAAGGGGCCGGTGGGGGCTCACCTTGCGAACTCGGGGACGCCACCGGGGGTGATGAGCGCTGGGGGGGGGCATCGCCGCCGGTAGGCTGCTTGTGCCGCAGGAGGGGGCGGAGGGAGCCGGAGGAGGGGACGTCGGCTAGGGTTTAGGGAGAGGAAGAAGAAGAGGCCGTGGGGGGGGGGGGGGGGGTCGAGCGCAAGAGCATATATATTAGGGATTAGCGACGCAATGTTGCGTCGCTAATCCCTCACTATTTTTAAAAAAAATATATAAGGCTTAGCGACGCAACATTGCATTGCTAACAATTTTTTTTTATTTACTGAGAAAAATAGCGACGCCAATAATTGCATCGCTATTTTGGTGGCAATATCCGACGGGATATTTTTTTATTTTCTAAAAAATACGTCGCTAATGCGTCACAATATTTTTATTTCACAATTAAATTTGTTAAAATTTAATTTCTCAAAAAATAATAGCGACGCACGAAGTTACGTCGCAATGTTTTATTTTTAATTTTTTTATAAAATTTATTTTTTAAAAAACTATTGCGACGCAATAAATGCGTTGCAACGTGAAAAATTATTTTTTTTTAATTTTCTAATTTATTGCATCGCTATTAATTTGCGATGCATTTAACTGTGTCGCAATATTTTATTTCATAAATAAATTTCATAAAAATTAAATTCTCTAAAAATAAGTGCGACGCAAAAAGTTACGTCGCAATGTTTTATTTTTATTTTTTTATAAAATTTATTTTTAAAAAAAATTTGCGACGCAATTACTGCATCGCTAAGTTAAAAATTAATTTTTTTATAAATTTATTTTAAAAAAAATATTGCGACGCAATACATGCATCGTAACTTTAAAATTTTTTTTTAATTTCTGGTTTATTGCATCGCTAATGCGTCGCTATTTAAAATAATTAATTTTTTTAATTAATTTACGATGCATTTAATGGTGTCGCAACATTTTAATTTAATAATTAAATTTCATAAAAATTAAATTCTCTAAAATTAATTGTGATGCAAAAAGTTACGTCGTAATGTTATATTTTTAATTTTTTTATAAAATTTATTTTTTTTAAAAATGTTGCGACGCAATTCTTGCATCGCAATGTTACAAATTAATTTTTTATAACGATCCAACGGTTGCGATCAATCCAAGCCGTGGTCCCGATTGACGAGGATCGAGCTCGGACCGTTGCAATCGATCCGATCGGTGACGATCCGACGGTTGCGATCAATCCAAGCCCTAATCCTGATCGGCGATGATCAATCTCAGACCGTTGCGATCGATCCGTTCAGCGACGATCCGACGGTTGCGATCGAACCAAGAAGTGATCCCGATCGACGAGGATCGATCTCGAACCGTTGTGATCGATCCGATCGGCGACGATCCGATGAGTGCGATCGATCCAAGCCCTGATCCCAATCGGCGACGATCGATCTCGGTCTATTGCGATCGATCCGTTCGGCGATGATCCGACGGTTGCGATCGATCCAAGCTGTGATCCCGATCGGCGATGATCGATCTCGGACCGTTGCGATCAATCCGATCGGCGACGATCGATCTCGGACCATTGCGATCGATCCGATGGTTGCGATCGATCTAAGCCCTGATCCCGATCAGCGATGATCGATCTTGGACCGTTGCGATCGATCCGTTCGGCGACGATCCGACGGTTGCGATAGATCCAAGATGTGATCCTGATCGGCGATGATCGATCTTGGACCGTTGCTATCAATCCGATCGGCGATAATCCAATGGTTGCGATCGATCCAAGCCCTAATCCCGATCGGCGACAATCGATCTCGGACCGTTACGATCGATCAGTTCGGCGATGATCCGATGGTTGCAATCAATCTAAGCCGTGATCCCGATCGGTGAAGATCAATCTCGGACCGTTGCGATCGATCCAATCAACGACGATCCAACGGTTGCGATCAATCCAAGCCCCGATCCCGATTGGCAAGGATCGATCTCGGACCGTTGCGATCGATCTCATTGGCGACGATCCGACAATTGCAATCGATCCAAGCCCTGATCCTGATCGGCGATGATCGATCTTGGACCATTGCGATCGATCCGTTCGGCGACGATCCGACGGTTGCGATCGATCCAAGCCGTGATTCTGATCGGCGACGATTGATCTCGGACCATTGTGATCAATCCGATCGGCGACGATCCGACGGTTGCGATCGATCCAAGCCTTGATCCCGATCGGCAACGATCGATCTCAAACCATTGCGATCAATCCGTTCGGCGATGATCCGACGGTTGCGATCGATCCAAGACATGATCTCGATGGGCGATGATCGATCTCGGACCGTTGCTATCCATCCGATCGGCGACGATCCGATGGTTGTGATCGATCCAAGCCCTGATCGATCTCGGACCGTTGCGATCCATCCAATAGGTGACAATCTGACGGTTGCGATCGACCCAAGCTGTGATCCTGATCGGCGAGGATCAATCTCGGACTATTGCGATCGATCCGATCGGTGACGATCAGACCGTTGCGATTTATTTATTTAATTTTCTGATTTATTGCGTCACTAATGTGTCGCTATTTAACATAATTAATTTTTTTAAAAATATTGCGATGCACCGAAATCATTGCAATATTTTTATTTCATAATTATTTTTATTTTTTTAAAAATTTATTTTTTAAAAAAAATATTACGACGCAATACTGGTGTTGCTAAATAAAAAAATATTTTTATGAATTTTTTATTTTATTGCGTCGCTATTGAGTCGCTATTTAATATGATTAATTTTTTAAAACATTATGATGTACTGAATTGCGTCGCAATATTTTTATTTCATAATTATATTTTATAAAAATTAATTTTATTTATAATAATTACGATGCAATGCCTGCGTCGCTAAATTAAAAATTATTTTTTTAATTTCTAGTTTATTGCATCGCTATTTAACATAATTAATTTTTTTTAAAACTTTGCGACGCACTGTGTTGCGTCGCAATATTTTTATTTCATAATTATATTTTATAAAAATTAAATTTAAAAATATTGCGATGCATTACTTGCGTCGCTAAATTAAAAATATAATTTTTATGATTATCTAGTTTATTGAGTCGCGGATGCGTCGCTAATTGCATCGCAATTTTTTGTTGTCGCGGCGGCGTCGCAACATGGTCGAAATTTAGCGATGCAATGATGCGTCGCTAATTTTGCATCGCTATTTTAAATTTTCTTGTAGTGAACTCAGAGTTAGTATAGGTCTTGCCAAGACTCTTTAGAGCATTCTCAATATCAGTGAATCTAGTGTACATACATGTGATAGTTTCATTTTGTTCCATGCTAAACAATTCATATTTGTGCACTAGAATATTGATTTTGATTCTTTTACTTGATTAGTACCCTCATGGGTAACTTCTAATCTATCCCAAATTTCTTTTGCGGAAATACATGTAGAAATTCTATTAAATTTATTAGCATCTAAAGCACAATAAAAACATTCATGGCTTTTGCATTTAGCTGAGCCATTTTCCTATCGTTCTCATTCCAATCCCTTTCAGCTTTAGGAACTATTGAACCATCTACTAAGTGTGTGGGTGTGCTAGGTCCATTAATGACTACACTCCATAGTTCATAATCTAAAGCTTGAATAAAAATTCTCATTCTAGCTTTCCAATATCCATAATTTGTGCCATTAAATAAAGGAGGTCTATTTGTGGATTGACCTTCAGCAAAAGAAGATCCAGCTTGAGCTACCATTTGGATCTTTAACTCTTGATCGTTGGATCAAATAAAAGATGAGTACTAAGCTCTGATACCAATTGTTGGCCCAGATGGCAACCTAAGAGGGGGGGGGGGTGTGAATTGGGTTCTTAAAAATTTTAACTCTTTAAAACTAAGTGCTTTGATATGAAAGAGCTTGAGTGCAATGTATAGATAAACGCTATGCACAAATAAATGAGATAGAGAGAGAGACAAGGCACGACAACACAAAGTTTTTATAGTGGTTCGGTGTATCCAACACCTACATCCACTCCCAAGCAGCACTTGGGTCCACACTATAATCCACTTGATTACATTGAGTTGTTTTACAAGCTCACAACTCAAAACTTGTTATTTTCTCCGGGATCACAATGAACCCAGCTGGTTTTCATAGGCTCACCAGCACAAAACTTAACCATACGCTATCCTTAGCTTGTACCGAGGTATACTATCTCCACTAATTTAATCCCCTGATTGAATTAGCAAACAATAATGAAAAATAGAGTTTTGAATACAATTTAGCTCCTCAAATGAGCAAATATACAATAAAATAAGAAAGGGTAAGAAAAGCCTATTTGAAGCAATTTGGATGTGTGCTTTTCTTCTTTTTCTCTTTTCTTTGAAAGATTGAATCAGGCCTCAGCTCAAATTCCTCACAGTAATCGCAGTTGAGAAGTTGGAGAGAAACATGGCTTTTGCTTTCTTCCTTTTTGCTTGGAAAATCTCGATTCTGAACTTTGAGTGCTTTGGATTTCTCTTTGAATTCTCTAGGATTAATGGATTTGAGCTCTGAGTCTTTCCTCTTGATTTCTCTCTCTTTTTCACTAAGTATTTTTCTCGATTTTTCTCCACTCTTTTCAAACGGACGGTTCCCCCTTTTTATAGATCTCTTAATTTAAGTTTAGGTGAGAAATATAGCCATTACAGAGTGGTTGGATTGCTTCTGCACACACAGGAAAATAGCCATTAGAGATTAGGTGGAAAAAATATTACCGTTGGAGTCCGTTCTAACATTTAAAAATCCGTTCCTTATAGGTTGGAGTCGGCTCCAACTTTTCATGTGCCGGCTCCAAGTCGGGGTGTCTAAAAATAGTAATAAGAAGTTGTTGAGGAGTCAGCTCCAAAAAAGTTAAGTGTCAGCTCAGCACTTTTGGGAGTTGGCTCCAAAATCCAAGGGTGTCGGCTCCAACATTGTCTACAAAAACACGTTCTCTATATTTCAAGTTGGAGTCGGCTCCAGAACTGTAGGTGTCAACTCCAGAATTCTCAGGTGTCAGCTCCCGATCTTCAGGTGTCGGCTTCGAAAACTGATGCAGAAAATACTTCTCTGTATCTCAAGTTGGAGTCGGCTCCGAAACTGTAGGTGTCGACTCCGGACTGTGTCGAAATTCCAAAAATATTCTGATACGCCCTAAGGTCAGCTCCTGATTGTTTGGGTGTCGACTCTAAGTTTTGAACTTTCATAATTTCTTTTAAATTTTGATTCAAAACTTATTTCCTTATACCTTTGACTGATTAAACATTTTTAATCCTTGAAATACTTATTAAATTTGTTAGAAACATAGTGAATATACTCATGTCTTTTGTTAATCATCAAAATCAATAATTGGGTCAACAACATCCCCTTCTCCGAAAGGATCATGAGGAAAGTGATTTCCCCTCATATTAAGCTCCCCACTATCGAGCCGTACCACGGTTCCACCGATCCCGATGACCATCTAAGCAGCTTCAGGTCTATCAGGATGTTTCATGGAGCATCGGATGCGATCCTCTATCAAGCTTTCCCCTCCACTCAAAGGGGATCCTTTCGAACCTGGTTCAACGGCTTGAAGCCAGGTTCCATTGATTCTTTTGACGAACTGAGCTGCTTGCCCATTAGCCAGTTCGTCAGTAGCCTTCGCCATCGATGGAGATCTGATTCCCTCTCTGAAGTTAAGCAGAGAGAGGGGGAATCGCTGAAGAGCTACCTTGGCCGTTTCAACACGGCCCTCCTAGAAGTCGACCATCTCAACCCCAAGGTGGCCATGTCTGACCTGATCGGAGGGGTATCGAAGGAGGGAGATTTCTACCTGGCTCTAGAGGTTAATTACCCGAAGAACCTTTCGGACATGATGTCCCTGGCGGATAAGTACGCCAGGGTTGAGGAATCGAGGAGGTCAGCTCGAGCTGAACAGCTGAAGAAGAAGGAGGCGAAAGGCCCAAAAAAATAGCAAGCCTACCTCCACATTAGCCCACCTCGCCGCCAGAGAGCTCCTCCGCCTCCGCCGTGAGACCGAACCCAGAGCCCAGCTCAAAGGTTCGATCGTTACACTCCCCTCACCACGCCAAGGGCGTAGATTCTGATGGAGATCCAGTGTCAGATTCCTTGACCTCCTCCTCTTTGAGGCAACGGAGCTCGAAGAGATCCTACCAAGTACTGCCGCTTTCATCGGGATCATGGGCATGACACCGAGGACTGTTGGCAGCTCAAGAATGAGATTGAGCGATTGATCCAATGAGGCAAACTGGACCGGTTCAGAGGGCCTCCTGAGCCGAATGATGAGGCGAATCACCAGCCTGAACCTCGCCAACTCCCACCGCCGAACCCTTTAGTTATCGGCCATGTTAATGTGATAGCTGCGGCTGATTCCCCGTCCTCCTGGCCAGGCGATGATGAAGGCCTGTCAAAGAAAGCTCGAGTTGATGAACTCACTTTTTCTGATAAAGACCTTCGGGAGATACAATACCCTCATGATGACTCTCTGGTTGTATCTCTAAATCTAAACAATTATGATGTAAGCCGGGTTCTTATTGATAGCGGAAGCTCCGTTAATGTTTTGTACTTTGATGCCTTTGTGAGGTTAAAATTCTGGGTAGAAAGTCTTCAAACCATGGAGTCCACACTGGTGGGCTTCACAGGTGACTCCATAATCCCCGAAGGGGTCATCACTCTGACGGTTCGAGCTGGCACCTGGCCTTGTGTGGCCACTGAGCTTATGAACTTCCTTGTAATCAAGCTTCGGTCTCCTTACAATGCTATTCTTGGTAGGCCATGACAGATGTCTCTCAAGGCCATTATTTCATTTCCCACCTCGCCATGAAGTTTCCCACCGAATGGGGAGTCGGGATTGTTCGGGGAAATCAGATTATAGCTTGGCATTGTTTTATCACCGACCTTCAGTCCAAAAGACCCGAGGTGGACAGACTGGATGCCAGAGAGGATTTCATTGAGCAACGAGGAGAACCAGCCAAAGAATTGGAGGAGGTACCACTCAGCGAAGCTCGGCCCAACCGAACCGTAAAGATTGGACCACAGCTGGAAGAAAAGCCTCGGTAGGAGTTAATCGAATTCCTTCAAAAAAATGCCGATGTCTTCGGCTGGTCCACATCAGACATGCCTGGAATCAGCCCAGATATCCTGGTTCACCGCCTCAGCATGGATGAGACAGTTCAGCCAATCAAGCAAAAGAAAAGAAGCTTCGCCTTCGAACGCGAGAAAGCCATTGAAGAGGAGGTGGATAAGCTTATCAAAGCCAACTTCATCCGAGAAGTCAATTATCTCGATTGGCTGGCAAATGTGGTTATGGTGAAAAAGTCAAATGGCAAATGGAGGATCTGCATCGACTTTACCGACCTCAATAAAGCCTGCCCGAAAGACAGCTTCCCTCTTTCCCGAATCAACCAACTTGTGGACTCGACTTCAAGCCACCAGATGCTGACCTTTATGGATGCCTATTCAGGCTACAACCAGATCCGGATGGCGCCCGAAGATAAGGAAAAGACTGCCTTCATCACCGACCGAGGTATCTATTGCTACCGAGTTATGCCTTTTGGTTTGAAAAATGCAGGTGCCACCTACCAAAGGCTGGTAAATAAAGTTTTCAAAGAGCAAAATGGTCGAAACATGGAGATTTATGTTGACGATATGCTGGTGAAGAGAAAGAAAGCATCCCAACATATCGAGGACCTTGTGGAAAGCTTCAAGATGCTTTGGAAGTATCAAATGAAGCTTAACCCTACCAAATGTGCTTTCGGAGTCAATGGGAAATTTCTCGGCTTCATGGTCTCTTAGCGGGGCATAGAAGTAAATCCCCAAAAGATCCAGGCCTTGCGGTAGATGGCCCCTCCTGGATCAATCAAGGACGTGCAATGCCTCATCGGAAGGATAGCGGCCCTTAGTCGCTTCATTGCTTGATCAGCCAAAAAATGCCTTCCCTTCTTCAAAGCTCTTCGATCAACTAAAAACTTCCAATGGACCTCAGATTTCCAGAAATTCTTTGAAGACCTCAAGAAATACCTCGGCTCACCTCCTCTCCTCAATAGCCCAAAGCCAGGTGAAACGCTGAGCCTGTACCTCGCGGTCTCTAAGAATGCTGTTGGCTCGGTGTTAATCAGAGAAGAGGGAAGAATTGAAAAGCCTATTTATTATGTCAGCAAATTGCTCAAAGATGCTAAGACAAGGTATACTCGAGTGGAGAAGATGGTTTTGGCCCTAGTAACATCGGTCCAAAAGCTACAGCCATACTTCCAAGCGCACACCATCACCATCCTAACTAACCAACCCATCAAGGTAATCATCCATCGTCCGGAAGCATCGGGGAGAATGACCAAGTGGGCTGTCGAACTAAGCGAGCATGACATTCAGTACCAGCCTCGTTCGGCCATCAAAGCCCAGATCCTGGCGGATTTCCTCCTCGAATGCACCGTGCCCAAAGATGGCTCTGCTCCGGACACCCCTGGGCAACCAAAGCCCTATGCTCCATGGTTACTTCACTCCGACGGATCCTCCAGCGCAAGCAGTTCTGGTGCCGATCTGGTCCTCACTAGCCCGGAGGGTGCTACTTTTGAATATGGCATCTGCTTCTCCTTCCCAGCCTCAAATAATGAAGCAGAATATGAGGCTCTGCTCGCCGGACTCCGCATTGCTCGCGAGCTCAAAGTTGAAAAACTGAATTTCTACACTGACTCTCAATTAGTGGCGGGCCAGGTACGAGGCGAATTCGAAGCTCGAGAACCAAACATGATTCGGTATCTTCAGAAGGTGCGCGATCTATCTTCTTGTTTCAATGAATTTAAGATCATCCAGGTCCCAAGGGTTGAAAATGTGCGCGCCGACCTTCTATCTCGTCTGACGACAACGGACTCAATGGACCTTGAACAGAGTTTCCACTTGGAAATCCTGGAGAAGTTCAGCATCACCGACGCTGATCAGATGATGCAAATTGACATCGAACCATCCTGGATGGACCCCCTACACAAGTATCTCAAAGAAGGGTTGCTACCCACTGATAGAAAAGAAGCGAGGAGGCCATAACTCAAGCAAAGGAACTATGAACACATCAAAGCACCAAGCACATACTGCGCCGGTTTCATCTTATTCGAGAGATTGTAGACCGAGGTGATATAAATCTTCAGAAGATTGACGGAAAGGAAAACCTAGGTGACCATTTACTAAAGCACTCAGCATCAAGGAGTTTGATCACTATAAATTGAAGATGGGTATTAGATACTGTAATGAGTGGCTTTAGGCTAAGTGGGAGTTTGTTGGAATTGTATCCTAAAGCCAATCATTTGATGATTGTGTTAATGTAAATTACATGTAAATTGATATATTAATAAATTTTATTTGACAGTTATTCATTACAAGAACATCTTCTTAAAACTCCTAATAGTAATGAAGCCCTCAGGATCTTCCTTCACGATAAAGGATGATTTATCTTTGAAGGTCCTCAAAAGAGTTCGCGACCAAATGATATACTATGACAGGGCCATAGTACTATCAATTATAGGACGTTGTATATCATATTTGTTGGTTGTCCTCTTAACCAAGGAGTGTAGAGACACTGGTATGACATACAGGTGAAAGTGTAGGAGTACATTTCACCGAACGTGACTCATTTCTGGATCTCTGCTGTCAAGAGTTAATCCGAGAAGATATAGGTATAAGTCTCCTTTAAACCTGAAGATCACAACCAGTGACTTACAAGCAACTCATTGTACTTAGGTGCCAGACCACCTGGATTTCTAATCCAGCTATAAAAGGTTACTGGGTGCAGTCAAGTACTTATGGTAGTCAGTTGTGGATCAAGATGGAATTTGACCTATCCCGTTAAAAGGAGAAATGCTTGTGTTTTAATTTAGCAAGACCTTGGCCAAGGTACTTCATGTGAAAGTCACATGATCACTAAAATTGAAATCACTTTATGGATTTGCTGTTTAGAGTTGACATGTTCTTAAGCCATCCTTAACATTTGTGGTCAAGAGGATGAATTATACGGTAACTATTTCTTAGGTTTCTTGAAGTTTGCTAGGCAACTCTTTGACCTATCCAGACATCAGGTTCCATATAGATGGGCAAATCGATTAGTATAGAAAGTTATTTTATGCTACCGGCTTAGGTTCAAACCTAGAAAGTCACACGCATAGAAGTTTCCTAGGATGATCTATTTGCTGATCAATGATTGAGAACCATATATGATTAATTAATCAATTTGATTGATTGAATTATCTCAATTGGGTTAAGTACAAGTAAATAAGATTCAATTTGGTTTAAGTCTATTAGGACTAGTCAATTTCAAATATTGATTTGAAATTAGACTTGATTTGGATTTAAATAATTCAGGACTAGCCAAATTTGATTTGGGCTAGGACCATGATCTATGTAGGTTCAGTCCAACAAATTCAGATCAGCTTAAACCAAAACCTGAACCCAAACCTCTCGCATAAGTATCTCACATGATGAGATAACTAAAATCTAAGAGATTAAATTCACATGTAGAATTTAATCTTCTCCAAACCATTTCCGTCGGAATTCTAAGTGTTAGAATTAAAGTGGAATTAATGTGCCTCTTTGAATTAACGAGACGAAGGGATTCTAAGTGATTAGAATTCATATCTCTTTTATTTTCACCGAACGTCGGAATTAAACAAAAGGTTGCGTCTCTTTGGTTTTCACCGAACGTCGAAATTAAACAAAAGGTTGCGTCTCTTTGGTTTTAATCGAACGACAGAATTCTAAGAGTTAGAATTGAGCCTATAAATTAGAGGACATCCCTCACCAGATTACAACAATGAGTTATGGATTAAATTTCTAAAGAGTTAGAATAGAAAATCCTGGTGTAATTCTGTTGTCAGAAAAAGTTTGGTTGATCTTGGAAGAAGATTCAAGTGGGAGGATTGAAGATCAGTAAAACTATTTTTCCGCGAGCTAGCACTCATGGGAATCCGATCATTCGGGGCTTCGCATGGACGATACTAGAGGTCGGACGATTGAACAACTGCAGAGCATAAAGAATTTACCTACTATTCTTAAGGTGAGTGATTTGATCCCTAGATCTTAAGACAGGCTTCAAGACGAGTAGTATGACTTCTCATCTTGAAGATTAAGATATGATCTTAATTATTTAATTTATATGCATTATTTAGATCAAACGATCTTATAATATAAGGCAAAGATATGATCATGATGCATGTTAGATAGATTAATATGTAATCTTTAAATTTTCACATTAATAATTGTTATCAAAATTAAAAATATGCATGCCTTGGAGATTATTTCTCCCTACATAAAGATGCAGTCATCTCACTATGTCCTGATTGATGATCGGCTGTATAAGCGATCCTTCTTCATGCCATTGCTCAAATGCCTCTGTCCATCAGAAGCCAATTATGCTCTTCGAGAGGTTCATGAAGGCATTTATGGTAACCATCTCGGTAGCCGCGCCCTGTGGCACAAAGTGCTATGCCAAGGATATTATTGGCCGATGATGCAGAAGGATACAGATGACCTTGTCCAAGCCTGTGATGCATGCCAATGACACTCAAATATCCAGAGGCTCCCCTCTGCCCACCTGACTTCCATATCATCCCCTGGCCTTTTGCCAAGTGAGGAATGGATATTCTTGGCCCTTTCTCCCTCGCAACGGGATAAAGGAAGTTTTATTCATTGCAATTGATTATTTTACTAAGTGGGTTGAAGCTGAAGCAGTCGCCCAGATAACTGAGGCTCGAGCTAAGGATTTCGTATGGAGATCCATCATCAACCGCTTCGGCCTTCCCCACACTATCATCACCGATAACGGGAAGCAGTTTGACAATCCCAAGTTCTGGGAGTTCTGTGAGGATCATGACATTCTCCATCGCCTAACTTCGGTCAGACATCCTCAAGCTAATGGAGAAGCCGAGGTAACTAACCGAACTCTCTTGCAGGGAATTAAAGCTCGGCTCAACCAAGCATGAGGCAGATGGGCAGAGGAGCTCCATCATGTGCTATGGGCATCCCGAACGACTTAGAGGACTCCCACAGGCCAGACTCCCTTCAAGATGGCTTTCAGCACAGAAGTGGTTATTCCCGTGGAGGTTGGGCTCCCCTCTCCTTGCACTGAAGGCTACTCGGAAGAATCTAATGATGAACAACTCCAAACTGATCTTGACTTGATAGAAGAAGTCAGGGAGAAAGCTCGGATCCGTATGGCAGCCTCCAACAAAGAGTCGCCCGCTATCATTCTACCAGAGTTAAAGGAAAGCTCTTCCTCCCAAGCGATCTGGAACTTTGGAAGGCATCTGTCTCAAAACCTCTGGAGCAAGGAAAGTTGTCCCCTAATTGGAAGGGTCCTTATCAAATTACAGAAGTAATCAGACCCGACACCTATAAGCTCCAAGATCTAAATAAGAAATCCATTCCCCGGACATGGAACTTGGATAATCTCCACGTGTATCATCAGTAAGAGTACGCTCTCCCTCTCGAATTTACTCTATCCATTGAATTAAAATTTTCAAAAATTCGCAAATCTTCTACCTTTACTTCCCTCTTTAATAGCTGCAATGAGAAGCATGTTATAAATCCTCGGCCAGGCCGAGCGATCTCCATACCTTGGCAGCGCCAAGTAAAATATAATCTTATTATCAAAAGCCTTGGCCAAAGCCGAAGTGCATCTCTTATTATCAAAAGACTCGGCCAGAGCCGAAGTGCATCTCTTATTATCAAAAGCCTCGGCCAGAGCCGATGTGTGTCTGTTATCTTTAAAAGCCTCGGCCAAAGCAGAAGGGCATCTCTTATTATCAAAAGCCTCGGGCAAAGCCAAAGTGCATCTCTTGCTGCCAGAACCCTCGGCCAAAGCCGAATCAAATTTCTTGTTAATCTTTGAAGCCTTGGACAAAGCCAAGTGGCCCCGGCGGTTCTGCAGTAACGGCAAGGCAGGTTAATTTCCCAGACATTTTAGCGCAGCAATTGATACGTCTTATCATACTTTGGTGCAAATAAGTAATCCCTCTCTCTGCCCATTAGCAGAATTGTGCAAATCTTTCCTCCTTAGGAAAAGATCTACTTAGCCCATTTTTATCGGGCTGCGCCTATCTTGTGAACCAGTAAGGTCACCCAGACATCCCTCTGACTTGAACAGAGACCAGTGCCTCCTCTGAAGGGGGTCAACTACTATGAAAATGCCTAACAAAAGTAGTGCTACCAAGCACAATCGAAGGTTTACAAGCCGAGCATGACTCGGTACGCCTAAAACGAGCAAGACTGCATGGTCACGCAAAAAGGTAAAACACAAACAAACGAACGGGGGCTCCAAAAAGAGGGAAAAATCTCTATGGCAGGGATGAAGGAGGCATTGCAGAAGGAACGTCGCCCTAGCCTTCTTTAAATAGTAGATCCAAAGAGTAACCCCAAACACCGAAAAATTCCGATATGGGTGCCAGAAATAAAGAAGTCATACCACGTGGAGCTCCCACAATCGCAGCTTGCAAGAAACTAGGTGTCTTTTTATCGAGCCATGACAAAAAATGATGACGAAACAACGATTTATCGTTTACTGAGTTATCATTACCTGACCCATCGAATTCCCCTGAATGAGGTTATTCTGAAATTCTACTCCCTATATCCGAATTTACACTTTGGACTAGGGAGTGGGGGACATATGATGAGGGGTAAAATTGTCATTACATCAAGGCCTATACACATTAACAATTAGGTCAGGTCCAATCCCAACATCTCGCTAGCCAGCTATCATAGCCACCATGTAGCGAAGATTAATCGCCTTTAGCAAGGTCGGATCGCCCCAGTAATACGAGCCATTCTCATTTCTCGGTAAGCCAAGGTATTCATACCTCGGCAATACGAGCCATTCTCATTTCTCGGTAAGCCGAGGTATCCATACCTCGGCGATATGAGCCATTCTCATTTCTCGATAAGCCGAGGTATCCATGCCTCGGTGATACGAGCCATGATTATACCTCAGCATCATGAGCCATGATTATATCTCGATAACTCGAGCCGCCTTTATGCCTCGATAAACCAAATTGTCCTTTGCCTCGGCCAGACCGAAGCACTCAAAATGCCTCTGCAGAATTCGGCACGGGAGAGTCCCTATTCGCTGAAACAAAATAAGATTCCAAACAAAGAATCATACCCAAGAGTGGCCTAGAGCCTATACAATTGTGGAATCCCAAGGTATCAGCCAGCTCTCCTAGCCGTCGATCCTCTAACTAACAAGATACATATCCTAATGATCTCGTAACAAACTTGATTCGAATCCGTTTCAAATCATAACAACTTTTGGCCCCCACGACGCGCCCAGGGAATCAGGTGATCCTCTATAAATACCACAGCACTTCAACCTCTCAGGTACGCACGAATCACCTTACAAAAACTTCTACATATTCACTTGGCTTGAAGGAATCGACTACTCCATTAGAGCTACGATCGAGATCTTGGAGGAAGATTCTTTTGTGAAAAGTCTTCTCCTCACATCTGCCTGCTGTGAATATCCACTAACTTGGGCGTCGGAGGGTTCCCCGCAGAGGATAACCCCAAGGAAATCCTTTGCAAGCGCGGACTATCTTGTAGGTTCCACCCCGGACGTTGAGATCGGAGTTCGGACCCGGAGCCGGAAGCGCACCTGAGTCGGAGAACGGATTTCCACAGCAACAGAGGCAAATTCGAAGCTCAAGAACCGAATACGATTCGGCATCTTCAGAAGGTGCGTGATCTATCTTCTTATTTCAATGAATTAAGATCATCTAGGTCCCAAGGGCTGAAAATGCGCGCGCCGATCTTCTGTCTCGTCTGACAACAACGGACTCAATGAACCTTGAACGGAGTTTCCACATGGAAATCCTGGAGAAGTCCAGCATTATTGATGCTGATCAGATGATGCAAATTAACACCGAACCATCCTGGATGAACCCCCTACACAAGTATCTCAAAGAAGGGCTGCTTCCCATTGATAGAAGAGAAGCGAGGCGGCTAAAGATGCAGTCGTCTCACTATGTCCTGATCGATGATCGGCTGTATAAGCGATCCTTCTCCATGCCATTGCTCAAATGCCTCTGTCCATCAGAAGCCAATTATGCTCTTTGGGAGGTTCATGAAGGCATTTGTGGCAACCACCTCGGCAGCCGCGCCCTGTGCCATAAAGTGCTACGCCAAGGATATTATTGACCGATGATGCAGAAGGATGCAGATGACCTTGTCCGAGCATGTGATGCATGCCAACGATACTCAAATATCCAGAGGCTCCCCTCTGCCCACCTGACTTTCATATCATCCCCCTGGCCTTTTGCCAAATGGGGAATGGATATTCTTGGCCCTTTCCCCCTCGCAATGGGACAAAAGAACTTTTTATTCGTTGCAATTGATTATTTTACTAAGTGGGTTGAAGCCGAAGCAGTCACCCAGATAACTGAGGCTCGAGCTAAAGATTTTGTATGGAGGTCCATCATCAGCCGCTTCGGCCTTCCCCACACTATCATCACCGACAACGAAAGCAGTTTGACAATCCCAAGTTTCGGGAGTTCTGTGAGGATCATGGCATTCTCCATCGCCTAACTTCGGTCGGACATCCTCAAGCTAATGAAGAAGCCGAGGTAACTAACCGAACTCTCTTGCAGGGAGTTAAAGCTCGGATCAACCAAGCACGAGGCAGATGGGCAGAAGAGCTCCATCATGTGCTATGGGCATACCGAACCACTGAGAGGACTCCCACGGGCCAGACTCCCTTCAAGATGGCTTTCGGCACGAAAGCGGTTATTCCCGTGGAGGTTGGGCTCCCCTCTCCTCGCACCGAAGGCTACTCGGAAGAATCTAATGATGAATAACTCCGAACTGATCTTGACTTGATAGAAGAAGTCAGGGAGAAAGCTTGGATCCGTATGGCGGCCTACCAACAAAGAGTCACCCGCTGTCATTCTACCATAGTTAAAGGAAAGCTCTTCCTCCCAGGCGATCTGATACTTCGGAAGGCATCTGTCTCAAAACCTTTGGAGCAAGGAAAGCTGTCCCCTAATTAGGAGGGTCCTTACCAAATTATAGAAGTAATCAGACCCGGCACCTATAAGCTCCGAGATCTAAATGGGAAATCCATTCCCCAGACATGAAACTCGGATAATCTCCGCGTGTATCATCAATAAGAGTACACTCTCCCTCTCGAATTTACTCTGTCCATTGAATTAGAATTTTCAAAAATTCGTAAAACTTCTACCTTAGTAGCCCTCTTTAATAGCTGCAATGAGAACCAGGTTTATAAATCCTAGGCTGGGTCGAGCGATCTTTGTACCTTGGCAGTACCAAGTAAAATATAATCTTTTATAAATCCTCGGTCGGGCCGAGCGATCTCCGTACCTTGGCAGCGCCAAGTAAAATATAATCTTTTATGAAGCCTCGGCCAGAGCCGAAGTGCATCTCTTATTATCAAAAGCATCGGTCAGAGCCGAAGTGCATCTCTTATTATCAAAAGCCTCGGCCAAAGCCAAAGTGCATCTCTTATTATCAAAAGCCTCGGCCAGAGCCGAAGTGCATCTCTTATTATCAAAAGCCTCGGCCAGAGCCGAAGTGCATCTATTATCTTTAAAAGCCTCGGCCAAAGCAAAAGGGCATCTCTTATTATCAAAAGCCTCGGAAAAAGCCGAAGTGCATCTCTTGCTGCCAGAACCCTCAGCCAAAGCCGAATCAAATTTCTTGTTAATCTTTGAAGCCTTGGACAAAGCTAAGTGGCCCCAGCGGTTCTGCAGTAATGGCAAGGCCGGTTAATTTCCCAGACATTTTAGCGCAATTGATACGTCTTATCATACTTCAGCGCAAATAAGCAATCCCTCTCTCTACCCATCAGCAGAATTGTGCAAATCTTTCCTCTTTAGGAAAAGACCTACTTAGCTCCTTTTTATCGGGCCGCGCCTATCTTGTAAACCAGTAAGGTCGCCCAGACCTCCCTCTAACTTGAACAGAGACCAGTGGCTCCTCTGAAGGGGGTCAAATACTATGAAAATGCCTAACGAAGGCAGTGCTATCCAAGCACAATCGAAGGTTTACAAGCCGAGCATGACTCGGTACGCCTAAAACGAGCAAGACTGCATGGTCACGCCAAAAGGTAAAACGCAAACAAAAGAACAGGGGGCTCAAAAAAGAGGAAAAAATCTCTATGGTAGGGACGAAGGAGGCATTGCAGAAGGAACGTCACCCTAGCCTTCTTTAAATAGTAGATCCAAAAAGAAACCCCAAACAGCAGAAAATTTCGATATGGGTGCTAGAAATAAAGGAGTTCCGCCACGTGGAGCTCCCACATCGCAGCTTGCAATAAACTAGGCATCTTTTTGTCGAGTCACGATAAAAAATGATGACGAAACGATGATTTGTTTTACGGAGTTATCATTACCTGACCCATCGGATTCCCCTGAACGAGGTTATTCTGAAATTCTACTCCCTATATCCGAAATTACACTTTGGACTAGAGAGTGGAGGACATGTGATGAGGGGTAAAATTGTCATTACATCAAGGCCTGTACACATCAACAATTAGGTTAGGTCCAATCCCAACATCTTGCTAGCCAGTTGTCATAGCCACCAAGTAGCGAAGATCAATCGCCTTTAGCAAGGTCGGATTCCCCAGTAATACGAGCTATTCTCATTTCTTGGTAAGCCAAGGTATACATACCTCGGCGATACGAGCCATTCTCATTTCTCGATAAGCCAAGGTATCCATACCTCGGCGATACGAGCCATTCATATTTCTTGGTAAGCCGAGGTATCCATGCCTCGGCAATACGAGCCATGATTATATCTCGGTAGCCCGAGGTATCCATACCTCGGCATCACAAGCCATGATTATATCTCGGTAACTCGAGCTGCCTTTATGCCTCAGAAAACCAAATTATCCTATGCCTCGGCCAGACCGAAGCACTCAAAATGCCTCTGCAGAATACGGCACGGGAGAGTCCCTATTTGCTAGAACCGAATAAGTTTCCAAACAGAGAATCATACCAAGAAGTGGTCTAGAGCCTACGCAATCGTGGAATCCCAAGGCATCATGCAGCTCTCCTAGCCGTCGATCCTCTAACTGACAAGATACAGATCCTAATGATCTCGTAACAAATTTGATTCGAATCCGTTTCAAATCATAACAACTTTCGGCCCCCACGACGTGCCTAGGGAATCAGGTGATCATCTATAAATACCACAGCACTTCAACCTCTCAGGTACGCACGAATCACCTTACAAAAACTTCTACACATTCACTTGGCTTGACAGAATCGACTACTCCATTAGAGCTCCGATCGAGAGCTTGGAGGAAGATTCTTCTGTGAAAAGTCTTCTCCTCACATCTGCCTGCTGTGAATCTCCACTGACTTGGGCATCGGAGGGTCCCCGCAGAGGACAACCCCAAGGAAATCCTTTGCGAGCGCAGACTGTCTTGCAAGTTTCACCCCGTACGTCGAGATTGAAGTTTGGACCCAGAGCCAGAAGTGCGGAGAACGGATTTCTATGGCAACATAAATAAATTAAAAAATAAAAGAAGATATAAAACAAGGCTGAATCGAGGCATGTTAGAGACTACCCTAAGGATCAATTTTTGCCCCTTCATGTAAGATGTGTATATCTGTCCCCCAAGGTACAATGATCCGGCTAAATTCGAACCTTCTACCATGAGCAAAATTGCGTGGAGATGCAACCCAATAACTCCTTCATATGCTCAAATAAAAATTAATAAATATAAAATAATAAAAAATTAAATTTTAAAAAAATTAAGTTAAGAGAGCTCTTTTTCTTTAAGACTCCAATGCAGTCCTTTTTCTTTCTCTCTTCTCTCTCAGCTGCCTCCGTCTTGCCAAGAGATGATCAAGTAGAACTCGTTCACGGAACGAGCTTTTAATCCCACGAACGATCGTTCATGGAATGCGTCACGCGAGCATTCACGAAACGCTCGTCATGAGAGCGTTCGCGGAATGCTCGTCACGAAAGCGTTGCGTCGCGTGAGTCCAACGTCCGCTCGCAGGTATTCTACTTTTTTTTTTCTTTTTAAAACTTTTTACCAACATACAGAACTAAAATGACATACTTTCTAAAGTTCGAACGCTAAAAATATATTTTAACTTTTTTTAAAAAAAATCTTATTTATGCTAGCAATTTTGATTTTTCAAATTGATAGTTTGCTTGAAATATGTAAAAACAAAAATATATTTTAGCCCTCAAATATTTGCTTGAATTTATTTTGATCCGTAAATACAGCTTAGGCTTGCATGTTTCAACAATGTTACCATTTTTGACTTCTCATTATATGGATTAATTAAAATTGATAGAATATCCGGTGTATGATCCTAATGCGAATATATCAATTATTATTTAAGCTTCTAATAACTAACTTTTAGGATAAGCAACAATCCATGCGTTAGCATTAAGGTAATTTAGTTACTTCGTCAACTCTAACTAGTCTCGTGAAGGATGCAATAATATTAAATCACGAGAGATTAAACCATAACAATGAAATGTTTAAGAATAAAAATAACATGAGAGATTAAATTATAACAATAAAAAGTTTAAGAAAAAAAATAATTTTTAAATAAAAGTTTGAGAATCAAAAGTATGTTTTTTTAGTATTAATATAATCAAGTATAATCAAATTTAGAATTCCATCATTTTCTTCATTTTTATATCTATAAGGATTTGGAACCATTTTATTCTTTTTATATATTTAGGATTCGTCAATTGTATGAATCCAAGATAGAAGAGGTGATTAAATTTAAGCTTAACTACATTTGAAAATAGCCGATCTTTAGATCCAAATGGATCTTAAAATCATTCCATCTTTTACACATCTTTTATATGGACCTAAGGATAACGAAAGCAATCGAGTCTAAACTTAATTACATTCGAATATAACTAAGTTTATATTTTCTCTCTCTATATATATATATATATATATATATAGTTTTGTCATAAATAGTTTGGCGAATGGGAGTACAATTACTTTCAACATATATCTTGTGGTTGTTGAGTGGCATGAAGAAATCCTTATGCATCGTGCGCGATGTAGGAATGTGTGCATTATGCACGATCATTGATCTGCATAAAAATATTTTCATCGTATGCACGTGCAATATGAAAAAATAAAAATATTCTTATCGTATGCACATGTGGATCTATTACCGCGTGTGATGCGTAGATTTTGCATCATGCACAGTGCACAAAGATGCTTCCTAGTTATAGAGAAGACGGCCATGGATTGGACAACATCTTTTTGGACTTTTCTACTTCTTTAGGACGTCTAGCAGCTATACCATATGAACGAAACATACATGCGGTGCATTATCTACGTATGCCTTGTTAGAGATTGAAATAATATATTAAAAAAAACCAAAGTCATATATAATGTATTGCATCTAAATTCTGTTCATATTCAATTGCATAGTTACTTAAAAATACTATTAATTTTCTCAACTCATTTCCTTGGGCTTGCATTAGGAGGTTGCAGGGTAGGTGGATTATTTTTAGGAGAGCCCTGAGTGTCGTCCATCACCTCGTGCGAGCCACATCGGTAAAAGCAAAGCTACTAGGAACCAAGCGGGCAGTGGAGTGGTGAGGAAGAAAAAGTCTTACTGTATTGTTCTTTAGTACAACAAATGCGCATCCATCAATATAATTATTGTTCATGCATGTCGACGTACATGTGATGATACAATGGGCCTTGCCACGTACCACATATGTGTTGATAAGTGCGGATAATCAATCCACGCGACTTATGCATGCTTGTTGCATCGAAGGGCAATGAAGCAAGTCTTTTCCAACGAGAAAAAAAAGGCACTTCCTAATCCTAAAATGAACACACACAAACTTTTTAAGTTTTCAGTTGAGTCCATATTTTTTATTAAATATATTTACTTATATAATTTTTTAATTAAATATATTTCTAATAATTATTAATGATGACTTTATAAATCAAATGATGGTAGCGAACAATAACTTTTTATATATTTTTTTAATTAAATATACTAATTTATAAAAAAATTTCAATTAAATATACTAACCTATTAAAATTTTTAATTAAGTAAACATGTTTACATCGATTTAGCATTTCTCATAAATGTATAACAAATTAATCAATTAAAAATAGTCATATATAAAGTTGTTTATAAAATAAACTAAAGAAAAAATATTATTATTTATTTATACATAACAAAAATATATGCATGAAAGTTAAGCAATAAAATAGTAACTTTTTCATTACTCGATTAATAGTAAATAAATTATTAAAAAAATTATGCTTCAAGCACATCCTTTTATGTTGTAGATTTTTTGATGTATTACTAATGCATTTCTCAACAAAAATTTTATCTTCTCTCAAAGATTGTATAACTCTGAAAAGGCTATTAAGTATTCCATATGAAGCTAGATATTAAAAGAATATTAATAGATAGCCTCTGTAATTCTTCTGCCTAGTTTCTTATACTTGGTTAAATTACTTTTATGAATCAATGTATTCAATTAATTTTTTTTATAAATTCATATAATCAATTAAAAGAAAAGATATGCTCAAATCATAATCAACAGCCATCAAGCGATTTGTTAAGTGATTGTTAATAACCATAAAAAATCTACTTAAATGAAAACTTATAAGAGTTGAAATATTTAATTAAAAAGTACTATAAGAACTTAATAAAAAACCCCAAATAAATTTATCTATTTCTGATATAACTATCTTTTAAAAAAAACAATTACATATATTCTAATAATTAGTGCCAATAGGAGAAAGTATCCACGCATGTATACCAAAATGACTCATCAGTCATTTGCCAATTTTAATTAATTCTATGTAATGAAATGTCAAAAATACAATATTCTTGAGATTGCTGATACCTTCATATCCTCATTCA
This sequence comes from Calamus simplicifolius, assembly GCA_900491605.1. Classification (NCBI taxonomy): domain Eukaryota; kingdom Viridiplantae; phylum Streptophyta; class Magnoliopsida; order Arecales; family Arecaceae; genus Calamus; species Calamus simplicifolius. The sequence goes on from UESW01003849.1 coordinate 541,746, forward strand.
TGTAGAATATAATATTTTTAATATAAAAGGCTAAGTTATAATAACTAAAAGTTTAAAGATTAAAATAAATTTTGAATAAAAAATTAAGAACGAAAAGTATAATTTAACAAATCTCTCTCAAAAATAAAACAATTACATAGAAATCATTTTTTCGAGATATAGACAAGTCTCAATTCACCATCTGTGACAATAATATATTATCAAAAGGATTGCCGCCATTAGTTATAGATAATACTATATTATCTATAACTAATGTCAGATCTCATTAAATTTAAATGGACTTTTCTGTTAATTTGAGGAATGCAGGGGGATCTTTAACGGCCTTGGGCTCTCTGGTTGGTGTTAATATTGAACATAATTCTAACACCGGTCAACTCCCTCTTTATCAGTTGTTATTTTACCTACAAAACACTTGGCCTACCTTGTCAGGCACATTTTGTAGGAAACTTTGGCTCAGTGGCTAAACTTACATTTTGAATAAATAATTTACCTTTCTACTTCCTTAATAAGTTGTGGTGCAAATTTTTACAGATATTACTGGAGTTTATACAGGGGAAGGGAGGCATACGGAGGCATGGATGTAGAGATGCAGATAATATTGATTGAGAGGAATAGATTCAGCAAAAGAAGAATGCCCATTTTTAATGCTCTTCAGAAACAACACTTGAAAAAGGAATTTCCTTTTTGAATTTATGGCAATTAATGAAGAGACAAAACTAATTCAATCTATCATGCACATAGAAAACCAGTTTGCAAGCTAGTGTTTCAAGCCTTTACAGATTTCATTGATGTTTCTTTGACATCCAAGTTGATGGAATTCGCTTGATCTGACATTGGAATTGGAAGCAAAGGGGAATAAGAAAAATCAAGTTAGGAATGCCATGACAAATCATGTAGCAGATGTTTAAGTTCTTGTTTTCAAGTAGTTGTTAGTTAATACTTACCTAAAGAAGGTCTAAGGAAGACAAATGATGCACCGATCGCAACGTAGCAAAGTAGGAGAACCAATCCCTTCATATAGTGCCAAGTGCCATCCTGTCAAAAAAAAAGAAAAAAGAAAAAGAATCTGAACATTGGATCATCAACATCATGAAAACAACCTAATCTTTACTATATCTAAATTCGACATTATGAATGAAATCATGGAGATTATATGATTTTATAGCAAAATTAAATGCCTTCTCATATAATAAAGTCCAAGGACACATTTAACATAAGTAAATATTTTTAGATAAAAAAAGTCAATGTATGAAATGCTTATATCTTGGGGAATTTACAGTCTCTTAGATAATGTGTGATTCCTGAGCTACAAACTGGGGAGATGTGAGATCTACAAATAAGCAGGGTAGAAGTGGAATAATAGCCTTTTGATTCACTTAGTGGATGTGTTGAGCAACCTACCAGATGGTGGTAATCTTGTGGAATTCACTCGTGCCTCCAGGTTTTCCCAATTAAATCTAACATCCTTCATCATGCCTGAGGAATTGCTTGCACTTGAGCTTGCTAAGATCTTTCTTTGAGTTTTCCAATAGCAAGTTCTCTTTTCCTGGGAGCTAATGTTTTAGATCATTTTTTTCCTATTTTACGTGCATATGGCCTTTTTTTTTTTCAGTATAATGCTTTAGTAATTTTGTGCCTTGAGTTCTAACGAATTAGTTTATGTTGGGTCAAGATTTGCATATAATTGTTGTGTTCCGATGTCATTTTTGTGCTTGCACCCTTATTTTTGAAAGGATGAACCTTGGAACAATGATAAAGTTGCTCAATTATGATCTAGATGCCATATCTTTGAGACAAACAAACTCTCCCAATAAAGTTCATTATCATTAGATTTGGTCATTCAGTAGCAGGTTTTTTTACTGAAATAATCATTTGGGATTGCACTTGGTGGAATTATTAAACTTTTTACTCTATCGTAGATTCAGAATAATTTTATCATCAACTCCACCAGTAGTTTGCCCTTGGTGTCTTGTTTCATGTAACTTGGATAACCTTAACAGCACTACATGCATTGAATTACACTGAACATCTTAGTTAACCCTTCAAAGATTTTTTGATTTTATGTCTGCCTGAGTTTGTTTGGTCAGTTCATTCCTTTTTGGTTTGTTCTCTCTCTTAATAAGCCTTTTTACTGAAATTGATTAATTTTTCGTCAAACACATTCAAGTCATATTGTCAATTTCCTAATATTAATTAGCAATCCAGTTTTTTCCTTTTGGATAAACACAATTAGAATTGATAGATACTGAAATTATACCTCACAATCATTAGCAGTAACAGATAAATGCTTATAGATTTACCTGAAGGGTGAAGCCAGTTAAAAGGATTGAGAATACTAGTGATCCAGTCTCCAAGAGCTTAAAATCAAGATCCATGTGGACACCTGTTATCCATGCCACTATCACACTTAGCGGAACCTATTCATGTTCAACAAAATTTTAGTGAATCCTTTGAACAACAAGCACAGAGGAGGAGTAAAACTATATTTTCAGGAAACAGCTGCTTAAAGTCTCACCACAAACATGGATATTTGAGTTGATGAACCAAGAGTGATGCCCAAAGTCATATCCTGCATAATGTCCATTATTTAAAAAGACTGCATATTTTACTGCATTGAAAATGTCAGAAACCAGAAGTAAAACATGTCTTACAATCTTGTTCCTGAAAGCAAAGATGATTGCAGCTGCATGCTCTGCCGCATTTCCAACAACAGGCAGCAAGATAACACTAAAGAAGCTTACAGATATATCCCATGACTTTGATGCCACCTAAGTAAAGAAGAGGAAAATCATGCTCCTTTAGGAACTTTTAAAGGATTCATATGAACCTTCAAAAAGAAAGACTAGATGGAGATAAGTTGATCTATTTGATACCTCAATGGTAGTAACAACATAATCTGACAAAATTGCAACCACAACTGTCATCCCTACTAACCAAGCAAATGCGCTAGCAAAACCAATCACTGGTGTATCTGAAACAGTGTCATCATTGCTATCAGCTTCATCCTGCTAATCACTGAAGGTGTTAGATATCATACTCACATAGCTCCTCAAAATAAAAGCAACAAAAAGGAGAAAAAAAGAAAGCATGAAAACAAGAAATCACATTCACATAGGTGACAGGGGGAAGGCTTTGATGAAGATGGTCGTGGTGGCACATATGGGTTCAATGTGTCCAATTCACCTCTGTTTTAAGGCCAGCTCTTGGGGTTGACACTGTCTTGATTCTAGAATAATTTTACTCAAATTGTCACAACTGCAGCACATCTTGCTCCTAACATCCCCTACCTTCATCCTTCATTTCAAATATTTGCTACTTTACTGTCATGACCTATTATTTTTTTGAGAAAAAGGGAGGAAGACCCACCCGCACTAAAAATTAGATCCCAATATTTGTGGATGCCCCACCCAATACCTGAACCTAGAACTCTAGTTGTTAAGCAGGGGTAATAACCACCAAGACAAGCTCCAGCTCATACTTTTACCTATAATTCTAATCAATGAATTATAGTCATATAATTGTTTAATATTTCATATATATTCAGAACAGTATGGAATAGATACATTAATTTCAAACTGCACCTTAACTTCACTCACCTGTTGCATGCATGATAAAGCCAAGAAGATTGGATTGAGAACAATGCAACCCCCCTTAGTTCTATCCGCATTCTAATTATCCTCTTCTATCAATCTACTAAGAATAGTGCACGAAACTTATTCTATCTCATTGTTCTATCCACTAAAAGCTTTCTACCGTTACTTTGCTTGTTTACCTCTTTAATATTGAATAATGCCCAATTTGCAATTTGGAGTTTAAACAAAGTTTTCTTCAATGAATCAGCAAATGAAAAATGGAGTCATATAAGTTTTGGTTTGTTTGTTCTTCTCTTTTGTTTGCATTTTATGTCCAGTGTTCTGGTCATAACTCTCTCTTATCTACGAATAAGATGACTTGGCACAGAGAAAAAGATATACCCCTGTTAGCTTCTCAATGTCAACAAAGCATGTTAAGCTCACCTCTGTCTCAATGCGGCGACATGTTAGAATATGTATCATGCGGTGATCAATTCAAGGAAGTTGGAGAGAACCAAGAACACATTGTAAATGGGCAGACTAAGATCAAGTCAACCAACACCAGGACCTACCCTACTAGGAGATGCACCATACTTTGCCACGTCCAGATTCTTTAGTCTTTACTTCTAGAGTTAGGTGTAGTCATATGATAATATTCTAGATGTTTTGAACTAGGCGGCACAGGCCATCTAATCACATCCTCCAGAAAATTTGGAACTAGTTCGTCCCATTTTTACGACTAAACTACTAGGTAGGGGAGAAATTGGTTTCGAAAGTCTAACCTCCGGCGGCTCAAAGAGCTGGCGATGGGTCTTCAACTGGAAGAAGAGGCATCCGAAGTAGGCCAGGAGCATCACAATGGTGCACGATCTCGAAAGGGCCAGTGCCGCTCCTGCCCCCACATCGCCCACTCCAAAGCTCGCAGCGTGTCCAAAAACCAGCGCCAAGAAGTAGCACAGCGCGCCTAGCAGCAGAAGGCTCAAGTTCACGTCACTTTGCTTCTAAAAACATTGCATGAAGACAAAATGCCGTGAGAACTGGGGTTATCTTCCACTTGTAGTCTGTCTTTCTTCTTTGAAGTTAAAGCGGTCTTTATTTGGTTACGCTTACTCGGTCGAAGGGGCGTTCCTTGGTGTAGTTGGCGATTCCACCGCAGAAGAGGGAGGAGCCGAGGACGAGGAGGAGGTTGGAGAGGATGGATCCGAGGAGGGTCCACTTGAGGACCTCGATTTTGTCCTTTTGGAGGGCCAGCAGCGCGATAATGAGCTCGGGCGCGTTCCCGCAGGTGGCATTCACGAGCCCTCCAACTGCACGCGTTCCAATTATTAGGCTTATTGAGTGCTGCTGGTGAGGCATTTAATTTACACAAGATGAAGGCCAATCGCAAGCCTCGTTCTACTTCTTTTTCTTTCATTTTTCGAAAATCAGCGTGGGTTCAAATAGACTCGTCTCAGCTAAAAGCTTATCCAGCAAACAATCTATATTATATCTTTCATTATTATATCTTCAATGCACTAGAGATTAGATTATTGCTTAGCAAATAATTTGATAATATCACCGTACAGTGAAAAGAATAAACTAATTACAAGGGAATTACCTGTTGGACCCGTATAATACGCGATTTGCCTGCATTGCAAAATCAAACGTTAAGTTATATTAATTAGAACAAACCATGCAGAGGAGGTTACTGTTTGGAGAAGGGGATAGGAAACTTACTCGCTTAGAAAGCTCAACCGTTCGGCGAGAGGAGCGAGGCCCACCATGCTCAACGCAAGGACCCAAGTCTATTTCCCCATTTAAAATGGTTGTACGAAGAAGAGGACCAGCAGTTAATGAAGAAAGAAACAAAATATAGCATATTTATATGCGTGCAAGAGAGAGAGGAAGAAAAAGACAGGAACTAGCGGTCAAACTTCGTTATTCTCACCCACGACATCCGATTTCACCCATGATGGATTTGAGCAAGATTCCACCACAAGCAAGTCACGGACATGTCTTTTTTATATTTTGATGCGACAAACGACAGGCACCTATATATCTATATTTCTATCTAACACACGGGTTTGTCCTTTTGATTTTTAATGAGGAAACGGCGTGGCATACGTTGGTCTTTTGAAGAGTCAGCGATTAACTATCGAAAAAAAAAAAAAAAAACTAGATCGCGTTTGATTCTCAAAATATTATTTTTAAATAAATATATAAAATAAAATTTATTTAAAATATAATTAAAAATAATTATTTTTTAAATAATAATTTTATCATCAAAAGAAAGCTTCTGCTATTTTTAGGTTCTTTATAAAATAAGTTTTAAAAATAATTTATATTTAATCATAAATTATTTTTTCTTATTAGATTTTTTTAAACTTATTTTTTATAATTATAGGATATTCTTTTTTTATCCCCTGATTTAAATACAGTAATTTCGATGTGCGTGCAAAAATTTTCTTTTGGAAGGGGGGGAGTGCGGGGGCAACTTACGATAGGCTGAACAATAAGACTTTTTCTTTGAAATCATTCATTGATCTGCTAGCGTGGCCCCTGTTTCCTTCCTTTGATATGTAATTATGTGATACCCAAATTTAATCTTAAAAGAGTTATATTATATGCTTATCATTCAAATTTAGAACCTATTCATTAACTTTCACTCGAAGCAAAGCATTCGTTAAAAAATTATTTAATACTCTTATTTAACTAATCTTTATAAAAATATTTTTTAAAAAAAATAATTTTTAATACTTTAATTTTATATCACAGTAAAATTTAAAAAGAAATTCAAAAATATCTAAAATACGAAGGTATTAGGATTACTTTTTTTAAAAAAAATTTATTACTGTATAGAATTAAAATATTATTTATTATTTATTATTTTTATAAAAAATAATTAAATAAGAACATTAAATACCTCTTAACGAGCGCCCAGGGCAACCGTTGAGAAAAGAGCGTGGTACTGGACGTTGTGCAGACCGCAGAGCGTACCGCTCCTACCAAAGCTGGTGAATTAAACCAAGTTGCGCGCAGCCTGTGGCAAAACCGTCTCAGGGAAGCCGGCTAAATCAAGCTCACGGCCTCGTCTTCCCTTATTATATTGCGAGATCTAATTGGATTGATCTCAATCCATCACACTTAAGCATGTCCAAATTCCGGAATTCCATGGTATCATGGATCATCGTTTAATTCTTCTAGATCGCCCAGGCCTTCTCTAGTCGGTGCACCCAGATCAGGGACTGCTATAACTCTAATAACTACGAACTATTTGAAATCCCATGGTTGAATTTGCATTACAGTTTAAATTATATATATATGTTGCAATTTAAATTACAAAAGTCTACTTAAAAAATTTCCGCTTCTTACATTATAGATATTTGATCGTGTTGGTATCAGTGAAGCTGTGGAACAGGGGACTGACCTCTGATACATGGCGATGCAACGGAAGCTCCTAGCGATCGTCGGCTGGATCGTCGATCATCGGGAGCTACCAGAGTCCCCAATATGTCCATACCCTTGGGCCGCGGTGCCAAAGAGAGAGAAGGCAATGGGAAGCGAAGCCAGAGAGGGAAAGGAAGCTTCTTCATTCCCCGCTTTTCCTTCGTTCCCGAAATTAGGGAGCTCATCTTCCTTTTATCATGCTCGTCCAGAAGACACCTCATTTAATGGTTATGGGTGGACGTCTCATCTGGTCGGAAGGGAACATGGCTGCATTGTGGAACACGTTGGCAGCCGTGTTCCACGATGCCCATATTCCATGAGGGCGGCTTTGTTTCAGTCGCAAGATGAACACAGACGGCTCTGTTTCAGCCGCAAGGTAATAATCTCCCACTCGTCCATACAGAACTTTATTCATAATGCCATCTCACCTCTCTTCTCATGCAGTATAGTGGGGTGTGTGACCCGACGAAATTCACACACAGTGACACACGGTGAAAATGCTGCATTAAGTTAATAAATAAATAATGCAGTACATAAACGATGCAATCCAATCTCATCTGTGTCCCAAAAAATCTGATCATACTTTAATCAAGCACTCTCAATCCCTCAAGGATTTTCTCTGAGCAGTCCTTAAAAAAAAACACTACGTCAAATAGCTGTCCATAATCATATGCAGCTCATCATGCACATGATTGCCCGGGCTATGGATCATAAAACATAAGGTGTGATCGTGAAATATCTTCCTTAAAGACTCATACCAATCCATCTTTGTCCAGTTGACTTCATAGGATTATCTCATGTGGTCGTATTAATTCTATGACCCTAGAGAATAAGGCTAAGAAAGTCATCCTGAACTCCAATTTCATGATATAGGCTCAAGTCCAAGGACACCATATAGTTGTAGGGCTCACACGGTAACGGAGAGGGAATATCTCGTTACCCCTACTAGGTCGACTTTAGCACATGCAACATAATGCATGCTACGGTGGAGCTCCCACTCAATGGGCTATGTCATACTTAAACGTCGTACGAATACAAGTCCAGGCATCACAAAGTTGCCTGACTCGAGCACACACTAATGCTCCCAATTCGGCTACAGCAGGCTTTAGCACGAATCTGTGTATCAATATACATACACCGTGTACACATGTACGTAGTCCGTACTCGACTCTCCTGAGTCTCATCTCAGTCCAAACTGAGGTGACTTATTATTATAATTTATGTAGCACATTTTTGTAATTTATGCAATCTGCAACTCATGCAGTTTGTAACTCATACCGTGTCTTATGCAACCCATGCAATCTACAACATATGCATTTACTCAAGCATCTATCATGGCTACTTTAGTCCCATCCTCTCCACTACAAAGTGTCAGGGTGATCATCTGTGTGAGTGGGCCGATCAAAACCTATGACATTCATATACATATGTGCATGCCAATATGAACTCATCATAATAATAATAAAACAAACATTTTATTTTAACACAGTTGATAATGTCCATATAATCCCTATCTGTCAGATACAATGCAGACCCAAACTTCTCATCTGAGCCTGGAAGACATCCCTAGCAATGGGCTTAATCAACGGATCAGCCAACATCCTGCTAGTAGGAATATGTCTAAGGATAACATCTCCTTGCTTAACTATGTCCCGAATGAAGTAATATCTAATGTCAATATGCTTAGTCCTTCCATGGTACCTGAAATCTTTAGCATATTGTAACATTGTCATGCTGTCGAAACATATCTAAATAGCTTCATGAGCACTAGCTGATATCTCGAGTCGTCTCAAGAACCTCCTCAGCCACATGGCCTCCTGGACAACAGCCGAACAAGCAATGTACTCAACTTCCATAGTGGATAGAGCTGTGCAGTTTTGTTTCTTACTGCACCAAGAGACAGCTCTACCTCCAAAGACACATATCCTGAAGTAGATTTTCGCTCATCTCTATCACAAGCCCAATTAGAGTCACAAAAACCCTTTAATCTCAAATCTTCTCCTTGATAACATAGGGTGAGATTAGTAGTATCACGAAGGTAGCGAAAAATCATCTTTACTGCTTCCCAATGAGCAAACCCTGGGTTGCTTTGGTATCAGCTGACCAAGCCTACTACAAAGCTAATATCAAGATGTGTACACAATATTGCGTACATCAAGCTTCCCACAGCACTCGCATAGGGTGCTCATCTTCTCTCTCTTCTCATCCGTTTTAGGGCACTGATCAATACTCAAAGTGCAGCCCTTCTCTATTGGGGTATCTACAGGTCTCGAATAGTGCATTCAGAATCGTTCCAAGATTTTTTGAATATAAGTTTCTTGAGACAGACCAAGAAACTTCTTAGCACGATTCCTTAGGATCTTCACTCTGAGCACAAAATTTGCCTCACCCATGTCCTTCATCTCAAAGATAGAGGACAACCACTCCTTAATGCATTGATCACTCCTATAGAACTTCCAGCTATTAGGATATCATTCATATACAGTGCTAAAATCAGAATCTCATCGTCTGTTTTCTTAATGTATATATAGTAGTCCTCCTCAATCACGGTTAAGCCAAACGATATAATGGCTTCATAAAATTTGAAGCACCACTGCCTGGATGACTGCTTGAGACCATATATGGATCTTTTAAGGCGGCACACTTTGTCCTCCTTTCCTTTAGCCACAAAGCCCAAAGGTTGATCCATGTAGATCGCTTCATCCTGGCTTCTATTGAGAAACGCTATCTTGACATCCATCTAATATAGCTCCAAATTTAAATGAGCTACTATAGCTAGAATCAAGCGAATGAAAGCAAATTTCACCATAGGAGAAAATGTCTCCTTATAGTCTACAACCTTTATCTGGGTATAACCTTTCGCTACAAGACGAGCCTTGTACTTATTGATTGACCCATCAGTCTTGCACTTTATCTTTAGGACACATTTATTTCCTATAAATTTGCGCCCAGGCAGTAAGTCTATCAGGTCCCACACATGGTTCTTATACATAGACTCCATCTCATCTTCCATAGATGCTAGCCACTCATTACGAACTGATAAATTAAGTGCCTCATGAATAGAGATTGGCTCATTTAGATCCAATAGAGTACAGAAAAATACATTTCCTTCGACCTCAAAGTATCATCGTGGAACTATTCCATATGTATTTCTCCATAATAGTAGATCTGGACTTTGAGAACTACTCCCTAAAGGTACATTAACCCTCATGGGTGAGCTTCCACTGGGCTCAGCCTATGCACTCCCACTATCTAGTGCGCCACTCCCACTATCTGTGGCGATATTTGGAACAGGCCGTAATGCCCCTCCCTCGCCAGAGATAGTAGAAAGGCTCTTCTGTAACTCATACAAGGTCAGATCTTTCTTGATTTCACCAATGTTTGGGAATTTATTTTATATGAATTCCACATCTTTGGACTCCATTTTACTCAGTCCTCCATCAGGATGTTTACCATACATCACATAACCCTTAGAATTCTGAGGATACCTGATGAATACCTTTTTACCGGCCTTAGGGCCCAGCTTTCCCAACCTATGGAAGGTATTGTGAACATATCCTACTGAACCCCACGGGCGCAAATGATCTACATAAGGTCTTACACTATACCATAACTCATATGGTATGGAGGACATCGATTTACTGAGTATTTAGTTAAGGATGTAGGCAGCAATCAAAAGTGCATCACCCCAAAAACTAATCGGAAGATTTGTCTGCGCCATCATCAACCTAACCATATCTAGTAAAGTCCTATTTCGACACTCTGCAACACCATTTTGTTGCAACACCCCAGGAATGATGCGCTGTCTGCGTATCCCTTTCTCCTCACAAAGTTTATGAAACTGATCAGATAAATATTCGCGACCTCTATCGATCCGGAAAGACTTCAAAGTCTTCTCCTTTGATTTTTCACCTCAACTAAGAAGCGGCGGAAACAATCCAACACTTTATAGCGGTAGAAGATCGGGTATACACATCCAAATCGCGAATAATCATCGATAAACGTGAGGAAATAAGATGTGTCATGGCATGCTCTGACACTCATGGATCCACAGATGTCTGAGTGTACTAGATCTAATGTCTAAGAGGCCCTAGAAGCCTTACCAAAAGGCTTTTTGGATGCCTTTTCTGCCAAACAAGACTCACACACAGAAGGCTTATTTTGCTAAGGGGGCCCAATAGCCCTTCTCTAGCCATGCGTGCCATCCTATCTTGGCCCACATGACCAAGTTTGGCATGCCATAGTGAAGAATTATCACATGCAGAAAAAGAAGCACAAGCATATGAAGAGTAAGAGTTAGATATTTCCACATCAAGTCTGCAAAACCCATATGATAAATAGCCACAAAAAGATAATACACCATCCAGATATACAGACACACGATCACCAGAAAAATAAATGTGTAGCCAAGAGCTAACAGGACAATACAAAGCACATATTATATCGGATAGTTGAGACGTACAAAACATAATGTAGGAGCAATACATGTCCTCCTCGCAACCTAATGTGATATACTCCTATACCCAACACTTACTCATACAGACCTTTCCCAAGAACAACATATTGGGTGTCTGCAGAAATCTGATGAAAATTCATAAAATCAGCTCGATCTCGAACTTTGTGTTTGCTCGCTCCCGTATCTACAATCTAATCAGGAAGAGTATCGGTAACTAATTCATATGAACAAACATAGAGAGAGCTTATTGTGGAACATACTAGCTTTGGTTCTCTGTATTCACGAGCGAAGTGGCCTTTTATACCATAATTGTAGCACTTGATCTTTGCCACATTCTTCTTATCCTTCGATTGGCTTTTCTTAGGCTTGGCTACCTTCTTTTCCTTGAAACTTTGTGAACCTTTTTTGTCACTGGATTTACTCCTCCTTCTACCTCTAGAACCCGAAGCTCCAGAGTGAGCTATATAGGTAGAGGAATGAAAAGTCTTTATGCACTTACCTTCCAGCTCAAGATGACGAGATATATCCTTAAAAGTCTTGATGTGCTCACTATGAGTCATCGAGCTTCATCTGACTCCACTGAGGGTTAGGCAGCGAACGAATCACTGCAAGGACCTTTTGCTCCTCAGTGAGATCAACCCCAGCTTCTCTCAGATCCCTAATCATGCTGCTCATCACGCAAAGATGTTCAGACATTGAATGATTGGGATCTTTGACATGTTGCATAAATTTTAGATTCAAGGCCCACAACCTTGTTGCCGAGGTCTGCCCAAATTGAATCTTGAGCTAGTTCCACATATCCTGGACAGTTGAAAATCCCTTAAAATTTTCAATCAGGTTATTGTACATATAGCTTAACATAGTGCAGCATGCACAACGATCTTTTTTTACTCATTTTTTATAGATTTCGTGATCCTAATGGTTCTACCTAGAGGTACCAAGTTCTGATGGTGTCATACTGTGTGTTAGGGTTTCCAAGACTTCTTGCTCATTGAGTAGATATTGGATCTTTCGATGTCACACATTATAATTTTGTTCATCCAGTTTTTTACCTCTATCGAGGCCAGCTACACCTGATCGGGAGGCCATCACTACATTTGGTCAAGAAAAATATGTACATCAGGCACATAATCAGTGTACCTCTCTATTGAAAAAAATATTTAGATTTCAAGTGTTCTTACTTATAAATAAGATCAAAAATTTTGCTATGCTCATAATCATCACTCATTTAATAAGATATAGTACTAAATCTGATAATTTTTTATAAAATATATCTATGTTGTCCCTAAAACCAACGTTGGAACAAATTCGCACCGCGAATATATGCTACAACAAGCATATATTTCATGTCAACTAAAAACATAATTTAACATATATATTATTTATACACCAAGCATAAATAAACATGTTCACAGAAAATACATTGCAATTGACATAAATACCCCCATGCACTAAGCATAAATAATTATGTCAATAGAAATAACATGCAGAAACTTACATAAATCATATTTATACAATAAGCATAAATAATTATGCATCCAAAAAAATGTTCAAAAAAAAATCAGACAGTATGCAATATTAATATTCACGCACAGAGCATAAACAACCATGCCACATCAAAAAAAAACTTTAAATAATTTTTTTTATGATATTTTGTGATTTTTCTATTTTTTTACAATTTTCTATGATTTTTCTAATTTTTTTTATAATTTTCCATGATTTTCTTGATTTTTCTTGATTTTTTAATTTTTTTATAATTTTTAAAATACATAAAAAATAAAAAATGAATATAAATGGCACGAAGGCAGTGACGTCAGTAGGGCCGACATGTGGACCACTAATAAGTCATCACGTCGGTTGACCGTTTGCATTAGCAAGCCATGTCATCACTAACATGTGGATAAACATGTGGACTACCATGTCGATGGGGCCCACAGTCATGCAAGCTGCCACATTAGAGTTCGACATGTGGCAGACACTCAGACAGCCACGTTTCTAGGCCCATATGATGTGACTTGACACGTGGTTTGCCAAGTTAGGATACCATTTATCCTCAATTTTTTTAACTTTATTTGAATTATGAAATGACAACAACGCTCCTGATTAGTTTTTGAATTTACGAGTGATGCCACTCGTAAACTCTCGATAGTGTCTTATGCACGTGCGGCGGCGGCGCAGGGCCGTCCCGGCCCTTCGACGACCGGGATGAAGCTCCTAGAGGAGCTTCAGTCGGTGAGAGGAGTCCGCCTTGTGTCCCTCGGATATAGGGACAATCGTCGGCCCTCGTGGTGGCGGACGGGGTTTCCCCGACCCTCTAGCAGCCGAGGAAGGACGGATGGCCTCCGACGATCGGCGGAGGCGAAGCCGATTTGCAATTTTTTTCTTTTCGCTGCGGTGCCCGTGGTCGTAGCTGAGAGGTAGGCGGGGCAGTATGCTGTCGTCGTTGCCTGCTCCTCCGCCTCTCTCTCTCGTCGGCCACCGCCCCAAGCGTAGTGACAGCCGGCGAGGCACCGATACCAATTATTGTATCGGTGAAGCTGTGAAATAGAGGACTGACCTTTGATACACGGCGACGCAATGGAAGCTCCTGGCGATTGTCAGTTGGATCGTCGGTCGTCGGGGACTACCAGAGTCCCTAATATGTCCATACTCCTGGGCCGTAGTGCCAGAAAGCATAGTTGTCAGAACCAGACCGAATCGACCGGTTGAACCAATTGAATCGGGATCTGGAGGCCAAGCCGATCCTGTTCTAACATAAAATCGGATGTGTATGTGACCCAGAATAACCCGATCAATCCATTCGGTTCACTTGTAAACCAATAAACCCAGTTCGAACTGAATGGGGTCACGGGTTTTGTTATCATATTAATCTTAAATTTTTTATTAAAAATTAATTTAAATAATATAAATATATATTTATATTAAAATAATTGATCAATGATTCAACCAGAGACCCAATGATTGAACCAGTGATCCGATAACCTGAGCCTTTGGCCGGATCTGACAACTATGCCAAAGAGGGAGAAGGTAATGGAAAGCGAAGCCAGAGAGGAAAAGGAAGCTTCTTCTATGCTTTTTCTTCATTGCCGAAATTAGAGAGTTCATCTCTCTTTTATCCTTCGTTTAGAAGACATTCCATTCAATGGTTATGGGTACACATCTCATTTGATCGGACGAAAATAGGCCGCATTGTGGAATACGTTGGCAAGCCGTATTTCATGATGCTTGTATTTTACTAGGACGGTTTTGTTTCAACCGTAAGATGAATACGGACGGCTCTGTTTAAGGTGAAGGGCGGCTTTGTTTCAGCCGCAAGGTAACAGATCGAATGATGGTACAAGCCTTGAGAAAGGTGAAAAAAAAAAAAAAAAGGTGAAGAAGAGGGATGGAGAAGTTTGACGGTGGTGGAGGATGATGGAACGTGGGAGGAGAGAAATATAGGAGAGGAAGAGAATGAGAAGAGAGAATCATGTCTATTCATGTGGCTACAACTAGTTCAAGATAGTTACAAATCACTCAATTTATCTTGCAATTCAACAGGCGAGGTGATTTATAGCTTCAAACTAGTACGTTGTAATTAAGGACGGTGGCATTCAGGCATCTAAATTGCCTCCGCTAATGTAGTGTTTAGAACTGAAGGGAAGGAACGGAAGAGGTAGAGGTTTTGAAGTTAAAAAAAAAAAAAAAAGTAAAGAAAGGTAAAAAAACTCTCCTTAATGTAGTCTGGATGGATATCTCCTACGTCGTGCTCATAGTCTTCTCATTGAGAGAGACCCTCTCAATATTATCAGATGGCTCCGCCAGAATAATGGTGATCCGGCTGCATCTAACCCTTCGAATCATCCTTTGGGAAGCTTACAAAATTTATATTGATCATGTATATAGAAAAATAATACGGTGGCTAACTAGATAGCAGCTCTATGACTTAACATTCTGGAATTAGGATAGGATGACCCTGCCCTTTTGTACTTAAACATATCTTATATTCTGACTTATTTAGACTGATTCATACTAGATTGGTATAATTAGTATAATCACTCGTTTGTATTAAAAAATAAATAAATAAATAATTCCCCTTTACTTTTCCTTTCTTACCCCCAACCCGTGGTAGCTAGGTGCACGACGACCATGACCCACCTGCCCTGTAGAATGAATTCACGCACGGCAATCCAAGGACGGATCTGCTCCAAACCTATTTCCGATGGAAGATGCGTGGCCGTGGCCGTGGCCGTGGTCGCTTCCACCACCACATTACCTTACGTTTCGTATGGAATGGAACGCATCCTAATCCGTGGGGGCGACACGAGCAGGTCTTTCGAATTTCGATACCAACTAATAACGCAAAAAGAGAGGAAGTATGGTTAACGGAAGGAAGAAACTTACTCGACCGAAACCGAAGCATTGGGCGGCGATGGCGAGGGCACGGCGGGGAAGAGGGGGCAGAGCTTGGTCCCGAGGACAACCTCGTGGAGGTTGGCCAGCAGCCGCCTGAGGGGCTCGCTTCTCACTTTGGACAGCACTGACCGATCCGACCTCTTCCGAAGCAGCGACGACGACGACATACTGTGGCCCGTCCGCCGCGGTGGAAGCACCGCCGGCTCCTTTCCCCGCGCCCCATCCTCCAAAGTCCCCGTCGCTACTTCCACCGAAGCCATAGCTCGACTCCCTCTATCCCTCGCGCAGCGAGATCCAGGATCGTTGGTGTAATTAATGATGATGAAGGTAATTTCTCTTTTTCCTTGATGCCCCACTTCTTAATTAATTCCAGCACCACCTTCCTTAGCTTCGCGTCTCCCTCAAACTGAGAGTGCGGAGAGAGAGAGAGAGGGAGGGTGGGATTGGACCATGCCATGGGGAGGGGTCACGAGGGGGTCCTTCATTACATTGCGATCGGACGGGGTCCATCCGTTAGCTGCCATCAAACAGTGAGGTGGCGACCTTGCTAGCGTACACATGGCCCTCGCCGAACCGAAAACCTCAGGCCGACCAGCGGGCCATGCCATGCGCCCATGGACCGTGGATCGGTGATAAGACACAGCGCAAAACCTAACGGATCCCGTGACGGAAACGGTGGGATGGTGCGAAACCGGTAACCTTAATTTAAGGGCAGAGACGCTGATTTCCATGAGCACGGGCATGGTGCGGCCAAAATAGGGCGCAGGTGGGAACCGGTTGAGTCCTGGTTTGCTGCGCGGTGACTGAAATTTATAATCCGAACGAAACAAGGGAGCGCTCCTTCCAGGAAGCTTACTCTCGGTACTTGGCAATGCACGGTCCGCGTGACAAGGGAGATTTTATGAATCGACAAATGTCAATATATATAAAGAAAGGCATTGACGCGCTCTATATTTGAATTTTCCTGCCGCTTTCCAGAAAAATTGTAGAATTTGTGGCGTCTAGCTGGTGGCTACTTATTTATTTATTTATTTTAAATTAAAAAAAATTCCTTCATGCTAAGAGTGAAAATGAGATATTATAATAAGAGAAAAAATCATGCTACCGTACTCAATGGTTATAGTGCACATCGTACGCATGATGATATAAGTTTTGTGCATCAAACACCGCTGCATAAAGGCTTTTAGAATCAAAACAGGGTTAACAGCCAGCAAAATCATATCATCTGAAATAAAAATCAATGCTGAAGTTATTTACCTTCGCATTGAAATGGAAAAGATGCAATCTAGGTTCAATTTAAGACTTGCTTACCGTGCGCAGCGTAAATTGAGATTTGGGTTCATAATTTAAGGAATTGCTTTCAAATCTTTACCTATCAATGGCATGCTGAATAAAGCAAAATCAGGCTTCAAATTTTTAATGGACTTGAAACATGGCCAATATATTATTAGCATTATATTTTAATTTTTCAAAATAAAATAAAAATTATTGGAGCAAAAACTTATTGATAATCTTTGATCAACCGATACGTTTACCTTCGATCACTATAAGCTTTAGCCTTTTACTGGCTTTTGACCATCCAAATTGAGAAAAGATCAAAGAGTTATATTGAAGTTACCATGGACTGAATAAAGTTTTTGTTGATTTCTAAAACTATACCAAAGTCTTAAATAATTTTTGTTTATACTGTAATTTAAATATTATAAATATAGAAGCAAACGAAGTTTGAAAGGACCTCTAACTTTAGAACAAATTAAAATATATAAAATATTTTTAACTAAGTTAGTTGTAGCCTTTATAATTTTATTTTTTAAATCATATTTATTATTTATATCAATCCTTATGTCAAAAGAAATAAGAATCGAATCAGTCTAATTATCTATATATTCATTTATATATTTTAGTTTTACAAAAAATAAACATTTATTTGTCAACATTAGACATGTAATTCAAGAACGTTGAATATTATAACATGATATGTTGGTTGCTTGCTTTCAGGAACCATTGCTTATGTCATGATAACTAGCTTGAAGCATATTCTATTGAAACGGAACAAGACATTAATACCATAAATAACTCTGGACTAAATGTCATTGAATTCGTCATGGCACTCTACTATTTCCCCAGATGTTTTTGGATCTCTCAAGATTAGTCTCGCCGATGGATGGGCACTTCGTGGGATTTTTTTTTTTAAACTCGTTATAATGACTCGGGTACCGGCCCGCAGCACTCATGAAAGTAAGACGGACAAGATCCACATCAACTTGGACCACCACAACCTAAATGAGATCCAATTGGTATCTTGTCCTTCTTACTTTACAACATATAAACCACTCAACCAACTCCCAATTTTCCGATGTATACTATTGGGAAGAGCATCACAATCTACCCCCTTATAGAAGTGACACCCTCGTCGCCAGGGGCACATGATCATAACCACCAGGTATGTAGATTTCTAGAGGTAGCCCCCACAGATTCAAGAGGTGGCTTCCATCAATGTAGCACTTTGCTCTATGGCCCTCACCTTCTATGGCCCCCACAGGTTTAAGAGGCTTCCATCGATAAAGCACTTTGCCCTGTGTGGCACTTAGTTCCTGCACTTTCGACTTGTGCATGGCTCTGATACCATATTGTAACGATCCGGATTTGAAAACCTACAAACCCGTTTCATTACAAGAAAGCAAGACGGATAAGGTCCATACCAACTTGGGCTACCACAGCCCAAAAGGGATCCATTTGGTACTTATCCATCTTCCTTAACTGGTTATAACCATACAACCTTTTCTCAATTATTTGTATCCTAATATAGATATGATGTATTGATGACTTTAATCCTTGAATAAAATTTAGTTGATCCTGTGACAGAAATTTTAAATTCCAAATTTTTTATGAAAGTGTATCAATTTCGAGGCCAAAATTTTTATAAGGATGGAAGAATGCAACCCCCATTAATTAATCATAAGGACACCTTGTTGACCCAATTATTGATTTGATGATTAATAAAAGACATGAGTATATTCATTTGTTTCTAATAGATTTAAAAGTGTTTCAGGGATTAAAATGTTTGATCAATCAAAATGGATAAAGAAACATGTTTTGAATCAATATTTTAAAAGGAATTTTTAAAGTTCAGAGCCTGGAGTCGACACCCAAATAGTCAGGAGCCGACCCTAAGGCGTATCAGAAAGTTTCTGAGATTTTGACATGGTCGGAGTCGACACCCAAGGTTTCGGAGCCGACTCCAACTTGAGATACAGAGAAGTGCATTCTGTTTCAGTTTCTGGAGCCGACACATAGAATTCGGGAGCCGACATCTGAGATTTCGGGAGCCGACACCTGAGTTTCTAGAGCCGACTCTTACCTGAAAACAGAAAGCGTGTTTTATAGACTTTTCTGGAGCCGACACTTACAGTTTTCGGAGCCGACTCCCGAAAGCGACGAGCCGACACTTACCTTTTTCGGAGCCGACTCCCCAACAACTTTTTCTTTACTATTTTTGAACACCCGACTTGAAGCCGACACCTGAAAGTTGGAGCCGACTCCAACCTATCAGGAACGGATTTTTTATCTGTCAGCACGTACTTCAACGGTAAGATTTCTTTTCACCTAACCTCTAACGGCTATTTTCTTTGTGTGTAGAAGAATCCAAACATCTCAACGGTTATTTTTTTCACCTAAAACTGGATTAAGAGATCTATAAAAAGGGGGGAACCATCCTTTTGAAGGTGGAAAAACAGAGAGAAAAATAGATTGAAAAATCCGAGATATCTTGAGCAAGAAATCAAAGAGGGAAGAATCAAAGCTCAAATCCATCATCCTCAGAAAGCTCAAAGAGAATCCACAAGCTTCTTAAGTTTAAATCGAGGAGATTTCCAACATTTGAAGAGAGAAAGCAAAAGCCCCAAATCCTCATCTTCTCAACTGTAAGTTTCTGAAGAATCTGAGCTGAGGCCCTGATTCAATCTTTCAAAGGAGAAAAGGAAAAGAAGAAAAGAAAAGCACACATTCAAAGATCTTCAAACAGGCTTTTCTGAACCTTGTTTATTACTTTGTTTATTTGCTCATTTGAGGAGCTGCTATGTACTTAAACTCTATTCTCATTTATTGTTTGCTAGTTCAATCAAGGGATTGAATTAGTGAAGGTGGTATACCTCGGTACAAGCTAAGGATAGCTTGTGGTTGGGTTTTATGCTGGTGAGCCCAGAAAACCAGCTGGATTCGTTGTAATCCGGGAAAAACAACAAGTTTTGAGTTGTGAGCTTGTAAAACAACTCGGCTGTAATCAAGTAGATTATAGTGTGGACCCAAGTGATACTTGGGAGTGGACGTAGGTGTTGGATACACCGAACCACTATAAAATCCTTGTGTTTGCCGTGTTTTGACTCTCTCGCTCTATCTCTTTATTTGTGCTTAATATTTATCCTACACTTAATTTCATTTATTCCAAAGCACATAGTTTCAAAAGGTTAAATTTTTAAGAACCCAATTCACCCCCCCCCTCTTGGGTTGCCATCTGGGCCAACAATTGGTATCAGAGCTTGTACTCATTGTTTATTTGATCACACGATCAAGAGCTAAAGATCCAAATGGCAGCTCAAGCTGGATTTTCATTTGCTGAAGGTCATTCTACTAATAGACCTCCTTTGTTTAATGGTTCAAATTATTCTTATTGGAAAGCTAGAATGAAAATTTTTATTCAAGCTTTAGATTATGAACTTTGGAGTGTAATCACTAATGGACCAAGCACACCCACACTTGGTAGATGGTTCAATAGTTCCTAAACCGAAAGGGATTGGAATGAGAACGATAGGAAAATGGCTCAGCTTAATGCAAAAGCCATGAATGTTTTATATTGTGCTTTAGATGCTAATGAGTTCAATAGAATCTATACATGTATTTCCGCAAAAGAAATTTGGGATAGATTAGAAGTTACCCATGAGGGTACTAACCAAGTTAAAGAATCTAAAATCAATATTCTAGTGCACAAGTATGAATTGTTTAGCATGGAACAAAATGAAACCATCATATGCATGTACACTAGATTTACTGATATTGTAAATGGTCTTAAAAGTCTTGGCAAGACCTACACTAACTCTGAATTGGTTTGTAAAATTCTTAGGTCTCTTCCAAGGACATGAAGCAAAGGTAACTGCTATCCAAGAAGCCAAGGACCTCAACATCTTACCTTTGGAGGAGCTACTTGGATCATTGATGACCCATGAGTTGACCATGAAGCAACATCAAGAGGAGGAAGTCAAAAAGAATAAAACATTGCCTTAAAGCTGCAGAAAAGGAGATAAGCAGCAGTGAGGAAGAAGAGGAAGATGAGGAGACAGCTCTCTTACTAGAAATTTAAGAAATTTATGCAAGAAGAGACCCTTCCATAAGAAAAGATATGGAACAAAAATGGAAGGAGAAAAAAAAAGAGAAGGACAAGGACAAAGAAAAAGAGAAAGACCCCCTCATATGTTATGAATGTAAGAAACCGGGGCACTTTAGATATGATTGTCCTCAACTAAAAAAGGGGCACAAGAAGAAAAAAAGGCATATGTTGCAACATGGAGTGAAAGTGATGAATCCTCATCCGAAGAGGAACAAAAGAAGTTGCAAACATTTGCTTTATGGCAAACAACGACAATGAGGTAAGTTCTGAAACACCTTGATGATTTTACTTTGAAGAATTATATGATGCATTTAATGAATTAGTCAGTGATTTTAAAGCTTTAAAAAAAAAAGAACAAATCTTTAAAAAATGATAATTTAAATCTTGCCGAAGAGAAAGATAAACTAACTCATGAAGTTGAAAAACTAAAATCTGAAAATAAAAATTTGCTAAAAAATAAAGAGTTAATTTCAAATGAAAATGTTAATTTAAAGAGAAAAGTTGATAAATATAGAAATATAGTTAATAAATTTACATATAGCTCTGAAAAACTTAATTTGCTATTGAGTAATCAAAGGGCTGTATTTGATAAGGTTGGATTAGGTATAGACCTAATAAGAAACAAAAGTATGTTAAAAACTTTTTAGAAAGAACAGGATAAGAATGTTTTTCATATTATTGCTGTAACAAAAAAAGGGCATAAAGCCTATGAATGCAATCTTAGAAAACTTAATAAGAATTTAAGTATTAAAGGAAAGAAAATATGGGTTCCGAAAGGAACAATCTTTGTTGCTACTAACCATGAAGGACCCAAGAAAGCTTGGGTACCTAAATAGAAAGTTTGATTACCTTGCAGGAGTGTCTTGCGGCCAAAAGATCAAAATGAAAGTGTATCTTGATAGTGGCTGCTCAAGGCACATGACGGGTGACAAGGAGCAATTCATCATCCTTGAAGATAAAAGAGGAGAGTTGTCATATTTGGAGATAATGGTAAAGGCCAAATTATGGGATTTGGTAAAATTCAGATAACTCCCTTTACTTTTATAGAAAATGTTTTATATGTAGATGGATTAAAGCATAATTTAATTAGTATTAGCCAATTGTGTGATAAAGGTTTCAAAGTCTCATTTGAAGCTTCTATCTACACTGTTTCTAATCCCATTGACAATAGCATTGTATTTGTTGGTAATAGAAATGACAATGTATACTTAATTGATTTAGACAATTTGTCTACTAATAATCATTGCTTAGTAGCTAACAATGCTAATGCTAATGAGATTGGATGGTTATGGCATCGTAGATTAGGTCATGCAAGCACACACCTAATTTCAAAATAATTAAAATGGATTTAGTTAAAGATCTTCCAAAGATAGATTTTGAAAATAACAAAATTTGTGATGCATGTCAATTAGAAAAAAAACTAGAAATTCTTTCAAATCAAAAATTATAGTTTCCTCTTCTAGGCCATTAGAGCTACTTCATATGGACCTTTTTGGACCTACTAAACCACTAGTCTAGGAGGAAAGAAATATGGTCTTGTGATAGTAGATGATTATTCTAGATACACTTGGGTATTTTTCTGGCTCATAAGGATGAGACTTTCTCAATATTTCTGAAATTTTTCAAGAAAGTCACTAATGAGAAAAATAACACCATAGTGTCTCTTAGAAGTGATCATGGCACTGAATTTGAAAATCACTTATTTGAAAATTTCTGCACAGAACATGGCATTCATCATAATTTTCTGCCTAGGACACCACAACAAAATGGAGTTGAGAAGAAAAAATAGGACACTAGAAGATATGGCCCGTACCATGCTATGTGAAAGCAACCTACCAAAGTACTTCTGGGCGGAAGCTATAAACGACATGTTATTCTTAATAGAGCCCTAATTAGGCCAATCCTTAAGAAAACACCTTATGAATTATGGAATAATAGAAAACCAAAGATAGGTTATTTTCATGTATTTGGCTGTAAATATTTTATTCATAATAATGGAAAAGATAATCTTGGTAAATTTGATGCAAAATCTGATGAAGGCATATTCTTAGGATATTCAACAACTAGTAAAGCCTATAGAGTATTTAACAAGAAAAACTTAATTGTAGAAGAATCTATTCATGTAGCTTTTGATGAGTCTTTAGCATCAAGTTCACAAAAATTTAATGATGAGGAAGATACAAATATAGAAAGAGATATTAAAAAATTAAATATAGATGTCTCTTAGATCATGAAAAAGAAGCTAAAGATAATGATTCACCTAGGATGATGATATTGATACTAATCATAATGAAGTAGATCTTTTAGAGATTGGAGATATGCCTATGGTCATCCAAAGGAATTATTATTGGTGATCCATCTCAAGGAAAGAACTAGGTCATCTATGAGAATATCAATAATCATCTTGCATTTGTATCTCAAATTGAACCTAAAACTGTTAAGAAGCTGAAAAAGATAGTAATTGGATGCTAGTATGCAAGAAGAATTAAATCAATTCACTAGGAATAATGTATGGCCCTTAGTTGATAGACCTAAAGGTCATTCATTATAGGATCTAAATGGGTATTTAGAAATAAATTGGATGAAAATGGAATAGTAATTAGAAATAAAGCTAGATTAGTTGCAAAAGGATATAATCAAGAAGAAGGAATTGATTTTGATGAAACTTTTGCACCTGTAGCTAGATTAGAAGCAATTAGATTACTACTTGCATTTGCATGTCATATGAACATAAATTTATTTCAAATGGATGTTAAAAGTGTATTTTAAATGGTTTTATAAATGAGGAAGTATTTGTGGAACAACCACCTGGTTTTGAAGATCATGAATTTTCAAATCATGTTTTTAAATTGCACAAAGCACTATATGGTTTAAAACAAGCACCTAGAGCTTGGTATGATAGGTTAAGTAAATTTCTGATTGAAAATGATTTTACAGAGGAAATGTAGACAAAACCTTATTTTTGAAAAGAAAAGACAAAGACTTATTAGTAGTACAAATATATGTAGATGATATTGTATTCGGTGCTACTAACAATCTTTGTGTCAAGAATTTGCTAAGTTAATGCAGGTGAATTCGAAATGAGCATGATGGGAGAACTCAATTTCTTCCTAGGACTTCAAATCAAACAAAGCAAAGAGGGGATTTTCATCAACCAAACAAAGTACATAAAGGAACTTCTCAAGAAGTTTGGAATGGAATCAATCAAACCCCTTGGAACACCTATGAGTCCTTCATGCAAATTAGACAAAGATGAAGATGGTAAGAAGGTAGATCAAAAATACTATAGAGGTATGATTGGATCTCTACTTTACTTAACAGCAAGTAGACCAGATATCATGTTTGCTGTTTTCTATGTGCTAGATTTCAATCAGAACCTAAAGAATCTCACTTAATTGCTGTGAAAAGAATTTTAAGATATCTAAGTGGAACTAAGAATGTAGGATTATGGTATTCTAGAGACTCAACACTAAACTTAATTGCATATTCTGACTCTGACTATGCTGGATGTAAACTAGATAGAAAAAGTACAAGTGGTACATGTCAATTCTTAGGAAGTAACTTAATCTCTTGGTTTAGCAAAAAGCAAAATTCGGTTGCATTATCTACTGCTGAAGCAGAATATGTTGCAGCTGGAAGTTGCTGTGCTCAAATCCTTTGGATTAAGCGACAACTTGAAGATTATGCATAACACTTATAAAACTCCTATTAGATGTGATAATACAAGTGCAATCAATTTAACTAAGAATCCAATCCAACATTCAAGAACTAAACACATTGAAATTAGATATCATTTTATAAGAGAACATGTAGCTAATAATAAAATTTGCCTTGATTATGTTAGTACTGAAGAACAATTAGCTGACATATTTACAAAACCTTTGAGTGAAGAGAGATTTTGTTATCTTAGAGGTGAATTAGGGATTTGTGATCCTTTGGAATGACTTTGAAACCCTTAAGGAATGACTATCTAGATTTATCAATTTCTTGAGATTCCTTTCATATTTTTAAGGAACAATTTATCTAGTCATTTGAGCAATTTGATTCTCCATATTTCAAAGATTTTTTCAAAAATTTATTATTTTATCTTGACAAGTTTCGGCTGTTTGAAACTCATTTATTTTTCTCTGAAACTGTCAGTGGAGTCGACACCTCAATTTGAGGAGTCGACACCTCTTCCGTGTCGCTCTCGGTCTCTGACCTTGGAGCCGACACCGCTTAAGTGGAGCCACTCCAATTCGGCGCTAACTGTATTAGCGACTTGGAGTCGACACCCGACTTTGTGGGAGTCGACACCTAATGGTCCCAAATTGACTTTATTAGGGCAGAGTCGACACCTTCGCGATTTTTATCTTCTCCAAACCCTTTCCAAATCCTCTCCAAACCCTCTCCAAACTTTCAAAGTCAAATACTCCCCAAATCAATCATTCCCTAAGATTTCTATGACACCTAAGCGTAGGGATCGATCTTTGATGCTCCGGCTACAAGAAAGCGTACGGCGAGGCGTCCCGTCCGTGAGCCCACTCCTAGTGACGATTCTTCATCAACTCATTCAGATAATCCTGGCCCCTCATCTCCACAGGTAGATACCCTAGCTGGGCGAGTTATTACCATGGTAGGAAAGTTGATTTTGATTTCTTTGAAACCGAGGGTTTTGACATTGGTAGACAGATTAAAGAACTCGGTTGGAATAAAGTTTGCTCTTTGGATGTTCCTACTTATCCAGCTCTTGTCAAAGAATTTTATCTGAATTTATCTAGAGGAGACGATGGAATTGTCAGTTCAGTAAGAGGAAAGAGAATTCATCTTACTTTTCAAATTTTAGGAAATCTGTTAAGTATTCCTGTCACTGGTTTTGTTGCAAACATTCACAGTGAGAGATCACTGCTTTATCAAGAATGTTAGGAAGAGAAATAACTGAATTTGAAGAGGTTAGGGCAAACCAATTGCCACTTGAGCTTAGGCTATTACATAACATCTGCAGTAGGATTCTATTTCCCAAGACTGGTCGTTTTGAGTATGTCTTAGAGCGAGACATTGTTGTCATGGACAGTATCTTGATAGGTCAGCCTATAAATCGTGCTGGGATGATGATATGGTATATGGCTGAGGCCGAGGGCAAGAAGAGATCTTCACTGCCTTATGGAATGATCCCAACCTTAGTTTTTAGGAGTCAAGTGTAGTTATTTCTGAAAATGAGCCTTCGAAGAACCTAAGGCACACAGACTACTACAGCTTAGCCACTGTACAGGATGGGTTTTGTGAAAGTAGATGATAAATGGGAGAAAAAGATCATACTGGCGATAGGGTTGCCGAGACTAATGTGCCTGGCCCTTCTGAGGCAGGACTATCTGTGAGACACAGCTCACTAGAGCCCAATCAGGATGTACCTCCAGCTCCACCTGTTCCTTCTGCTTTTGTTCAATCATCTGTTAGTTTTTCAGATATTCAGTTAGAACAGCTTAGAAGTATTTTTGCCACTCACAAAGAAGAGATGAAATCTGAGTTAGATAGCCAGTTCATGAACTTGAGAGAGATACTCTATTCTTTGGATGAAAGAGTTAGAATAATTGAGTCTACTCTTGGAGCCTCCGCTGAATCCTTAAAGAACGATCTCAAGAACATTTTCGAAGACTTAAAGATATTGGTGGAGACTCAGAGACTTATTCCAAATATAATGCTGAGCTTCAGGATAAAATTGCATTTGCATGTACATTTGTTGATGAAAGACTGAAGGCTTTTGTCAAGACTTAGAGTGAAGGAATGGCAAGAATAGTAGAAGAATTGCAAAGACGAATTAGAACTAACTTTTGATTATCGTGTAATGAAATTTCTTTTATATTGTTGAAAGATGATGTTTAGTCTAGTTTATGTTGATGTAATAAAGTTTCATTTTGTAAAATGATAAATGCTTGACTTCTTAATGAAATGAACTTATTTGATACTTAATGAATGTCTTTTGATCTTTAAGTAACTATCAATTTTGTCATTCACTTGAAACTTCTTGACTTTTTGTTGATTATAAAAAAGGGGAGAAGTAATCAAGTATTTAATAATCATATATGCATTGAATGTAAAACAAAAAAAGGAGAAGTATTTAGCTTTTGTATATGCATTAAATCAAATAAGCTTAATTAATTGCACATAAGGAGAAGTAATTGAAATTTCAATTCCATATGCATTGAAAGGATGAATAGATGTTAAAATAGATATAATTGTTTAATTGGTATCAAACATTAAAAGTTTACTGTTAAAAGGAAGAATATGTTAAACTGAGTATCATAGAGGGAGCTACCTCATTCAGGGGAGCTTACCTGTGAGGAATAAATATTGAGAATTTGATTTGAAAATCTTAATGTTCATGCATATACTCAATGTTTTTATAATCATCAAAAAGGGAGAGATTGTTGACCCAATTATTGATTATGATTAATAAAAGACATGAGTATATTCATTTTATTTCTAATAGATTTAACAAGTGTTTCAGGGATTAAAATGTTTGATCAATCAAAATGGATAAAGAAACATGTTTTGAATCAATATTTTAAAAGGAATTTTCAAAGTTCAAGCCTGGAGTCGATACCCAAATAGTCAGGAGCCGACCCCAAGGCATATCAGAAAGTTTCTGAGATTTTGGCACGGTCCATAGTCGACACCCAAGGTTTCGGAGCCGACTCCAACCTGAGATAAAGAGAAGTGCATTCTGTTTAGTTTCTGGAGCCGACACATAGAATTCGGAAGCCGACACCTGAGATTTCGGGAGCCGACACCTGAGTTTCTGGAGCCGACTCTAACCTAAAAAGAGAGCGTGTTTTATGGATTTTTCTGGAGCCACTTACAGTTTTCGGAACCGACTCCCGAAAGCGACGAGCCGACACTTACCTTTTTCGGAGCCGACTCCCCAACAACTTTTTCTTTACTATTTTTGAACACCCGACTTGGAGCCGACACCTGAAAAGTTGGAGCCGACTCCAACCTGTCAGGAACATTTTTTATCTGTCAGAACGTACTTCAACGGTAAGATTTCTTTTCACCTAACCTCTAACGGCTATTTTCTTTGTGTGTAGAAGAATCCAAACATCTCCAACGGCTATTTTTCACCTAAAACCTGGATTAAGAGATCTATAAAAAGGGGAAAACCGTCCGTTTGAAGGTGAAAAAATAGAGAGAAAAATAGATTGAAAAATCCGAGATATCTTGAGCAAGAAATCAAAGAGGGAAGATCAAAGCTAAATCCATCATCCTCAGAAAGCTCAAAGAGAAATCCACAAGCTTCTCAAGTTCAAATCGAAGGAGATTTCCAACATTTGAAGAGAGAAAGCAAAAGCCCAAATCCTCATCTTCTCAACTGCAAGTTTCTGAAGAATCTGAGCTGAGGCCCTGATTCAATCTTTCAAAGGAGAAGAGGAAAAGAAGAAAAGCACACATTCAAAGATCTTCAAACAGGCTTTTATGAACCTTGTTTATTAGTTTGTTTATTTGCTCATTTGAGGAGCTGCTGTGTACTTAAACTCTATTATTATTATTGTTTGCTAGTTCAATCAAGGGATTGAATTAGTGGAGGTGGTATACCTCGGTACAAGCTAAGGATAGCTTGTGGTTGGGTTTTGTGCTGGTGAGCCCGGAAAACCAGCTGGGTTCGTTGTAATCCCGAGGAAATAACAAGTTTTAAGTTGTGAGCTTGTAAAAAACTCGGCTGTAATCAAGTAGATTATAGTGTGGACCCAAGTGATACTTGGGAGTGGACGTAGGTGTTGGATACACCGAACCACTATAAAATCCTTGTGTTTGCCGTGTTTTGACTCTCTCGCTCTATCTCTTTATTTGTGCTTAATATTTATCCTACACTTAATTTCATTTATTCCAAAGCACATAGTTTCAAAAGGTTAAATTTTTAAGAACCCAATTCATCCCCCCTCTTGGGTTGCCATCTGGGCCAACACACCTAGATCATGGCCGATTGAATTCCTTTAATCATTTACGTTCTCGGCGTGATGACTAGGTTCTCGATCTCTTTGATCAGAGGCACCGCAAATCTTCTTCATTGGCTTTAAAGGAAGACGCTGGCGGACCCTACCTTCATCCTCGCTCACGTCTTCAATCAGTAAGTCCTACCATGCTAGTGAGTGAGTCAGGGACGAAGAGAGGGCCATGGTAGTCCTCCAGTGGCGATCTCGGCTCAGGCCCGATAGCATACCGATTGTCTCACTAGGCCCAAGTTGAGGCTGACGGCCCCACTGGCACCGGGAGTGGCATCCAGTGGGGGACCGAGCATGGAGAGAGGAGGAGAGGGCCGCCATGGCTTCCACGTTGATTCAGGCCCAGTAGCGTGTCTGTCACCTTGCCGGGCCTAAGAGGCGGCTGATGATCCCCATCGGCGCCAGACGAGCGTCTGGTAAGGGTCTGGTCGGCCAGTGGTGACCGACCGTGCCACTGGCATAGTAAGTGTGCCGTGGGAGAAAGAGAGAAGAAAAGAGAGAGAAAGAGGGAGAGAGAAAGAGGGAGAGAGGGCAAGGCTGCGATAGCGGCCGGCTCTGGACCGGTCGCCAACGGCCGAGCAACTCGAGGAGAGACCGACGGCGACCCTGGCGCCAGCACAGGCACCCCTTGTTCGAGTGAACTAGGGGAGCAGGAAAGAAGAAAAGGAAACAGGGGAGACCTGTTTTGGGTTGAATGGGCTGATATGTGAGCCCATTTGGACTGAATTTTTGGGCCCTGTAATGGGTCAGGGATAGAGAAAGAGATTATGGCATGGATTAGTTTTGATCCTAGTTTCTGGAGAAATTTTATTTTCCCATTTGGTCTGTTATTTTTGAAGATATTTAAGCCCAAAGTTAGGCCCAGGATTAGAATGAATATAATTTAGGAGACAATTTGTTATTCCAATTTTAGAGATTTAATTGTATAAAATAATGCTGTAGGTACCCAGAGGTCTAAATAACTGGTTTATATTTTGGGATTAGCGTGCTAAGGTAAATAAGCTAATTATTATAATTTTATAAATTATTTAATATATAAATTTTAGAATTATAGCTGTATTAATTTATAAAATGAGAAAGAATGAAATTATGGTATTTGATTTGACTATTTTGAAATTGTTAAATAGTACCATGAGTATGAAATTCATTATTTGGTCTGATTATTTGCAACTGCTGATATCTTTTAAAGTAATAACTTTATATGTGACTAATGAGGGATATGATTACTTTGACTTTACAAAATCAATTGGTACTATTTGATATAATTATATGCAATTGCTAATGTTCAAACCACTGTATATGTGAGAAGCTTATGCTTATGATGATGCATGATATGTTTTATGCAAGATATAAATATGATACTTGAGAATATGCTACTATGTGTTGCCACGATTCTCTATAATATGATATGATGTGATATGCTAAGAGACACGGGACCCATCTCCATAGGAGGAATATGTGAAAGATACACATCTGTAGGGTGTGTTGTGACAATTATGATATATGGTATGATGCTGATACCAGGATCCTTCCTCTTAGGGGACATTTAAGATTGATACACTAGTGGGGTGTTTACAGATATGGTGCAGGATCGTGGGACACAGATAAAAATTGATAATTATATGGATACAGTGAGTTTAATTGCATTGCATATTTTGAAATTATTGCATGACTATGCTTCCAAAATTATTTTATAAATGTACTTAGATTTAGTATGTTTTTAATATGTATTTGGAGATACAGAAGCTTGACAAGTATTTTTATATGTTAAAACTTGATTTCCTATAACTGTGAAAATGGTTATAATATTCTAATATAGGCTTACTTACTGAGTGTGATCTCATTTAAATCTCATAATATTTTTAAAAATATTGTAACGACTTGGGTCCAAAAATCTGCAAACCTATTTCATTACAAGAAAGCAAACAAACAAGATCCATACCAACTTGGGCCACCACAGCCCAAAAGGGATCAAATTAGTACTTGTCCATCTTTCTTAACTGGCTATAAACCATACAACCTTCCCTTAATTTTTAGATGTGGGACTGGAGGGGTATCACAATCTACCCTCTTACAAAGGCGATGTTCTCATTGCCAGGGGCACATGATCACAACCACCAGGCAGGCAGAATTCTAAAGGTAGCTCTCATAAGTTCAAAAGGTGGCTCCCATCCCCCATGGATTAGCACTTTATCCTGTGTGGCATTTAGCTCCTGCACTTTCAGCTGATAGTGGCTCTGATATCAAATTGTAACAACCTGGACCCCAGGCCCGCAACACCCACAAACCTGTTTCATTACAAAAAAGCAAGACAAATAAGGTCCACACCAACTTGGGCTACCGTAGCCAAAAAGGGATTCAATTGGTACTTATCCATCTTCCTTAATAGGTTATAAACCATATAACCAACTCCCAATTTTTTGATATGGGACTATTGGGAGGGGCATCACAATCTACCCTCCTTACATGGGCATCACACCCATCGCGGTGGATGAAACAGGTCCTTCTGCAATGGCTAAATTAACCTTTGTTAGGGCTTTCATGGGCCAACATTACTCCATCGCTTCATTTTGGCTCTTGCTATCCGTTTGTTTGGAAAAGTCTTTATGCATCATGCGCAATGAAGGACACGTGCATCATGCACAATGATTATTAGTCACATATGCATATAATCATGTATGTGCTAAAAGTATTTTTATTCTTTTAGCATCACATGCACGGTTCGAAAAAAGTTTTCATGATTTATTTTTAAGCGCAATTGACTTTGGCCTCCGATTGCTATCTTTTACCCAAAAAGTTGCCAAACTGCCATTTTTTCGAGCAAGGCACAAATTAATGCCTTGCATCCTTACCATCCAATGATATAATAGTAATAATAATAAAACCATTGATCTTATATTGATTTTGATGACTATAAAATAATTAAGTATGATACTAATGATTTTATGATTGAGTTAAACAAATTTAAGATGAATCATCAAGAAGATAGTATTGCTTCAACTCAAGGTAAATTGTGATTCAAAATGACAGGCAACACAGGTAAAGTAACATTATTATAAATGTATTTACATATCAAAATAATTTCAAAAAGAAATTTATAATGCAAAATAAATTTTTCATAGGACTCGGATTTTAAGTATTTTGTGTGCATATATTTATTTACAGATACGGAATTGAGTTTGGATAATTTCTTGGCAAATCCCATTTTCCACTTCATTTTTGTTTTCTTACTTGTTGGATCGAATAAATCATCTCTCATTGAAATTTAAATTTCTACATAGTTTTTGTTTCATCCATGGCTTCACTATGAGTTTTCCTATTTTTTTAAGCCATAATATGCTTCTCGGAATTTATTTTGGTATTGGATGAACAAACTTATTTGATACTCTTTTCATTAGCCTACCGATTTTTGAAAACCGGATGACCAAATCTTTGGAGCTCTCTGCAATATTTTTCTATTAGAAATTGGATGGCCAACTTTATAAAATTGGAAGATCGGATTTTGTAATTGGGATGCCAATTTTGCATGACATTCTGTGGGCTCCATGACACTTGATTTTGGCATGCTAGTTTGTTGTGTTGGTATGCTAATTTTTAAACACTCTCTGTGCTTCAAATTTTGGCATGGTAGTTGATGGGTTGGCATGCTAATTTTTCAAGTCTCTTTGCCAGCTCCCTGTGCTTCAAATTTTGGCATGCTAATTAGAATTTTTGGCATGCCAATTTATTTCCTCTCATGGCTGGTATTCAAACTTGGCATGCCAGATCAAAGGATTGGAATGCCAACTTTATTCATTGGCTTTTTGGTTTTTGGATTGGCATGCTACTTTTTCATTTGACTTATCATTTTATCAATTAGGATGTCATTCTCTTTGGATTTTTTGGACTCTTGCTGGCAGGTTCTCATTCTGATTTTTCAGTCCATTGTTGGAGCTTCTTTGTTTCTTCACTTGGGCATCTAATCTTTGGAGTTAGGCAATCAGAATTTAATCTTGGATGGTCGGACTCTTTAAGTAAGCTTGCCAAGTGTTATTGCTCTCTCTCTCTTCTCTATTTCACAACATTCATGTAACAGCTATATTTCCTTTTTTGGTTATATATTGAGCTATTGATTAGTGATTCTTAAGCAAAAAAAGAAAGAGAAAAAGAGTGAAAAGGAAAAAGAAAAGAAAAAGAAAAATAGTATGAAAAATAGAGTAAAAATCTTGTAGAAAATTATTGTAAGAAGAATCATTTGAAAGATAGATTTATGGTTTGTAAAGAGGT
>UESW01003849.1:577550-666702 GCA_900491605.1 Calamus simplicifolius
ATTATGATATATGGTATGATGCTGATACCAGGATCCTTCCTCTTAGGGGACATTTAAGAGTGATACACTAGTGGGGTGTTTACAGATATGGTGCAGGATCGTGGGACACAGATAAAAATTGATAATTATATGGATACAGTGAGTTTAATTGCATTGCATATTTTGAAATTATTGCATGACTATGCTTCCAAAATTATTTTATAAATGTACTTAGATTTAGTATGTTTTTAATATGTATTTGGAGATACAGAAGCTTGACAAGTATTTTTATATGTTAAAACTTGATTTCCTATAACTGTGAAAATGGTTATAATATTCTAATATAGGCTTACTTACTGAGTGTGATCTCATTTAAATCTCATAATATTTTTAAAAATATTGTAATGACTCGGGTCCAAAAATCTGCAAACCTATTTCATTACAAGAAAGCAAACAAACAAGATCCACACCAACTTGGGCCACCACAGCCCAAAAGGGATCAAATTAGTACTTGTCCATCTTTCTTAACTGGCTATAAACCATACAACCTTCCCTCAATTTTTAGATGTGGGACTGGAGGGGTATCACAATCTATCCTCTTACAAAGGCGACGTTCTCGTTGCCAGGGGCACATGATCGCAACCACCAGGCAGGCAGAATTCTAAAGGTAGCTCTCATAAGTTCAAAAGGTGGCTCCCATCCCCCATGAATTAGCACTTTATCCTGTGTGGCATTTAGCTCCTGCACTTTCAGCTGATATGTGGCTCTGATATCAAATTGAAACAACCTGGACCCCAGGCCCGCAACACCCACAAACCTGTTTTATTACAAAAAGCAAGACGAATAAGGTCCACACCAACTTGGGCTACCGTAGCCAAAAAGGGATTCAATTGGTACTTATCTATCTTCCTTAATAGGTTATAAACCATATAACAAACTCCCAATTTTTTGATATGGGACTATTGGGAGGGGCATCACAATCTACCCTCCTTACATGGGCATCACACCCATCGCGGTGGGTGAAACAGGTCCTTCTGCAATGGCTAAATTAACCTTTGTTAGGGCTTTCATGGGCCAGCATTACTTCATCGCTTCATTTGGCTCTTGCTATCCGTTTGTTTGGAAAAGTCTTTATGCATCATGCGCAATGAAGGATGCGTGCATCATGCACAATAATTATTAGTCACATATGCATATAATCATGCATGTGCTAAAAGTATTTTATTCTTTTAACATCACATGCACGGTACAAAAAAAGTTTTCATGATTTATTTTAAGCGCAATTGACTTTGGCCCTCGATTGCTATCTTTTACCCAAAAAGTTGCCAAACTGCCATTTTTTCGAGCAAGGCACAAATTAATGCCTTGCATCCTTACCATCCAATGATATAATAATAATAATAAAACCATTGATCTTATATTGATTTTGATGACTATAAAATAATTAAGTATGATACTAATGATTTTATGGTTGAGTTAAACAAATTTAAGATGAATCATCAAGAAGATAGTGTTGCTTCAAATCAAGGTAAATTGTGATTCAAAATGACAGGAAATACACGTAAAGTAACATTATTATAAATGTATTTACATGTCAAAATAATTTCAAAAAGAAATTTATAATGCAAAATAAATTTTTCCTAGGACTCGGATTTTAAGTATTTTGTGTGCATATATTTATTTACAGATACGGAATTGAGTTTGGATAATTTCTTGGCAAATCCCATTTTCCACTTCATTTTCGTTTTCTTACTTGTTGGATCGAATAAATCATCTCTCATTGAAATTAAAATTTCTACATAGTTTTTGTTTCATCCATGGCTTCACTATGAGTTTTCCTATTTTTTTAAGCCATAATATGCTTCTCGGAATTTATTTTGGTATTGGATGAACAAACTTATTTGATACTCTTTCATTAGCCTACCGATTTTTGAAAACCGGATGACCAAATCTTTGGAGCTCTCTGCAATATTTTTCTATTAGAAATTGGATGGCCAACTTTATAAAATTGGAAGATCGGATTTTGTAATTGGGATGCCAATTTGCATGACATTTTGTGGGCTCCATGACACTTGATTTTGGCATGCTAGTTTGTTGTGTTGGTATGCTAATTTTTAAACACTCTCTGTGCTTCAAATTTTGGCATGGTAGTTGATATGTTGGCATGCTAATTTTTCAAGTCTCTTTGCCAGCTCCCTGTGCTTCAAATTTTGGCATGCTAATTAGAATTTTTGGCATGCCAATTTATTCCTCTCATGGCTGGTATTCAAACTTGGCATGCCAGATCAAAGGATTGGAATGCCAACTTTATTCATTGGCTTTTTGGTTTTTGGATTGGCATGCTACTTTTCCATTTGACTTATCATTTTATCAATTAGGATGTCATTTTCTTTGGATTTTTTGGACTCTTGCTGGCAGGTTCTCATTCTGATTTTTCAGTCCATTGTTGGAGCTTCTTTGTTTCTTCACTTGGGCATCTAATCTTTGGAGTTAGGCAATCAGAATTTAATCTTGGATGGTCGGACTTCTTAAGTAAGCTTGCCAAGTGTTATTGCTCTCTCTCTCTTCTCTATTTCACAACATTCATGTAACAGCTATATTTCCTTTTTTGGTTATATATTGAGCTATTGATTAGTGATTCTTAAGCAAAAAAAGAAAGAGAAAAAGAGTGAAAAGGAAAAAGAAAAGAAAAAGAAAAATAGTATGAAAATAGAGTAAAAATCTTGTAGAAAATTATTGTAAGAAGAATCATTTGAAAGATAGATTTATGGTTTGTAAAGAGGTGTACTGGAGTATTATATTGATTGTTTAAGCAACCGAAGTTCATTCATTGCTGATTTTTGAAGTAGTGGTAAAGCTCCATCAACCCTCTTTGAAGAGCATTCAAGCTTCATCATTGCTCCGACGTGCTCAAAGGAAGAAGCCATCTTGAGAAGTATTCTTCAATATTTGCTAAGTATTTTTTATTTTATCTGCTCATTTATTAGGAGCTTATGTATTCACTTGATTGTGCTTGATCTTGTAAGGCTCGCTTGTGCCTGGAAATAAGTATTGTGAAAGGTCCTCTTGTACCCATAAACAAGAAGACTAGCTCGGAAGACTAGTGTGTAAGGTCTCCTTGTACTTGTAAACAAGAAGACTAGCTTGAAGGGCTAGTGTGTAAGGCTTTCTTGTGTCCGTAAATAAGTTTGCTAACTAGGTAGGCTAGTGGTGATAGTGGAATTCCCAAGGGGTTATTGGGGAGTGGATGTAGGTGCAGGATTTGATACCGAACCACTATAAATCTTGTTGTGTTTGTGTATGATGTATTTTGTGATTGCTTGCATATTATCTTCACTATACTACACTTGCTATAATTATAAAAAATAATTAAGTGCACATACTTACTAGATAGTCAATTAAATTTTAATAACCCAATCCCCCTCCCCTCTTGGATTGCTATATTTGGGCAACAATTGGTATCAGGTGCTCTTAATTTTAAGCCTTAAAAAGCTTTGAGCCAAAGATCATGACAACCCAAATGAGTTCCATTATGAGTGAGGGGCAATCCACCAATAGACCATCACTTTTTAATGGCATAAATTACACTTATTGGAAAGCACGTATGAAAATTTTTATTCAAGCACTTGATTATGATTTATGGAGCATCATAGTAATGGACCTCACACACCCACTATTAAGTCTAATGATATTATTCTCAAACCAAAATGCAGTGGGATGTGCTGATAAGAAAATGCTTAGCTCAATGCTAAAGCTATGAATATTTTATATCGTTCATTGGATGCAAATGAGTTTAATCGCATATCTACTTGATAAGAAAGTGGCTCAGCTCAATGCTAAAGCCATGAATATTTTATATCGTTCATTGGATGCAAATGAGTTTAATACATATCTACTTGTATATTGCAAAAAAAAAATTGGGATAGATTAGAGGTTACCCATGAGGGTACCAACCAAGTCAAAGAATCAAAATAAATATGCTTGTTCATAAATATGAATTGTTTAAAATGGAAATCTGAAAATATTTCTGATATGTTCACAAGATTTACTAACATTATTAATGGGCTGAAAAGTCTTGGATAAATCTTATACTAATCCGATCTTGTTGAGAAAATTAAGATCCTTGCCTAGGTCTTGGAAGGCCAAAGTCACTGCAATACAAGAAGCTAAGGACCTCAACACTTTATCTCTTGAAGAATTGATTGGATCATTGATGACTCATGAGCTTCAACAAAATCAATATCTTGATGAAAAAGAGTCCAAAAATAAAAGATTTATAGCACTGAAGTGTGCTGCCCAAAAGGATGAAAATGAGGGCTTAAGTGATAATGATAAAGATAATGATTTGGCTCTCATTACAAGAAAATTTAAGAAATTTATGAGAAAAAAATTTGAAGAAAGAAAAAGAGCATTATTGAAGGATAGCCAAGCAATGAAAAAAATATGAGTAATCTGTTATGAATGCAACAAGCTGGGACACTACAAGCCATATTGTCCATATCTAAAGAAAGATTTTAAGAAATTCAAAAAGAAGGCTATGGTAGCCACTTGGAGTGATAGTGACACATCAAGCTCCGAAGAAGAAGAAGAATGAAAAAGCAAATCTTTGCTTCATGGCCGATGATAATGAGGTAAGTCCAAGTATTTTAGATGATTTTATATTTGATGAATTACATGGTGCATTTTATGAATTGATAAATGATTTTGTAAAACTTAGTTCTAAGAATAAAGAATTAAAAATTCAAGTTAAAAACTTAACTTTGGAAAAAGAAAGATTTTAAAAGAAAATAAATCTTTGCTGAAAGAAAATAAAGATTTAAAAAAATGAAGTAAATAGATTGAAACCCTTAGTAGATAAATTTACTTTAAGTTCAACCAAACTCAACATGATTTTTGGAAGTCAAAAAGTAGTTTTTGATAAAGCAGGCTTAG
Source organism: Calamus simplicifolius (assembly GCA_900491605.1). NCBI lineage: Eukaryota > Viridiplantae > Streptophyta > Magnoliopsida > Arecales > Arecaceae > Calamus > Calamus simplicifolius. The sequence goes on from UESW01003849.1 coordinate 582,462, forward strand.
GATATAATCCTTTAAAGAAACAAAAGCTTTTGAACAATATTTTTGTTTCTCAAAATAATTTTTTAATATTACATGTTTTAAATGTGATTTGAAAGGTCATAAGTCATATGTATATAATAGTGTTAAGAAAGTTTGGGTTCCAAAAGAACAATTTTAGCTAACCCCAAAGGACCCAGAAAGCTTGGGTACCTAGGAGCAAGACTTGATATTTGGATGTGTGTCTTGCAACCCTTGGAGCAAAAAAAAATGATACCTTGATAACGAGTGTTCAAGACACATGATGGGTGATGAATCTTATTTCATCACTTTGAATGCTAATGATGGAGGAGTGGTTATCTTGAAGATAATGGCCAAAGTAAAATTGTTGGCATTGATAAAGTGGTATCACTCCCTCTATTTTTAATTAATATCTTGTTTATAGATGGATTGAATCATAACTTGCTTAGCATTAGCCTATTTTGTGATAAAGGTTTTAAAGTTATTTGAATTATCTCTTTGCATTGTTACTAATCCTACTGATAATTGCATAAAATTTATTGTCATAGGATTGAAATATTTATATTGTTGATTTGAATGATCATAATTTTGATTGTCTTGTTGTCATGAATGCTAAAATTGATGAATCTAGTTATGACATTGTAGACTTGCTTATGTCAGCATGGATTTGCTTTCTAAATTATTCAAAAAGGATTTGGTTAAATATTTGCCAAAATTAAATTTTAAAAAAGGTATGATTTGTGATGCATGTCAATTTTGAAAACAAAATAGAATCTCTTTCAAGTCTAAAACTATGATTTCAACTTCTAGGCCTTTAGAACTTTTGCATATGGATTTGTAATTATTGATGATTTTCTCGATTTACATGAATTTTATTCTTAGCTAACAAAGATAAAGATTTTTCTGCATTTAAAAAAATTAGAAGCATTTCAAATGAAAAATGTTTTCTATTTTATCCATTCAAAGTATGTATAGAAAGAAATTTGAAAACCATCACATTGAAAATTTTTATAATGATAGGACCTTCGATTCATGTTATATTCGATAAAGCTAATGATCTTCCATCAAGGAAGAGAAAGGTTTTAAATGATTCAGATGAAATTGAAGATCAAATCAAGAAGCTCACCTTGGAAGAGAAAAAATGACTCAACGATACAAGCGATACATAAGAAGAAATTCATGATGAACCCCAAGATAATGCTGAATTTAAAAGTGAATGGAGGTATGCCCATAATCACCCTAAAGAGTTAATTTTAAGTGATCCATTTTATGATATTAAGACTAGATCATCATTTAGGGATGCATGTAATAATTTAGTTTTGGTTCCTTATATAGAGCCTAAATGCTATGCATAATAATGGACACTAGTTAGTAGACCACATGATCATCCAATTATTAGAACTAAATGGATATTTAGAAACAAGTTGGATGAGCATGGTAATTGCAGTAGAAAAAGGAATTGATTTTGATGAATATTATGTTCCTATTGATAGATTAGAAACAAATAGATTACTCTTTGCATTTATATTTTGTATGATTTTAAATTATATTAAATGGTTATTGAGAGCACTTTTTTAATGAATATGTTGCTGAACAAGTGTTTGTTGATCAACCATCTAGTTTCTAAAATCACTTGTTTTTAAATCATGTATTCATGTTGAACAAAGTTTTATATGGTTTTAGACAAGTACCTTGGACGTGGTATAATAGGCTTATTAAGTTCTTGGTTAGCAATAAATTTATTAGTGAAAATATTGATGCAATATTATTTATTAAAAAAATAATGATATGTTGATAGTGCAAATTTTTATAGATGATATTGTATTCGGTACTACTAATGATATGCAAGATTTTGCTAAGTTCATGCAGGGGAGTTCGAGATGAAAATGATGGGTAAATACAAATTACTTTCTTGGACTTTAAATCAAGCAATCAAAGAAGAAAATATTCATAAGCCAATCCTAGTACATCAAGAAAATCTTGAAAAATTTGGCATGAAGAAATTCAAATATATTGGTACATTTGTCGGGTGACATGGGTCGCGGGCTCATGATCGGCTATGATTGGTATCAGCAACTATTGATATCAGTTTTATTTGTATACTCCTTGCTTAACATGATTCTATTGTGAGTCTTGGATCATTAAATGTATATTTTTAATTGGTATCATTTCTTGGTCATATCTTATAATTAATTGTTTATGTATGAAATAAAAGGATTTGATAGAATTGATGTAAAACATCTCATGAAATATGTATTTGATATGTGATGATTGCTATAAAATATCTATGTATTGAGACTAGCATGATACATTTATAAAATGTTTGAATTATATGATATTGGTATCATTTCTTGCATGACATTCTTATGGCATATAGATCAAATTTAAAATATTTAGGAGGAGAAAAATATAAGGATATAAGAAATCAAACTTTTTTGTTCATATATGTTTTTAAATTAGTAAGAGAGAAGGAATTTGCTTGAATAATTGGATACTTTGATGCATTAAGCATTGTGATGTATTGAGCATTAAATATCTCATTGCAATAAGTGCTTTGATGTATGAAAGTAGTTTGATGTATTGAGTATTAAATGTCTTAATTAGTATCAACTCTTAAATGATGCAATGATCTAAATATATTTTCTTATTGGTATCAAACTATAAAACATGCTGCCTTGTTTTAATATAGCTTTTTAATTAGTATCAATTGAGTTATGAATGATGATTGTTATTGAATGATTGGTTTTTTTTTATGCCTTAGTTATGCTACTCCTTGATACTATTGAAGCAAAAACAAATAGAAAATTATGCACATTCTTTCATCTTTTTGATTAATGACAAAAAGAGGGAGAGAATAGCATATAGTTCAATTATGGAATAGAGAATTCAATCATGAAAGAGAAAAGAGCATACATTTCATTCATTAGAGAGAATAGCATTCATAGGAGAGAATAGCATGCATTGTGATATTTTAAAAGGAAAGAAAAGTATACACTTAAAGGGGAAGAAAATAGCATATCATGAGAGAAAAATGCATACATCATGGTATTTCAAAACAATGCATATATCAAAACCAAAGGGGAAGTTATGCAATGTATCTTTTGAATATCACATTTTAAATATTTTTAAAATTTAAAGTTTTGGTACAATACGCTAAATTTTGACACGCATTATCTTATACTTTCAAAGTATCAAGGAATGTTATGATTAAAATTTTTATTTTTTATTATATATACTTAATGATTTTGTCATCATCAAAAAGGATAAGATTATTGACCTTATATTAATTTTGATGACTATAAAATAATTAAGTATGACACTAATGATCTTATAGTTGAGTTAAACAAATTTCAGATGAATCATCAAGAAGAAGGTATTGCTTCAACCCAAGATAAATTTTGATTCAAAATAACAGGTAACACAGGTAAAGTAATATTATTATAAATGTGTTTACATGTCAAAATAATTTTAAAAAAAAATTATAATGCAAAATAATTTTTCATAGACTCGGATTTTAAGTATTTTGTGTGCATATATTTATTTACAGATATGGAATTAAGTTTGGATAATTTCTTGTCGAATCCCATTTTTCACTTCATTTCCGTTTTCTTGCTTATTGGATTGAATATATCATCTCTCATTGAAATTAAAATTTCTACATAGTTTTTGTTTCATCCATGGATTCACTATGATTTTTTCTATTTTTTTAAGCCATAATATGCTTCTCGAAATTTATTTTGGTATTGGATGAACAAACTTATTTGATACTCTTTTTATTAGCCTAATGGCTTTTGGAAATTGGATGACCAAATCTTTGGAGCTCTCTGCAATGTTTTTCTAATGGAAATTGGATGGCCCAACTTTGTAAAATTGAAAGACTAGATTTTAGAATTGGGATGCCAATTTTGCATGACATTCTGTGGGCTCCGTAGCACTTGATTTTGGCATGCTAGTTTATTGTGTTGGCATGCTAATTTTTAAACACTATCTGCATGGCTCCTGCTGGCTCCTTCAAATTTTGGCATGCTAATTGGGATTTTTGGCATGCTGATTTATTTCCTCTCACGGTTGGTATTCAAATTTGGCATGCCAGATCAAAGGATTAGAATGCCAACTTTATTCATTGGCTTGCCAATTTTTGAATTGGCATGCTACTTTTCCATTTGACTTGTCGTTTTATCAATTGGGATGCCGTTCTCATTGGATTTTTTGGACTCTTGTTGGTTGGTTCTTGTTCTGATTTTTCAGCCCATTATTAGAGCTTCTTTGTTTCTTCACTTAGGCATCTAATCTCTGGAGTTAGTCAATCGGAATTTAATCTTGGATGGCCAAACTCCTTAAGTAAGCTTGCCAAGTGTTGTTGCTCTCTCTCTCTCTCATTTCATAAAGGTCATGTAACGGCTATATTTTCTTTCTTGGTTATATAGTGAGCTGTTGATTAGTGATTCTTAAGTAGAAAAAAAAAGAGTGAAAAAGAAAGAGAAAAAGAGAAGAAAAAAGTGTAAAAAATTATGTGAAAAATAGAATAAAAATCTTGTTGAAATCTTTGTGAGAAGAATCATTTGTAAGAGAGATTTATAGTTTGTAAAGAGGTTTATTGGAGTATTGTATTGATTGTTTCAAGCCACCGAAGTTCATTCATTGCTGATTTTTGAAGTGGTGTTAAAGCTTCATCAACCCTCTTTGAAGAGCATTCAAGCTTCATCAAAGGCTTCATCATTGTTCCGATGTGCTCAAAGGAAGAAGCTATTTTGAGAAGTGTTCTTCAACATTTGCTAAGTATTTCTTGTTTTATCTGCTCATTTATTAGAAGCTTATTGTATTAACTTGATTGTGCTTGAACTTGTAAGGCTTGCTTGTGCTCGAAAATAAGTATTGTGAAAGGTCCCATTGCACGTGTAAACAAGAAGACTAGCTTGAAAGGCTAGTATGTAAGGTCCCCTTGTAGCCATAAATAAGAAAATTAGCTTGGAGGGCTAGTATGTAAGGTTTACTTGTATCCGTAAACAAGTTTGTTAGCCAGGTAGGCTAGTGGTAATAGTGAAATTTCCAAGGAATTCTTGGAGAGTGATGTAGGTGCAGGGTTGGCACCGAACCACTATAAATTTTGTTATGTTTGTGTATGATATATTCTATAATTGCTTGCATATTATCTTCACCGCACTACACTTGCTTTAATTGTGAAAAATATTTAAGTGTGCATACTTGCTAGATAGTCAATTAAATTTTGATAAACCCAATTCAACCCTTCCCTCTTGGGTTGCTATATCTAGGCAACAAAAACTTTTGTGAGGATTTTTTATCCTATGCTCAAAGGGTGGTTCTATCATTATATAAAAATCTTGATCTATAAAATGCGTTGGGAGCATTATATAGCCAAAGTGTGACTTTACTTTTTCTCACGTTTATCATTTTGAACTTTTAATTTTGCTGTGATTACTCTGAATTGTTAATATAGTTTTCTATTATATTATCAAGCAAGAAACCTTCAAATTTTTTGATTTCATAGCTTAGCTGTAGCAACTTGTTTGACTTTTCTTAATCTAAGCTTTTTGATTGATGGGAAATGAAATGAGTCATCATTGTGATATTTTGTTGATATATCTAGTTTGAAAAACTTTCTTAGTTAAAGAATTTTGATGATTAAGAGGATTTTTTTAAAATCTTAGTTATTTATTATTTCTTATTTGTATTAGGATTATAATTTGGAATTTTTTTCCTTGGACCTTTCTTTTGAGATTAGGGTATGATTATATTTATATAAGTATGTATATTGGTATGGCTTCTCATTTTGAAGTAATAATATCATTTTCTTTTCTTTGTAAACTAATCTCCTCAAAGTGATTAATTTGGAGGCTTAACCAAGTAGTCCCTTTTATCCTAATTCTTAATTTTTATTATTCAATCCAATTAGTTTCTTATTAGTTGGTATCAAAGTTTAGAGTCAAACCCGATAATCATCTTTCCTTTATCTTGGTTTTTTCATTTTCTTTCATCTGCAAAATCCTAATAGAGGAGGGTCCTGGATAGAGAACACCTCCTCTCAAGATGCTCAAGCCCATGCTGTGAAGTCACTAAACCCCTTTCTCCTTGTAAAAACTAACAAGACTATCTTCGACCACCGCAACCACCACTTCAGCCAACCTTCGCCCCTCCTTAATGACAATCCTCCCTTCCTTGCCCCTACAATCCTTGTTCTTCAACCTTGATGCCTCAAATAAGGAGGGAATAAGACTAGAAAAATATCAAAATAAGTAAATAATTATTCCATCCTCATATATCAAAATAAGTCAATAATTATTCCATCCTTGTTCTACCATGGAATAACTATTTATTGAAAGGATTCCTCTCAGATTTAGCAAGAGGATTCCCCTATTGATTGTAATTCCTCACTTGAGAAGAACTTTTGGAGGCACATAGGTCAGTGGCCCTCATCAAATCACGGCCTCCCTTATTTTTCTCAATGGCAGTGTATTGCCAACTCGTTTTGCAGGTTGGAACACAAAAGATTCCATTGAGAGTCAAGAGATTCCTTCTTAATTGATTGCCCCCTTTTATGAAAGGAGTTTGAAGCTTCAGAAAGAATTTTCTCTAAGTCCCTTCATTAAGAGGATTTTCTCCTTTTGCCAAGGCCTATAGATCAAGATTCATCCACAATAGTGGACAAAACATATGGAAGGCAACATAAAAAGTTTGAAAAAGATGATAAAGGCATCTAGAGCTATAATAAATAATTTATCGAAATAGCTATAACGTCGTTGAAGTGATTGATGCTTTGATTGATTAAAAAAAGATGATTGTTAGCATGATAAAGAAAAAAATTAATGAATATTTAAGGAATAATTGATAAAGCAATTAAATCCGATAATAAGGATTTGACCTTTATATAGAGTTAAAGAAAAATTCAATCCCAAATCATACACCATGTTTTATCGATTTTGATGGAGATAATCCTGATAGTTGGATTTATTGGATATAATAGTTCTTTAAGTTTATCTTTACTCTAAAAGTACAAAAAGTTGCTATAGCTACCTTTCACCTTAACAAAATGGCGTTAAAAAAGTATCAGTGCATGGAGAAAAGTCAAGATATGATGACATGGAAGGATTTTATGAAAGGTCTTTGTACTCATTTTAGCTCAAGCATCTATAAAGGTTTTATTGGAAAACTCACCAAGTTCCGCCAAACTTCATGGTATGCAAGTATTAATTCCGATTTAAATAGCTTGCTAACCATGCTATGGGGCTAACCAACTAATTGTTTGTAAGTTGTTTTGTGAGTAGATTTTAAAAATAAAAAATGATGTTTGAATGTTTTGATCAACTGAAGCTATTGGGTTGGTTAGATTTAAGAAAAAATAATTTCTTACTCTACACATGTAAAAGGAAAGCTACTCTGTATTAACCATTCTAGTTTCTAATAGTAATCCAACATCTATAGCTTCTCCATTCAAATGTTTTTGACAATAACAAAGAAAAAAAAGCAAGAATAGAAAAGAGGTTATACTATAATTATGATGAAAAATTTAAACTAGACTATCATTGCAAAACCAAACAATTATTTCTTATTAATAAGGACTAGTTTGATGATGAACCCAAATTAGAGATGAAAGATTAAAAAGAGTATTTAGACAATTTGCCCCTAAGAATTTCATGATATGACTGGTATCTTATCTCTTCAAATTATGAGAGAGAAAGAAAAAATGAAAAGTAATAAATTGTTATTCTTGTTAACTCTATTAGCGCCCACAACTTTATTCATTTAGAGCTAGTCAAACATCTCAACTTTGAATGGTCAAATGATAAACCTCTTGATGTCATGATGGCAAACAGTGAAAGCATACAAATTAAAAGGACATGTGATTATCTTCTTATGCCTATCCTAGACTTTAATTTTATATTTAATTTTTATATGTTACCTCTCCAAAAGTGTAATATGGTTCTTCAGTTTTATTTGCTCCCCACCTTAGGACTGACTTTATGAAATTTTTTCAAGCTTCTTATGTAGTTGAAGGTTCAGGATGAAAATATATATTGAAGGAGATTCACCCATGAAGATTTTAGTAGTCACACAATTCAAGGGATAGGGGGCTAATGGAGACACTGCTATGTACTTGACCTTGTATTCATTAAAGGGTAGTGGATTCAGAGAAGAATATCCTACTTATTAGCTAGCTATCCTTATAAATACATCCAAGAATAGATCAAATTGAACCAGTAATGAAAATAGAATTAGAAATAATAGGTCAATACTTCAAAAATTAAGCCACCAAAATTAATTGTTAGCATCGAATGATTCCCATATTACAACAAGTTTCATGTTTTCTCTGGTATCACACAATGCCACAACTTCAGCAAGAAATTAAATCATCATCCTCTTTCTCATGTCATCAGTATGCATGCCCCAAGGCTGACACTTGAGATCGGGCTAGCAACTCCTTGTTTCATTCCTATGATGCATCCAAACAACTGATTATGTGGCTTGAATGCATACACAACTGGTTATGATTAATTGGAATGCATACTGATGGTTATGATTCCCCAATCCTCTCTCTAATGTTGGCATCAACCAACTCTATCGTTGGAATGTCTTCTTCATTCTTCAACCTAGTTTATGTACCATCTCCTAATTCTAGAGCATCTAGAAAGATAGGGGCTATTGATGCAACTTAGTAGTCAACTGATCACCTGGCAACAAAATTTTTAACTTAGTTCACTTCAAGTCCTCTCTTAAAGGATAATTTACTTAGTCCTCTTCCTTGAAGCCTATTATGTCTAGCATGTCTATTAATAAATCAATTTCTTCTAGACAACCTAATAGAAAATTACATCATCTATTTGTAGGCCATCAAAGCAACATCATTATACAAGACAGTTCCTATTGGGAATCCTAATGTATATGGAACCATACCAATCCATCTAGCTTAACCATAAGTACTCCTAGCATTATTGGGAGTATAAAGAGGCTTACTTCGCTTTTGAAAGGTCTTGCATAAGTACTTCTATAAGCTATAGGTAAGGATAGAAATGGGATAGGTCAGGTTGAGCCACGTCCCAATCTGAGCTAGTCTAAATGTTTTTGGGGCTTCAGGCTGGGCTTAGGCTTGAAAAAATTTGCAAACTCTAAGCCTAAAGCCTGACCCAAGGCTTGATAGCCTGACAGCAATCTAAGAGGAGTGAATTGGGTTTTTACAAATTAAAACTGACTTCTAACCAAATAAAATACAACGAAAATGAAAATTTTAACACTATGTGATTAGAGCAGTGCAAAAGTAAATTAAAACAATAACAAGAAAATAAAAAGTAAAAAGAGTAAATAAGGCATAATATTTTTATAGCGGATTGATACTTCTTAACTATATCTACAACCAAAGACTCCTACTTAAAAATTTTATTATACTAATCTTCTTAACCAAATGAAGATAAAACTCATACATCTCTCTTTTTGCTGGGTATAGAAGTAACCTTCACAAGCTTCAATAAAACTCAAAGAACCCTTTTGTTGAAGAAGAAAAAACAAGCAGACCCTCCTAAGAATCTAATGCGGCTCTAAACTTGAGAAAAGAAGGAATATTTATGAATGATTTTTTCATACCAAAACATGTCACAAACTTTAGAATTTATAGAGCTAAAAATATTGCCCATTAGACTCCTAGGGCAGCTTTAATAATTGTTTGAAATACGACCATTGGAATTGTCAGAAGATTTATGATCAACTGCACTGCTAGACTATTCAACTACTGGTCCACTTCCGATCGACCAGCCTAGCTTGTTGTGGTCGATCATAAGGTGAGACAGAAAAATAATTTTGGCACTATTTTTTGGTACATTGTCTTGGCCAACCACACCCTTATTTCAATTGACTGCCTATGTTATATTTTTGACTTTTTGATTATTTTTTCATTCATTTATGATCTAAAATATATTCCAATTTATTTTAATGATATCTAAAACCTTATGCACTTATTCTTCTACTAAGTTTTACAACGAAGGTTCTTAAAAAAATAAAAATTATAATTGAAACATTTGTCTTTAGACTTTCATGTCGGCCAATCATTGAATTTGGTGATCTCCTTCCCCTGACCTTAAATTTTGGTCATGGCTTGAGCTTTTGTTGTGTCAGATACGTGTTGGATAAGATGTTTACTATTTGAGCTTAAGTAGATTGTCATTTAATATATCATTATAGCTCAAGTACCCCATTAGTCTTTTAATTTATGTCTTATCGTCAGTAAAACATGCATTATTGAACCTTAAGATTCAACAAGCTTAGCCCAAATCCCAATTGGGCTAAAGACTCTAAACATTCATAAAAGTCGGATTTGGTTATCACTCATCAGAAGCTTTATCCTTTCTTAGCAACGTGCTCGCAATCCTATATATCTCTTTCCCCAACAACATTGAAGAGCACCCCTTCCATTGTCCATCGTCCCCACCTCCTCACCTGTGGCACCTGAGGCTGCCACCCTACTTACCCCTTATCTACCTTTTGAACCCATCTCCATCCCAAGAAGACCAATGGCGATGAATAGGACAAGACGAGGATGTGGAAGAAGAGTTGAGAATGTTAAAAAAAAAAAAGAGAATATTTAACTCCAAAGTACCAAAAAATAAAAAAAATAGAGAACTCAACGAAGGGATGAAGGAACTGAGAGGCTTAACTCCTTGGTTTCCATGCCATGAAATGCTGCAACAGTGGGATCGAGTACCGAAACATCGATTAGCTGGCAAATTCCTTAATCAAGATAAAAAATCCTAGAATAGTACCCTCACTCCTCCACTGAACAATCTAGGAGGCAGGATGAGTAAGGGACCTTCAAAATCCTATGGAAAACACTTTGTACATCGCTTCCGGTGCAGCAGGCCTATGTGGGCTGCACCGCTCCTTTCTATTGGTCCACATGGATCCCATGTGGCCTAACATGATGGGACAGAATAGCAGGGAGATAATGTTACTTTTTAATCGTACATCCATTAAAAGTCGTTCAGCCTTTCACCATTGGTGTGAAGACGAAAATGCCCTTTTCCTCCAGCCTACTTCAACCCGCCATCTTATTTGGATTTTGCTGATAAAAAATCGTAAGGTTCTGGCCTGGAAGAAGAGTATCCGAAGGAGTGGCAAAGCTCTGCCAGACGACATCCTTGCGCGCATTCAAGAGAACAAGATTCCCATCGTCGCGGAGACTGACTGAAGCGACGGAGGAGTTGTGAGTGTTGCTGCTCCAAACCTTAGCTCCCTTCGAAGAGTCGAAGAGAACGAGACCTCCGACCTCATTGAGTTGAAGAAACGAATTATATCCGACAAAAACATGACCGCCGGCAACCTATACAGGTGCCTGCTCGGAGGACGGGATCGATCTCGAGTTGAAGCGAATGCCGACTTCATACTGGTTAGGTTCGTCAGGGCGGCTAAGGAACTCCAATGCAAAGTTCCCATCGGTTCAAAACCTTAAGACAAAGCATCAGTTCAAACCCACGACACCCTAGTGGAAACCCACGATACCCTAGTTCATAACCCATGACACCCTAGTTCAAAACCTTAAGACAAAGCATCAGTTTAAACCCACGACACCCTAGTTCATAACCCACGACACCCTAGTTCAAAACCTTAAGACAAAGCATCAGTTCAAACCTACGACACCCTAGTTGGAAAACCACGACACCCTAGTTCATAACCCACGACACCCTAGTTCAAAACCTTAAGACAAATCATCATTTCAAACCCACGACACCCTAGTTCATAACCCACGACACCCTAGTTCAAAACCTTAAGACAAAGCATCAGCTCAAACCCACGACACCCTAGTTCATAACCCACGACACCCTAGTTCAAAACCTTAACATAAAGCATCAGTTCAAACCCACGACACCTAGTTGGAAACCCACGACACCCTAGTTCATAACCCACGACACCCTAGTTCAAAACCTTAAGACAAAGCATCAGTTCAAACCCACGACTCCCTAGTTGGAAACCCACGACACCCTAGTTCATAACCCACGACACCCTAGTTCAAAACCTTAAGACAAAGCATCAGTTTAAACCCACGACACCCTAGTTGGAAACCCACGACACCCTAGTTCATAACCCACGACACCCTAGTTCATAACCCACGACACCCTAGTTCAAAACCTTAAAACAAAGCATCAGTTCAAACCCACGACACCCTAGTTCATAACCCACGACACCCTAGTTCAAAACCTTAACATAAAGCATCAGTTCAAACCCACGACACCCTAGTTGGAAACCCACGATACCCTAGTTCATAACCCACGACACCCTAGTTCAAAACCTTAAGATAAAGCATCAGTTCAAACCCACGACACCCTAGTTGGAAACCCACGACACCCTAGTTCATAACCCACGACACCCTAGTTCAAACGTTAAGACAAAGCATCAGTTTAAACCCACGACACCCTAGTTCAAAACCTTAAGACAAAGCATCAGTTTAAACCCACGACACCCTAGTTGGAAACCCACGACACCCTAATTCATAACCCACGACACCCTAGTTCAAAACCTTAAGACAAAGCATCAGTTCAAACCCACGACACCCTAGTTCATAACCCACGACACCCTAGTTCATAACCCACGACACCCTAGTTCAAAACCATAAGACAAAGCATCAGTTCATAACCCACGACACCCTAGTTCATAACCCACACCCTAGTTCAAAACCTTAAGACAAAGCATCAGTTCAAACCCACGACACCCTAGTTGGAAACCCACGACACCCTAGTCCATCAAGCGGAGTAACACTTCATGTTATTTTTATTTTATTTGAAGGAAGAGCTCCTTGTCCTCAAGGGACAGAGAAACCATGGATGATTCCATCGAGTTCGCCGATCAGGCCATGGTCTTCGAGTTCAGGTAGCTTTCTGTCCTTAAGCAATTCTGCCTCACTAACCAGCTCCTTGGTCATGCCCGAGTACCCTCCTTGTCCCATGGAGGAGGATCCCAGCGGCTGACTCTGCTCCAAGGCTCCGCCTCCAGCTCCCGTCTCGGCCGTCTAGGAACCGACTCCAGGCTTCGTCTCCCGGCCGCCTCCGGTCGCTCCCAGACTCCCGGCTCTGTCCCGGTGGTGTCCCGGTCCTGTGCTTCGAAGCCTGTCTGCTACCAGCTTTAGACTTCTTGCTCTCGGCCTTGCTCCTAGCTTCCATCTGCCTTCGGCACTGGTTCCCGACCTCGTCTCCTGACAGCCATCCCCAGTTCCGCCATGGAAGCTCCCGACTAAAAATAAAAATAACATTTAAAGTAAAATAAAATAAAATAACATGAAGTGTTACTCCGCTTGATGAACGTGGTGGTGGAAGCACTGCTGTCCCTCCACCCATATAACAACGGAAATTTCTGTTTACTGCACGTTGTCTTGAAACAGAGCGGCATCACAGTTGCAGTCTTTCCGGCACGCTTCACTGCAATTAACCACAGACATTGGTGCACCATAGGAATCTCTCTGCCATTTTATATTCTCCAGAGCAGACATGTATGTCGTGTTATCATTGCCGAAGTCGCAAGCAGCGACCGTGAAGTTCCTTCTGCATCCGTTGTAAGTATTATTAGGATAACGATAATCAAAACCAGGCAAACATAAGCATACCGGTGTTGTTCCATTTATGGAATTGCAGTAACTGTTCACGCCACAGATTCCCTTGATCTGGCAGTTATCTAACAAACTTGGGAATTCAGCTAAAACCGATTCGTTGTTTGACTCGAAATCGTGGGAATATAACCGGAAGACCCCATCCACGCCAAGCGTTGCACGATAAACTGCCGTTGTCTTTGCTGGAGGAACACGTCGTCAGATTGTATATTAATGTGAGATCGTCACTGGCCTGGTACAGACAACCATTATCATCGAGATGTAAGCTGTTGACGTTTTGTCCATATGCCACGGTCTCAAAGGTAACATCCGCTGTTAAAGGAACCGAGTCCACCGGAGACTCAACGAGATTCCCATCAGGCTGTATGGTGAGACGAAACCTCCCACTTGAGTGATCGGTTTCTGACATGCTAGAAACGAGCCTATTTCAGCACCTGACCTCCCATGATGGTGTCAGTTGGATTGTAAATTCAACTTCTCCGAGCCTTCTTCTCTCCAGAGCAAAGCCTGGTACCTGCCGCAGAGGTCCAAACAATCTGGGCTACGGAGAGGCAGACAAGTGCCGTGATCCCCAATCCGAACGCAGAGCTCCTCGGCAACGAACAGGCTTCCGTCCAGCTTCATATCCTTTGCCTGCAGAAAACCAGCTCAAATTTCAGCCTCAGCCTCAAAAGAAAATAAAAGTCGTGGGTTTCCAACTAGGGTGTCCTGGGTTTAAACTGATGCTTTATCTTAAGGTTTTGAACTAGGGTGTCGTGGGCTATGAACTAGGGTGTCGTGGGTTTCCAACTAGGGTGTCGTGGGTTTGAACTGATGCTTTGTCTTAAGGTTTTGAACTAGGGTGTCGTGGGTTAAGAACTAGGGTGTCGTGGGTTTCCAACTAGGGTGTCGTGGGTTTGAACTGATGCTAAGGTTTTGAACTAGGGTATCGTGGGTTATGAACTAGGGTGTCGTGGGTTTGAACTGATGCTTTGTCTTAAGGTTTTGAACTAGGGTGTCGTGGGTTATGAACTAGGGTGTCGTGGGTTTCCAACTAGGGTGTCGTGGGTTTAAACTGATGCTTTGTCTTAAGGTTTTGAACTAGGGTGTCGTGGGTTATGAACTAGGGTGTCGTGGGTTTCCAACTAGGTGTCGTGGGTTTGAACTGATGCTTTGTCTTAAGGTTTTGAACTAGGGTGTCGTGGGTTATGAACTAGGGTGTCGTGGGTTTCCAACTAGGGTGTCGTGGGTTTGAACTGATGTTTTATCTTAAGGTTTTGAACTAGGGTGTCGTGGGTTATAAACTAGGGTGTGTGGGTTTGAACTGATGCTTTGTCTTAAGGTTTTGAACTAGGGTGTCGTGGGTTATGAACTAGGGTGTCGTGGGTTTGAACTGATGCTTTGTCTTAAGGTTTTGAACTAGGGTGTCGTGGGTTATGAACTAGGGTATCGTGGGTTTCCAACTAGGGTGTCGTGGGTTTGAACTGATGCTTTGTCTTAAGGTTTTGAACTAGGGTATCGTGGGTTTCCAACTAGGGTGTCGTGGGTTTTAAACTGATGCTTTGTCTTAAGGTTTTGAACTAGGGTGTCGTGGGTTATGAACTAGGGTGTCGTGGGTTTCCAACTAGGGTGTCGTGGGTTTAAACTGATGCTTTGTCTTAAGGTTTTGAACTAGGGTGTCGTGGGTTATGAACTAGGGTGTCGTGGTTTCCAACTAGGGTGTCGTGGGTTTGAACTGATGCTTTGTCTTAAGGTTTTGAACTAGGGTGTCATGGGTTATGAACTAGGGTGTCGTGGGTTTCCAACTAGGGTGTCGTGGGTTTGAACTGATGCTTTATGTTAAGGTTTTGAACTAGGGTATCGTGGGTTATGAACTAGGGTGTCGTGGGTTTGAACTGATGCTTTGTCTTAAGGTTTTGAACTAGGGTGTCGTGGGTTATGAACTAGGGTGTCGTGGGTTTGAAATGATGCTTTGTCTTAAGGTTTGAACTAGGGTGTCGTGGGTTATGAACTAGGGTGTCGTGGGTTTCCAACTAGGGTGTCGTGGGTTTGAACTGATGCTTTGTCTTAAGGTTTTGAACTAGGGTGTCGTGGGTTATGAACTAGGGTGTCGTGGGTTTAAACTGATGCTTTGTCTTAAGGTTTTGAACTAGGGTGTCGTGGGTTATGAACTAGGGTATCGTGGGTTTCCAACTAGGGTGTCGTGGGTTTGAACTGATGCTTTGTCTTAAGGTTTTGAACCGATGGAAACTTTGCATTGGAGTTCCTTAGCCGCCCTGACGAACCTAACCAGTATGAAGTCGGCATTCGCTTCAACTCGAGATCGATCCCGTCCTCCGAGCAGGCACCTGTATAGGTTGCCGGCGGTCATATTTTTGTCGGATATAATTCGTTTCTTCAACTCAATGAGGCCGGAGGTCTCGTTCTCTTCGACTCTTCGAAGGGAGCTAAGGTCTGGAGCAGCAACACTCACAACTCCTCCGTCGCTTCAGCCAGTCTCCGCGACGATGAGAATCTTGTTCTCTTGAATGCGCGCAAGGATGTCGTCTGGCAGAGCTTTGCCACTCCTTCGGATACTCTTCTTCTAGGCCAAAACCTTACGATTTTTTATCAGCAAAATCCAAATAAGATGGCGGGTTGAAGTAGGCTGGAGGGAAAGGGCATTTTCGTCTTCACACCAATGGTGAAAGGCTGAACAACTTTTAATGGATGTACGATTAAAAAGTAACATTATCTTCCTGCTATTCTGTCCCATCATGTCAGGCCACATGGAATCCATGTGGACCAATAGGAAGGAGCGGTGCAGCCCATGTAGGCCTTGCTGCATCGGAGGCGGTGTACAAAGTGTTTTCCAAATCCTATATCCTCTATTGGGCTTTTAGGATAAATTGGCAAAAGGGTTCAACATTAGCATTAATTTGCGAGAAGGGGGATATGAAAATGAATCGGGCTTCAGCCATAATGGATATGAAAATGGCCTAGGTCAGACTCAATGATCATTTCTGCATTTCTAGGTCAGGTTCGTTTATCGAACTCGAGTTCGGGCTAAGCCCGAAGTGGGCCAATGCTCTACCCTAGCCTGCTTGAAATTGATATGAGGCTTAGTTTTGAGACTAGGCTTGATTTGAATTAATGAAATTGCAACCCATGGCCCGGCTCGAAGCCAGCTGGACTTGGGCCTTCTTCATGCCCTAGCTCTAGGAGAAGTTTTCTGATTTTTGGGTCTTGAACACGATTGATTTTAAGGACAGGTGGCATGTTGGGATTTCTTAAATTTGAGGATCTTTTCAAAGATTAAGCATATTTTTTAAAAGTATTAATTATTTATTATTTTCTATTTATACTAGGTCTATAATTTAAGATTTCTTTTCCTTATTGTTAATGGCTTTATTTTTGAGTATTAGGGTTACAACTTTATAAATATGTGAATGTTGTATGATGTTTTCATTGTGAAATAATATTATTGATTCCTTTTTCTTTAAAGATCAATCCCTTTGATATGGTTAATTTGAAGACCCGATCCCTTTGAAGCGGTATTCTTTATTCTAATTCTCTATTTTTGTTCTTTAATATGACCAATTTTGTATTAGTTATGCGCATTTCTTTTTTAGCTTCTTAGTACTATGGCTTGAAGAGGCAATAAATTAAGCTAAGGTTTGTTAGAGAAGATTAAAAAAAAAGAGTTAGTTTCGTGCCTAAAAATTTTTACAAAGAGAAAAAAAAGGAAACATTGCCTATTTAATATTATTAATACATGCCAAAGATTTATAAATAATAATAACATAAAAATAATACGGGCATAAGATACAAAAATCATCATCATCATTATTAAAACTTAAGGTTGAAAAGGGATCCTAGGGGCCTACTTAGCTATAGGCATTCCTTTTTTATAAAAAATTAAAAACATATTTATTTATTAAAAATAAGAAATTATTTTTAATTTAAAATTTTAATAAGGAATATGGAGGGTTGTTTACGGTGAAGGTGTGATAGTGGGTGATAAAAGAAGATAGTGGTATATAAAATAGTGTAGGTTTAGTGGCAATGATGATAGATAGTAGATGTATAGTAGCATCGATAGTGGGAATAATGATGGATAGTAGAAGTATGATGGTGAGTAATAGAAGATATGATAGTAGTGGTGGTATGTGATGGAGGTATGATGGTGGTGACAATGGTGATGGATGGTAGAGGTGATTGTAGTGGTGGAGATGGTGGTAATAATTATGGTAGGTGTGGTAGAGATATGATAATGGAGCATGATAAAGGTGGAGGTATGGTAATGGATGGTAGAGATGTAAAGGTGTAATGGTGGTCATTGAAGAAGAATAGGTATTGCTAGGTAGGATAAATATGGTGGCAATGGTAGTGGATGGGAGAGGTATGGTAGCATAAAGGCATTAATCGGGTCAAGTCATAAATAAGTCGGGTCTAGTAGTTGTTTATAAATGTCACTAACTTGAATCCAACCTATTTATTAAATAGGTATAAGAATTTCAAAACTAAACCTGACTTGTTTAATAAACAAGTAACCTGACTTGATCTGCTTAACTGCTTAACCTATTAATCAATAATAAAAAGATATGATATCAATATGTTTAACCTATTTAACATATAAATAGGTTGGATTAATGAGTCAGCCTAAACTAGTCCAACCCGATTAATTACTTAAATAAGTAAGGACATTAACCCAAACCTGAGCTACTTAATATACAAGTTTAGATGTGTCAATTCATTTACAATCCAACCCTATTTAATCAAAACTCAAATCCATTTATGGCAAGCCAGTTATGAAAAGGGTAAATGGGTCAGGGCTATTTTTGTTATCTTTATGATGGCGGTGGCAGTAGGCCATGGAGGTGATGGTGGTGGATGGAGGAGAAGAATAGTAGTATTGTGAAGATATGGTGGTGATGTTGGAGGAGGGTGGTCATAATAATCATAGTATTAGATGGTAGAGATATGATGTTGGTAGTAAAGAATGGTGAGTGATGGTGATATGGTGGTGGTGATGATGGACACCGTGATGGTATGTGATGGATTGTAAAGGATAATTAATGATAAAAATGATGGAAATATAATAGTAAAAATATAAGAAAAATATTATTTTATTTAAAAATAATTTAAATATATTTTTTAAGTGCAGTGAATGATTAAAAAAATTTAAAAAATATTAAATTGTACATTAAATTTAGAGAAAACCCTGCAAACTATCGTAATAAAATAAGCTCGAGCCTCTCGTCCTTTCAAGTCGTAGGGAAAGGCAAGGAAAAAAAACGGAGAGGAGTCGTGGTTGGTCAACCATGGCTCTCCTTCCCAAGGCCATCCCATGACTGCCGCTGGGAAACCACCGGTCGGCTATCCAGCCATGCGGAGAAGCAGGCAAGACACCGGCAACCAGCGATGAGAGTTCAGGAGCCCAGTTTTTTCTTTAAGGATACTTTCTTCCCCCATGACCCGGATCTCTCCATGGTCTCCGATCTCTTTAGCAACGCTGCTGCCCACTCCAACCTCCGGTGGAGGAGGTGGTGGGAGCGTTGATTAGTTGGCAGCCCGGCGTACTTTTGTAGATAAGGATTTAGTAGAAGCCATGGGTTGCGTTTGAGGGCAGCAAGGAGAGCCCGAGGGACGGACCTCGGGGATCGCATCCGATGTTGGGGTCGGCGAAGGCGGTGGCTCCCGCTAAGTTGTTGTCGCTCGTGAAAGAGCTGAGGCTAACGGTGACCGTCTCCTTCGAGGCTTGAGGAGGTGATGGCTGTCGGAAGATGGACGAGATTTTAGTCAGGGAAAAGACTTGCTGCACCGGTGCAGCGGGCACCGAGTGCACAATCCGCACGCCGTGCCACCATGCATACCGTAGCTCATGATAATATTATTAAAAAAATGTATGATAAATATATTTTACCATCTAGCTAAAATTTTTGTACAGTTTATCCTATTAGAAGATTATTGTTTCTTTTCCTTTTTCTTTTCTATGCAAAGTTTTCATAAAATTATCTATAAGAAAATGAACCAGACAAATGCTTCACAATTTTGATACGCTATGAACCAGTTTTTAGTCTATTAAGATTTCGTTATATGGAACTGCTGATGCCAAATCACCGCCTTCGAGCGTCCGCGAGCGTCCGGTCGCCTCCTCTAGCGAGCTCCTCGTGCCTGCAAACAAGTCTCGGGGGCCGAAGATTCCGACGGGAACCTTCCGACGCTCAAGTCAGTGCTCTGGACACCGACTGTGAGCTTGAGGAAGCTCGAAAGAGAAAGAGAGAGAGACTCAGAGAGGAGCTCTCTCTATGAGTGTTTAGGAGTGTTATGAGTGTGTTACCTGGTCGGGGTCTCTCTTACCCTTGTTATAGATGCCTGGAGTCCGTGGGCTTGGGGCGTGATCACTTGTCAGAACATTAATTGATGGCAGCACATTGAAGCTTACCTCCGTATGACGTGTCAAGCTGTAGGCCGTGTCCTATCAGAGTAGGTGGTCGCAGGGCATGGCCGATCGTTACGGCGCTTGCCAAACATGTCCCCTACGTCACCTTTTTGGTTGTCCTATGCGGACAGTGATGGATGATAAAGTTAGTCATGTGGGTCCCAAGGTACAACCGTTGGGGGAGAAGGATGATGTTGAGTTGAAGCCAACTGTCCCTCGTAGAGTGTTAAGTATGGGGTGCTTGCGTCACCCTGCTCATGCCCTTGGATGAGCTTCAGAAAAGGCCGAGGGTGAATACTTGCATGGCACTATTCACGTACAAGGCTCTGTTCACTTGCATGGCGGCGAGGGAGCTTGGCAACTGCAGGACCAAGGCCAAGCGAGAGTTGAGGCCAAGAGGAGCAACGTAGCAGCCATAAATGCCTTTATACAGGGAGAACAATTGTATGCACGTTGGCCTTGGAGGTATCGGCCTTGGAGGTGTCGGCCTCGGCCTTGGAGGTGTCGGCCTTGGAGGTGTCGGCCTTGGCCTTGGAGGTGTCGGCCTTGGAGGTGTCGGTCATCGGGGTTCGGCCTTGGAGGTGTCGGCCATCGGGGTTCGGCCTTGGAGGTGAGCAACATGGCAGCTATAAATGTTTCAACATGGCAGCCATAAATGCCTTTTAATAAGGCAATAAATACCTTAGAGCAATTAGGTGTGCGTGGCTTTATGAGGCCATAAACGCTACCGTAGCCGGAGAGCCCTTTGGAGGCCAAAGGGGGGCTCCGTTAGTTTCCTTCCTTCACGATTCTCTAATGGCGTTGGATCAGCCACATCATATGCCCCCTTGCCCCTGAGACGAAGCGGGCCCACCCCAGCAAGGCGAAAGGGGCGTCACCTCCTAAGTGGCTAATCTTCACCCAACTTTGGGGTCTTTAACCTTTGACATGAAGTTTGGATGTGGGTCCCCGTCCACATGCCATTGAGGCAAAGAGCCAATGATGCCGCAATGATGCTCCTGAGATAGAGGGAGCCATTGCCGTGGAGGCAGAGATGAGCCGCTGAGGCTGTAATAAGGCCGTTGAGGCTAAAACAAGATGGCCGAAGCAGAAATAAAGCCATAGGGGCTGAAATAAAATTGCCTCTGTGTGTTTGGTATCGACGTTGGAGTCAGTTTTTGGCTTTTGGTGCCGAGCTGGTCTCGGGCTTGAGTGTCAATAGTTCATCACTCTGCCAGTGATACCCGGGCTTATGATGCCGGTGCTTGGGGTTGGCCAGTGGTACCCGGGCTTATGGTGCCGGTGCTTGGGGCCGACCGAGGCCTTCCCTGCTGGATCCGGGCTTGTGGTGCCGGCGCATGGGGCTGACCGAGGCCATTCATGCTGGACTCGGGCTTGAGGTGCCGGCGCTTAGGGTCGACCGAGGTCTTCCCTGCTGGACCCGGGCTTGAGGTTCCAGCGCTTGGGTTCGACCGAGGTCTTCCCTGCTGGACCCGGGCTTGAGGTGTCAGTGCTTGGGGTCGACCGAGGTCTTCCCTGCTGGACCCGGGCTTAAGGTGCCGGCGCTTGGGGCCGACCGAGGTCTTCCCTGCTGGACCTGGGCTTGAGGTGCCGGTGCTTGGGGTCGACCGAGGTCTTCCCTGCTGGACTCGGGCTTGAGGTGCCGGTGCTTGGGGTCGACCGAGGTCTTCCCTGCTGGACCCGGGCTTGAGGTGCCGGTGCTTGGGGTCGACCGAGACCTTCCCTGCTGGATTCGGGCTTCAGGTGCCGGCACTTGGGGTCGACCGAGGTCTTCCCTGCTGGACCCAGGCTTAAGGTGTCGGCGCTTGGGGTCGACCGAGGTCTTCCCTGGGCTTGAGGTGCCGACGCTTGGGGTCGACCGAGATCTTCCCTACTGGACCCGGCGCTTGGGGTTGACCGAGATCTTCCCTGCTGGACCCGGGCTTGTGGTGCCGGCGCATGGGGCCGACCGAGGCCTTCCCTGCATGGCATTTTTATGTATTAATGAAAGAAAATTGTCTTAAGTGCAATGTACTTAGCTCATGTAGCATCCATGTTTTTCCTTTTATGGATTTGAGCACTTCCGCCCGCTGGTGGTCTGCCCCCCAGGGAGTCATGTTAGTTGGATTGGAAGTGTCGTTGCCCTTACTTGGGCCTTCCCTCGCATTGGAGGCCAGGACGAGATGCCTGTGGCCGGGAAGAAGCTGAAAACTGGGACAAAGCTGGAGTCCATTGAAGAAAGCCTCGACAGTTGGCGGTCATTGAAGATGAATGGCTGGGAGAGTCCATTGAGGGCGTTGCTGAGAGTAAAAAGGTTGGCGGAGTTGCTGGGAGGGCTCTTTGCCTAGCTTTTTCTTTTAAGAGATTGATTGCCCTCAGTGCTGAAGCTTAAGAGCAGCTAAAACGAAATCCGTAAAAGATCCTAGGCTCGGTTTGGCTTTTGGGTGTAACAGAGAGAAGGAGAGAGAGGAAAGTTGGAGTCACCAGTCAAAGCCTTTTGTCCTCGTCTTCCTCCTTGCATTAATTACAACAACAACTCTCAGCTTGCCACCATCAGAAATTAAAATGCCCATAAATGCTTGAGGTGATGGATAATGTCTCAAGTCCATCCCTTTTGGAAATTATTCTGCTACCCATGTTGTAGTCCACCTCTGGCCGATTTTTGAGCCTTTGAGTGAGCTCTTCCATCCGTCGGTGTTGTTCATCCAGATGCTTCCTCATCTAAGTACTGGATGATTAAGGGGTGGAGTGGCTGCTTGAGCGGGAGGTAGGAGATTGCAGTCTTTTGAAAGCTTCACGATAGTGGTGCTTAGATGGCGCATGATAGTGATAACTTCTCCCTGAAGAGATTTTCTGCAGATGAATCGTTGACTAACGGGTGCAGCTATCACGAGCGATGTGAGAAGCTTGGGCTGCTGCTGAGTGGCCACCAAACATTGCTTCTGCAGTTCATGAATTGCTGCATTCAAGTCTTAAACTTGTTGATTGAAGATGGCCAACTGGTTAATTAGAGCAGGTTGGTGGTGAAGGAGCAGAGAGGGTGGCCTTTTGCTGCCTAGTGCAATGTGGATGCCCCCCAGCATGATTGGTGAGAACATTCGGCATGCGCATCACCACCATAGCTATCTTAGAGGGGACGGAGACTTATAGCTCAAGGAGACATAGCTTTCTTTCCTTCAGCGCGTCCCCCCTACCTGGCGTGCCAATCTGTTGACGCTAGATCACCACCCCCGAGCAGCCGTGAGCGTCCGGTCGCCTCCTCCAACGAGCTCCTCGCGCCTGCAAACAAGTCCTGGGGGCCGGAGATTCCGGTGGGGACCCTCCGACGCTCAAGTCAGTGCTCTGGGCAATGGCCATGAGCTTGAGGATCTCGAAAGAGAAAGAGAGACTCAGAGAGGAGCTCTCTCTGTAAGTGTTTAGGAGTGTTATGAGTGTGTTACCTGGTCGGGATCTCTCTTACCCTTGTTATAGATGCTTGGAGTCCATGGGCTTGGGGCGTGATCACTTGTCAGAACATTAATTGATGGCAGCACAGTGGAGCTTACCTCCGTATGACGTGTCAAGCTGTAGGCCGTATCCTGTCATAGTAGGTGGTCGCAGGGCATGGCCGATCGTTACGGCGCTTGCCAAACATATTCCCTACGTCATCTTTTTGGTTGTCCTATGCGGACAGTGATGGGTGATAAAGTTAGTCGTGTGGGTCCCAAGGTACAGCCGTTGGGGGAGAAGGATGATGTTGAGTTGAAGCCAACTGTCCCTCGTAGAGTGTTGAGTATGGGGTGCTTGCGTCGCCATGCTCATGCCCTTGGATGAGCTTCAGAAAAGGCGAGGGTGAATACTTGCATGGCACTGTTAATGTACAAGGCTCTGTTCACTTGCATGGCACCGTTAACGGCGAGGGAGCTTGGCAACTGTAGGAGCAGCCATAAATGCCTTTATATAGGGAGAGAATAAGGCAATAAATGCCTTGGAGCAATTCTATATACGTTGGCCTTGGAGGTATCGGCCTCGGCCTTGGAGGTGTCGGCCATCGGATTCGGTGTCAGCTTTGGAGGTGTCGGCCATCGGGGTTCGGCCTTGGAGGTGAGCGCAGTCATAAATGTTTCAACGTAGCAGCCATAAATGCCTTTTAATAAGGCAATAAATACTTTAGAGCAATTGGATGTACATGGCTTTATGAGGTCATAAATATTACCGTGGCCGGCCAAAGGGGGGCTCCGTTAGTTTTTCCTTTATGATTCTCTAATAGCGTTGGATTAGCAACAATGGAATTGGGGCTGTCAAGCTTGTAAGGTCCCTCAAAAGTTTATCCAATTAAAAAATTATTGATAACGACCCTAATTTTCGCCTTGCTTTGTGCTTCCCTGAAGGCTTATTAATTTAATATTTTTGGTGGGAACTATGAAAGGACCGATCGTTACATTGTAGCCTGTCCGGAAAAGAAAAGAAATAAAAGATTAAAAAAGATATAATCGGATTAAAAAGAATAAAGAGATAGTAATTTTCCATTGGAGATGTGATTTACCATGAGTTGGAAAATTAAGATGAAAAAAAATTACATATTTTTCATAACTTCATTAGCCATTTTATATAGCATAAATTAATCCGTCATTTTTTATGGCATTCTTAGTTTAAAAGATGCCACGCTCATCTAACTAGCAAACCTTTTTAATGTTCAAGTCCTCCATGCATCCCCAACTAATCAAAACTTTACACATTCTTTTTCTTAATAAAATAATACAAAATAAAATAGACCATCATAAGTTAAGCTCATCATACGTATACATTGCTGACATAAACATTTGGTCTAGAATTCCACTCTTCAAAACCATTTGATCCAGGTTCTTTGCATCATAAGAGAAATATATATAAATATGTTTTTATTGGAGTTTAATCCTTGATGAATAATAATAAAATTAATCTTGCTAAAAAAATATTTTGAACTTTTATCTTTTACTAATAATAATCAGATTGATACGGTGACAATGTGTTTGCTTTTGAACGCAGCCTCTCCTCCAGCATATCTTCACGAAGACTTTCTCACGGCTTTTTTTCGTTGAACGTGGCCTCCCATTGACCGGATCCATGGAGATCTCCAGCGCAGCATATTGTTATGGCTTTGGCCATAAGGCGCGCGGTGAGGTTGCACACAAATCAAGTGTTGTACATGGACAGTGTTCTATCTGCAAGGCTACTCGTTTATATAGAACGATGCTGCGCAAGTATATTAAGAGGAGCTTTGGTCGCACGGTGCGTAGCTGGTGCACGCACATACCGGACCACTCTAAGGACAGCACGTTGCCCATGGGCATGCAGAGAGGGCTTTGGCACGTTGCCAAGCCCTTTTGATGCGCGCGGGCGCATGCACGAGCCGGCGCTGGGCGTCGAGCGCGCACAGCCATGCGCTGGGATGCGCAGGTGCGCGCGGGCCAGCGGCGGGCATTGGGCGTGCGCTGCCGTGCGCAGGCGCAGGCGTGCGCGGGGCAGTAGCGGTCGCTGGGCGCGCACTGCCCTGCGCAGGTGCAGGCGCATGCGTGCCAGCGGCGGGCGCTGGGCGCGCGCTGCCCTGTGCGGGCACGCGCACGCTTGCGTGCGCGTGCGTCAGCACCGAGCGTCGAGCATGCGCACGGTCATGTGCGAGGGCGCGCAACGGTTGCAGTCATTTGGCTGTTGGTGCACGACGGTTGGTCGTTGCGGCGCGTGACTTGGGCAGTTGGCCGGCAGGCTGGTCCGTGCCATCCTGGCACGTGACCCGACCATTGGTCGGGCCAACCTTATCCTCTTGGCACGCGTACGCGGGATGGACGCGGTGCCAGCGGGGCAGATCACGCGAAGGATATCTCGAGATCTTTGGGCAGTTGGACGCGGTTAGGCAGGGCCAGATCGCGCGGAATCTTGGCGGAGATTTCGGAGGCCTTATCCCGAGGATTTCGGGCGGATCATGCTTTGCGTCCGCGACACAGTGCAGGCAGCACGGCCGAGCGTGGGCAGCGGGCGCGCACGTAGAGCTGGGCACGCGCTTGGGTGGCTGGGCGGATGATTTGGCGGGCCGTTTGCAGGACGATTTGGTAGAGGACACATCCAGTATTTTAGGATTTGTGCAGATAGCTTTGGATAAGGCTTATCCGAAGGATTGATTTGGATAAGGCCTATCCCAAGGGATGAGGCGGTGGCTAGGTCGGCTGGGAGGCCTATAAAAGGCTGGGCAGACCCTAGGCCATGGGCATAGAATTCGGTTGAGGAAGAGCTCGGATTCTTCAAGGGAGAGAACCATCCGAGTGGAATTCGGGTGTGCGATCAAACGACCAGAGGAGGCTTTGTGAGGTTGGCGAGTGGCTGGATCTATGGAGATCGCAGCGGCGCAGGTCTAAGTCAGGTGAACTTAGGCGAGCACGAGACGTGGCCGACATTCACAGGCGGTGCGTGGGTGCAAGGCATCCATAGGTCAGTTTTCGTTGAGTGAGGTTGGGGCAGGGACTTTGAGAGATCTTTGTTAGGGACAGAGAGGAGTGTCTTTGTAGCCTTCGGAAAACCTCAATATTTTTCAAGTTACTTAGTGGAGAGTTCTTGGTTGGGAAGGCTTTGCTTCCCGTATATCTTTGTGTTTGGGTGGGACTTTGTTCTTCGGGGATTTTTATTCATTGTTCTGGGGTAGAGGCTGGTTAAGGGAAGGGTTTCTCTAATGCCATCACTGGTAAACGTAAGGACCTAGTGGCCATAGGGAGCACTTGCGTGCCGATTGAAAGCCCGGTGACAAAGTGGTATCAGAGCCCGATTGAAGACAAGTTCCAAGCAAGTCCAAACAGATGGCGAGAGCGGTAGGAGACCGCATGACCCGTTTGGAGGGTATTATGGGAGATCCAGGAGAGGGATCGACAATGAATCTAGTAGCTGTGTGCGCGGAGTTGAGCATGCAGTTGGCTGAGTTGCGAGCTTCGCATAACCAGTTGATGGAGGCGCACGAGGGGCTGCTTCGCGACCTCGAGCATCGAAACATGCAACAATAGCGATCAGATTTGGCCATGGAGGAGCGATTGGAACTTTGGATCCATGCTTTGGAGCAGGAGGTGATCCGTCTGAGGCAGGAGGCGCAGAGTCCAGTCCACATGACGGGCGCTCCGGCAAAGGAAGTGAAGGTCAGGGAGCCAAAGGCCTTCGGCGAAGTCAGGAGCGCGACGGAAGTGGAGAACTTCATATGGGATATGGAGACTTACTTCCGTGCGCCAAAGATCCTAGCACCCGATCAGGTTGATCGGGCCTCGACATATCTGGAGGGGAACGCCAAGCTCTGGTGAAGGACCAGGACAGCCGAGGATGACCGTGTGGGGCGTCCCAAAATCGAGACTTGGGAGATATTCAAAAGGGAACTGAAGGCTCAGTTCCAGTCGAGCAACGCAGGGTGGCTTGCTCGAGAGAACCTGAGGAAGCTGAGGCAGACAGGGAGCATCTGGAAGTACGTGGCGCAGTTCAGCAATCTACTTCTGGAGGTGTCCAACATGTCCGAGGAAGATAAGTTATTTAACTTCCTCGCTGGTCTACAGGGATGGGCGCAGGCCGAGTTTCGCAGGAGGGAGGTGAGGGATATTCCCTCAGCCTTCGTAGCAGCAGAAGCGCTGGTGGACTTTCGCAACGCTACTACTTCAGGCAGCGGTGGCCAGGGAAGGGCAAGCGCAAGAGTGCATCACCACCGCGTGGTCGAAAAGGCAAGAAGGAAAGTGTTCCACCATGTGCAGCAGTAAAATCAAAGGACAGGAAGACTTTCGATGGATGCTTCATATGTGGAGGGCCGTATCTAGTGTGCGAGTGTCCACGAAAGGTAGCGGTAGCGGCCATCACTACCCAGGGAGATAGGGCGTCCGAGAGGTCGGAGGAGGAGCCAGTAGCGAGGATGGCCCCGCTACAGTCCATCAACAATTTGGCCGTGAGAGACCAATGCCAATGTTTGATGTACGTGAGGGCTCGGGTCAACGGGAGGACAGTGCGGGCCTTGGTTGATTCCGGCGCGACACACAATTTCGTGAGCCGAGGAGCGGCACACAGATTGGGGCTTGGAGCGCTATCCCAGCCTTGTAAGGTGAAGCCTGTCAACTCCAAGGAGGTGGAGTCTTGGGCTAGGCGGAGGCCACATTGGAGGTGGGCTCATGGACTGGGCGCTGCAACATGACGGTCTTGCCGATCGATGACTATGACCTGATACTCGGGATGGACTTCTTCATCAAGAGCAAGGCCGTGGTCATGCCTCATCAGAGGGGTATCGTGATCCGGAGAGGTAGGCGTCCTTACTTCGTTCCAGTGGAGGGATGGCGTAAGACGGTTGCGAAGGGTGGGGGCAAGAAACCGCCCCATCACCAGACCTGAGGTTGTGCGACAACCTCACGCCTAGGCATCGCGTGGGAGAGCCTAGGCATGGAGGCCTGTGGTAGGATGTGGCAGGCGGGATGGCTCGGCGAGTGGGCTATCTAACCGAGGAGGTATCAGGGGGTGCGCATGGCAGGTGGCTGCATTGGGACTCGGGAGACTTTGGCCAAGAGGGCCAAGGTATGGGACGACGAGGTGCATCAGGAGGATACTTTACGCTGCGGCATGGTGGTTGACGAGGGCGTCGATATTTCAGCGGGGGGAGGATTGCTACGGCCTTGGCCATGCGGCGCGCAGTGAGGTTGCGCTCAGGCCAAGTCCTGCACATGGGCAGTGTCCTATCTGCAAGGCTGCTCGTTTCTGCAGAACCCCCAGGGTGGCACTGTGCAAGATGCTGCGCAAGTACATTGAGAGGGGCTTTGGTCACACGGTGCGTGGCTGGTGCACGCACATGCCGGGCCACTCTAGAGATGACACGCTGCCCTTGGGCACGTGGAGAGGGCTTTGGCACGTTGCCAAGCCCTTTTGATGCGCACGAGCGCATGCGCGAGCCGACGCTGGGCGCGGGCACGCACGGCCGTGCGCTGGGATGCGCAGGCACGCGCGGGCCAGCGGCGGGAGCTGGGCGCGCGTTGCCATGCGCGGGCACAGGCGTGCACGGGCCAGCGGCGGTCGCTGGGAGCGCGCTGCCCTGTGCGGGCGCAGGTGCGCGCGTGCCAGTGGCGGGCGCTGGGCGAGCGCTGCCCTGCGCGTGCGCATGCGTCGGCGCCGGGCGTCGAGCACGCACACGGTCATGTGCGCAGGCGCGCGATGGTTGGCCGTTGCGGCACGTGACTTGGGCGGTTGGCCGGCAGGCTGGTCCGTGCCATCCTGGCACATGACCCGATCGTTGGCCGGGCCAACCTTATCCGCTTGGCACACGTACGCGGGATGGACGCGGTGCCAGCGAGGCATATCACGCGGAGGATATCCCGAGATCTTTGGGCGGTTGGACGCGGTTAGGCAGGGCCAGATCACACGGAATCTTGATGGAGATTTCGAGGCCTTATCCCGAGGATTTGGGCGGATCACGCGGGCATGCTGCCAGCTCGGCAGATGCGTCCGCGACACAGGGCCGCATGGCCGTGCAGGTGGCACGGCCGAGCGCGGGCAGCGGGCGCGCGCGAGCGCGCTGGGCGGATGGTTCAGCGGGCCGTTTGCAGGACGGTTTGGCGAAGGACACATCCAGTATTTTGGGATTTGTGGAGATAGCTTTGGATAAGGCTTATCCGAAGGATTGATTTGGATAAGGCCTATCCCAAGGGATGAGGCGGTGGCTAGGTCGGCTGGGAGGCCTATAAAAGGCTGGGCAGACCCTAGGCCATGTACATAGAATCTGGTTGAGAAAGAGCTCGAATTCTTCAAGGGAGAGAACCATCCGATGGAGTTCGGGTGTGCCATCGAACAACCAGAGGAGGCTTCGTGAGGTTGGCATGCACAGGCGGTGCATGGGTGCGAGCATCCACAAGTCAGTTTTCATTGAGTGAGATTGGGGCGGACACTTTGAGAGATCTTTGTTAAGGACAAAGAGGAGTGTCTTTGTAGCCTTCGGGCAATCTCATTATTTTTCAAGTTATTTAGTGGAGAGTTCTTGGTTGGAAAGGTTTGCTTTCCGTACATCTTTGTGTTTGGATGGGACTTTGTTCTTTGGGGATTTTTATTCATTGTTCTGTGATAGAGGCTGGTTAGGGGAAGGGCTTCTCTAATGCCATCAACGATAATGCAAGGACCTAGTGGCCATAAAGAGCGCTTGCGCGTACCAATTGAAAGCCCGATGACAATATCTTCACGAGGACTTTCTCACGGCTTTTTTTTTTTCGTTGAACGTGGCCTCCCATTGACCAGATCCATGGAGACCTCCATGCGCCCAAGCCAACCCACGATCCCGAGAATCTGTGCGTTCCCCTCACGCACAGGTTCTCCTCACGCACGTCCATGAAGCCGCTGGCTTCGTTCCTGGTTCGGCCAGCCAATGGCGGGATCTCACGAAGACCACGCACCATAGAGGAGGAAGAGGGAGAGCCGTGTTGTGAAGGCCTTCCTCCCAGTAGTTCGTGGGGTCACGTGGAGGCTTCGTGGGACGGGACGTGAAGAGCTTTGTTGATCCATCGTGGGACGTGAAAAGCTTTGAAGGGGTTAGGTTCTTGGATGCTACGTGAAAAAGAGAATAGGTGCGTTCTCTCTTGGGTGCGTCAAGAGGAAAGGAGGATTCTGGCAAAGAATAGAAAAGATGTTTCGGTGATTTTAAACTCTTTTTTTAACGAGGTTAATTCATTGTTGTTCATCAACATCTAAATTTCAATAGTTGGTATCAAAGACATGTTAAAGAATAAGTTGGTTAGAGATCTTCAAGGGCTAAAAAATTTCAGAAAGGCTTCATCAAGGTCTCTTAATTTTCTAAAATTTTTTGTGCTATTTTTTGATTGAGATCTTGCCATGGATAGTAGCATAAAAATAGATTTTGAGAAGTTTGATAGGAAAAATTTCTCCATGTGAAAAGTCCGGATAGAGGACCTTCTTGTGCAGCAAGATTTAGATTAGCTTTGGAGGAAAGGCCAGATGTGATGATAGATAAGCAGTGAATGTTGTTGGGAAGAAGGCATGTTCAGCAATCAGAGGATGTCCGACAAATTCAGCCCTTTATTCAGTACTAGAGGAGAAGACCCCGAAGGGACTCTGGTCAAAGTTACAAGCCTATATATGGGAAAGAATATGTGTAACAAGTTGATGTTGAAGAAGTGCCTCTACAACCTTCGAATATCATAAGGTGGAGATGTGCTGGGCCACATCCAGGTGTTCGATCAGGTGAGCAATGAATTGCTGAATGTCAGATCAAGATGGAGAAGGAAGATAAGGCACTTTTGTTATTGTATTCGCTGCCCACATCACATGACTTATTGGTCACGACATTGCTGTACGGGAAAGACATTATTCTATGAAGATATTGTCTCGGTGCTCCGGACGAATGAGCAGAGGGAGAAATGACCAAGAAAGTATTCCCCAGGAGGGTCTATCAGTTGGAGAAGGGTCAGGCAGAGGCAGGGACAGGAGCAGGCCTTAGGGACGATCAAAGATCAGGAAGGCTAAGTGCTACAAGTGTGGTGAGATAGGACATTTTAAAAATGATCGTCCTAAGTGAAAAAAAGGATAAAAGGGAGGATATGAATCTGTGAGTATAGTTGCAACCAAGAGGTAGAGGATGATCTTTTGATGGTATCAGATGGTCACAGGCACAACACAGACATGTGGACCTTGGATTTAGCTTGTTCTCATCATTATACTTCCAACCGGTCGTGGTTTAGCACTTACACAAAGGTTGATGATAGGTGTGTGACTCTTGAGATGATCACCCTTGCAAGATGGTAGGGATTGGCACAGTGAAGG
Organism: Calamus simplicifolius; assembly: GCA_900491605.1. NCBI lineage: Eukaryota > Viridiplantae > Streptophyta > Magnoliopsida > Arecales > Arecaceae > Calamus > Calamus simplicifolius. The sequence goes on from UESW01003849.1 coordinate 614,222, forward strand.
TGAGGATGTTTGATGGCATGGAGCATACTCTTACCAGCGTGAAACATGTCTTAGAACTAAAAAAAAATCTGGTGTCATTGGGGTACCTGGAGCATATGGATACAGCTTCAGCAATCATGCCAGGAGTGAAGTTCTGAACATCTTCAATGAAGCTATGATGGTGATGAAGAAAGAAGGCTGGAGAACAGCTTATACAGGTTAGAGAGCTCTGTGGTGACCAAAAAATCTAAGGCAGCAGCTGTGGAATAGGATCCTCGGGATGTGTACAGGATATGGCATTACCGCCTAAGCTACATGGGAGAGAAGGGGATGAAAGAACTGAGCAAAAGAGGGCTACTTTCAGTCCTGAGTGGTGGAATATTGAGATCTATGAGCCATATCAGATGGGGAAGCATAGGAGAGTCTAGTTCACAATCAGCACAGCTAGGAGTGCAAAACCCCTGAAGCTAGTACACATGGATGTCTAAGGATCAGCCCCAATTTTTGCAAGGAATGGGGCCAGATACTTCTTTACCCTGATAGATGATTTCTTAGGGAAGCAATGAATCTACTTCATGTAGGAGAAATCAGAGGTTTTCACCAAGTTAAGAATTTGAAAGGCTATGGTGGAGAAGGAACAGAGTAGGAGTGCGAAGTGTCTAAGGTCAGACAATGGCGGAGAATATACCAACAGGGAGTTTCATAGATTTTGTGAGGAGTGGGCATCAAAAGGCACTTCGATGATGAAACTTCTCAACAGGAAGGGGTGGCTGAGAGGATAAATAGAACACTATTGGAAAAAGCAAGATGCTTGAGGCTGCAGGCAGGGCTTCCAAAGATATTATGGGTTGACGCAGTAGGTGCAGCTAGCTATTTGATCAATCGGTCACCACACACCAGGTTGGATGGAGGCATTCCAAGGAGATATGGTATGGAGGGAAGACAAGCCTGGACCATTTGAAGGTGTTTGGATGCACGGCATATGTGCATGTTGGTGCCGGAGAGCGGAGTAAGTTGGACGCAAGGTCAAAGAAGATGGTGTTCCTAAGCTATCCGCATGGAATCAAGGGGTATCGACTGTGTGACCCCTTAGAGAAGAAGGTTGACATCAGCAGGGATGTGACCTTCGATGAGAGCTTGATCCTCTAGAGTAGAGATGGTATAGATGCACAGCAAGGATTACAGGAGGTGGAACACAGTAACACTAGTCAGATGACCTCCTACACAGTCGTGCCATTTGCTAGTGGACTAGAAGAATTTGAGATTCAGGTGGAGAGGACTGACAAAGGGGCCAGAAGCCAAAAAGTTCAGTAGGATGCAGCTAAGCAGAGGACTCAGGAGGATGCAACTGAATAGGGGACTGATACTGAGATCGCACTGCACAGGCCCAGAAGAAACATGCGACCATCAGTTTGATACGGCTTTGAGGATTTGATGTCATATGCTCTGGTGACATTGAATGGGGACCCTTACACCTATCAGGAGGCTATAGAGAGCCAGGATAGCCAGAACAGAGATAGGTGGATCCAAACTATGGCAGGAGATGCAGGCTATGATAGAGGAGATGCAGTATCTCCACAGAACTAGCACGTGGCAGGTGATCCAGTTGCCACAAAGGAAGAAACCCATTGGTTGCAAATGGGTTTATCAGCGCAAAAAAGGGCCTTTAGAGCAAGGGGTATTAGGTATAAGGCAGAACTAGTGGCCAGAGAATACTCTCAGAAGGAAGGCTTCGACTACAAAGAGCTGATGAAGAAGGTGGAGTGAAGCTGATGAAGGTACACACCAAGAAGAATCCAGTAATGCACTGACCAAGGTTCTTTTACGGGACAGCTTTCGTAGGGATGCAACTGATGGATACGGCGGAGTGCTGAGGCCTTGAAAGCACCAAGATGGAGATTGTTGGACCTGATGTGGTGCTATCAAGGCCCAGAGGGCTAACTTGTATTGGACTGGGTGTGAGTCCAAGGGTTAAGATTAAATCAAGTCACGGGTGTATACAGGCTTGGGGATTAGTTTAATCTCATTGGGTTAGTACATTAGAGTTTTTTCTTGAGTTGGGCCTGGCCTACTTGAGGGATATATTTAAACTCTAGTTTCTAGGGTTTGGATGGAATAGAATAGATTATTTTCTTCTAATCCTCTCTCTTCTTCTTCTCCCCCATCTCCTTCTCGCCGTTCATCCTGAAAGACCTCCTCACAACAATCGGACGGATCTGATGGTGGTCTAGGAATGAAGCCGCTCCGGCATCGTTGATCATCCTCCAAGGAACTGGATCCAGGAAACATGCTCATGCTCGTGTGGCTGGATGAAGCTTTCGTTGGAAGACGGAGGACCATACTGTGAAGGCCTTCCTCCCAGTAGTTCGTGGGGTTTCATGGAGGGTTCGTGGGATGTGACGTGAAGAGCTTTGTTGACCCATCGTGGGATGTGAAGAGCTTTGAAGGGGGTAGGTTCTTGGATGCTACGTGAAGAAGAGAACATGTGCGTTCTCTCTTGGATGCGTCGGGAGGAAAGGAGGATTATAGAAAAGAATAGAAAAAGATGCTTTGGTGATTTTAAACGCTTTCTTTAACAACGTTAACCCATTGTCGTTCAATAACATCTAAATTCCAATAGTTGGTATCAGGGCAAGGTTCAGGAATAAGTTGATTAGAGATCTTCAAGGGCTAAAAAATTTCAGCAAAGCTTCATCAAGGTCTCTCAATTTTTAAAATTTTTTGTGCTATTTTTTGATTGAGATCTTTCCATTGATAGTAGCATAAAAATATATTTTGAAAAATTTGATGGAAAGAAAAGTTTCTCCATTTAAAAAGTCTGGGTAGAGAACCTTGTGCAGTAGGGTTTAGATCTAGCTTTGGAAAAAAGGTCATATGGTATGACAGATAAGCAGTAAATGTCATTGGAGAAGAAGACATGTTCAGCAATCAGAGGATGTCCGACAGATTCAGCCCTTTATTCAGTGCTAGAGGGAAAGACCCCGAAGGGACTCTGGTCAAAGTTGCAAGCCCTCTATATGAAAAAAAATATGTGTAACAAGTTGATGTTGAAGAAGCGCCTCTAAGCCTTCGGATGTTAGAAGGTGGAGATGTGCTGGGCCACATCCAAGTTTTCCACCAGGTGAGCAATGAATTGTTGAATGTCAATCAAGATGGAAGAGGAAGATAAGGCACTTTTGTTATTATGTTCGCTGCCCACATCACATAACTCATTGGTCACGATGTTGCTCTACGGGAAAGACATTGTTCTATGAAGATATTGTCTCGATGCTTCAAACGAATGAGCAGAGGGAGAAGATGACCAAGGAAGCTATTCCCCAGGAGGGTCTATTAGTTAGGGAAGGATCAGGCAGAGGCAGGGACAGGAGCAGACCTTGGGAACGGTCAAAGTTCAGGAAGGCTAAGTGCTATAAGTGTGGTGAGGTAGAACATTTTAAAAGGGATTGTCCTAAGTGGAAAAAGAAAAAAGGGAGGATATGAATCTATGAGTACATTTGTAGGCCAGGAGGTAGAGGATGATCTCTTGGTGGTATCAGATGGTTATAGGCACAGCATAGACATGTAGACCTTGGATTCAGCTTGTTCTCATCATTACACTCCCAATCGGTCGTGGTTAGCACTTACACAGAGGTTGATGAGGGATGTGTGACTCTTGGAGATTATTACCCTTGCAAGGTGGCAGGGATTGACACAGTTAGGATGAGGATGTTTGATTGCATGGAGCACACTCTTATCAACGTGAAGCATGTCCTAGAACTCAAAAAAAAAATCTGGTGTCACTGGGGTACCTGGAGCAGACTGGATACAGCTTCAGTAGTCATGCCAGTAGTGGAGTTCTGAACATCTCCAATGGAGCTATGGTGGTGATGAGAGGGAGAAGTATGGAGAACAACTTATACAGGTTGGAGGGCTCTGTGTTGACCAAAAAATTTAAGACTGCAGCTGTGGAACAGGATCCTCGATGTGTACAGGATATGGCATTACCACTTAAGCCATATGGGAGACAAGGGGATGAAAGAATTGAGCAAAAGAGGGCTACTTTCAGTCCTGAGTGGTGAAGATATAGAGATCTATGAGCCATGTTAGATGGGGAAGCAGAGGAGAGTCTAGTTCGCAATCAGCACAGCTAGGGGTGCAAAACCCCTGGAGCTAGTACACATGGATATCTGAGGACCAGCCCTGATTTTTGCAAGGAATGGGGCCAGATACTTCTTTGTCCTAATAGATGATTTCTTAGGAAAGTAATGGATCTACTTCATGAAGGAAAAATCAGAGATCTTCACCAACTTTAGAATTTGAAAGGCTATGGTGGATAAGGAGCAGGGTAGGAGTGTGAAGTGTTGAGTCAGGCAATGGCAGGGAATATAAGTTTCAGAGATTTCGTGAGGAGTAGGGCATCAAAAGGCACTTTTCGATGATAAAACTTTTCAACAGAAGGGGTGGCTGAGAGGATAATTAGAACACTGTTGAAAAAAGCAAGGTGCTTAAGGCTGCAGGCAGAGCTTCCAAATATGTTCTGGGTTGACGCAGTAGGTGCAGGTAGCTACTTGATCAATCGGTCACCGCACATCAAGTTGGATGGAGGCATTTCAGAGATAGGGTCTAAAGGGAAGACAAGCTAAACCATCTGAAGGTGTTTGGATGCATGGCATATGTGCATGTTGGTGCCGAGGAGCGGAGTAAGTTGGACGCTAGATCAAAGAAGATGATGTTCCTGGGCTACCCTCGTGGAATCAAGGGGTTTCGACTGTGGGACCCCTTAGAGAAGAAGGTTGACATCAGCAGTGATGTGACCTTCGATAAGAGCTCGATCCTCCAGAGTAGAGATGGTATAGATGCACAGTTGGGACTACAGGAGGTGGAACACGGTAACACTAGTCAGATGACCTCTACACAGTCGTGTCATTTTCTAGTGGACTAGAAGAATTTAAGATTCAGGTGAAGAGGACTGACATAGGGGTTGAAAGCCAGAAAGTTCACAGGATGTAGCTAAGCGAAGGACTTAGGAGGATACAGCTGAATAGGGGACTGATACAGGGATCGCACTGCACAGGCTCAGGAAAAACATGCGACACCAGTTTGATACGACTTTGAGGATTCGATGTCATATGTCCTGGTGACATTGAATGAGACCTTTATACCTATCAGGAGGCTATGAAGAGCCAGAACAGCATAATAGAAATAGGTGGGTTCAGGCTATGGCAGGAGATATAGGCTATGGCAGAGGAGATGTAGTCTCTCCACAGAACTGGCACGTGGCAGATGGTCTAGTTGCCATAAAGGAAGAAACCCATTGGTTACAAATGGATTTATCAGCGCAAGAAATGGCCTTTAGAGCAAAGGGTATCAGGTACAAGGCAGGACTAGTGGCCAGAGGATACTCTAGAATTAAGGCTTCGACTACAGAGAGCTGATGAAAAAAGGTAGAGTGGAGCTGATGAAGGTACATACCAAGGAGAATTCACAATGCATTAACCAAGGTTCTTTCACGAGACAGCTTTCGTAGGGATGCAACTGATGGACACAGAGTGCTGAGGCCTTGAAAGTACCAAGATGAAGATTGTTGGGCCTGATATGGTGCTATCAAGGCTCAGGGGAGCTAACTTGTATTGGGCTGGGTGTGGGTCCAAGGGTTAAGATTAAATCAAGTCACATGTACATGGGCTTAGGGATTAGTTTAATCTTATTGGGTTAGTTATGGGAGTTTTTTGAGTCTGGTCTGGCCACTTGATGAATATATTTAAACTCTAGTTTCTAGGATTTAGATGGAATAGAATAATTCTTTTCTTCCAATCCCTCTCTCTTCTTCTCTCATCTCCTTTCTCGCCGTTCATCCTGAAAGACCTCCTCACAAGAACCGGACGGATATGATGGTGGTCCAGTGAAGCCGCTCTGGCATCATGGATCATCCTCCGAGGAACTGGATCTAGGAAACGTGCTTACGCTCGCGTGGCTGAACGAAGCTTTCGTTGGAAGACGGAGGACCGTGTTGCGAAGGCCTTCCTCCCAACAGTTCGTGGGGTTACATGGAGGCTTCGTGGACGTGACGTGAAGAGCTTTGTTGATCCATCATAGGACGTGAAGAGCTTTGAAGGGGGTAGGTTCTGGATGCTACGTGAAGAAGAGAACAGGTGCATTCTCTCTTGGATGCGTCAGGAGGAAAGGAGGATTCCAGCAAAGAATAGAAAAAGGGATTAAATAATCCTAGTAAAGAAAAATCGCAGCCAAAAATACAGGGTGGCTACGATGATTTTAAACGCTTTCTTTAACAAGATTAACCTATTGCCGTTCAACAACATCTAAACCCCAACAGCTCTAGCTCTACATTGACCAAATTTGTACCTACTAAGATTTTTGTAATTACATTGTGAGCATTTTTCATTGTTGATTAAGTGCATAATTGAGATTGCATGGCAAACACTTCTTATTATTAATCAAATCTGTATCTATTTGATTGTTAGGATTATATTGCAAGCCTTTTTCATTGTTGATCAAATCATCCATTAAGCATATGATTTTAGCTAATGATAATTGGATCTTTTGTAATTATCTAATTCTTGGATTGCTTTATTCTGTATTTATAATAATATACATAATTGAGTCGTACACCATAAATACACATTCTAAAGCCCAGCAATGACAGTTTCCACTCTGCTACGCTTAGATACACTTCTAAGCGTATATTCAACTCAGTAAAAATACAGGCCCAACCGCTCAACCTCAAGTGACACTTGCTCATCCCTCATACATTGCTCTTATTCTTGGATGCCACGTAAAACTGGGGAAGAATGGAACGGTGAAGTCCAACCCAGAGCACGGGGCGTTGGACCATTTTCTGAGTCGGAAATCTACTACTCATCTCAAGGCAGTTACAGCATTTTGTGGTTGCCGATCTACAACCAAGATCGAAAACATCAGTTTCCAGCTCTGTCGGTATCCGAAACGTTATACCGAGGATTCGCTTTATTTGACCGCAGACGCGCGGAAGGTTAAGCGGTCTCGATCTTTTTTTTTTTTTTTTTTTTTGCTTTCGGGGACGCAAATATCTTACACCACTGGCCGCTGGCGCTGCAGAAAAAGCCCATCCTTTTGGTTCGGATTCGGATCCAATACAGCTTGCCACGTTCGAGTCCACGAGTCCACTTGTCAAAACTTTCGTTTGATTCGGAAATTTTTGCCTCTCTGATCTCCATCCGTGGGCGAATTTAATTTTGATCTTTGTCCTGTCCTTGCCGACACGTAGGTGGGCCACGACATGCGGGCTGCAACGTGGTCGGATGGTTTCAGAAAACAGTTGGTCAAACCGCTCGGCGTCCTGCTTCAACGTGTAGCTTATTTCTTTATATTTCCCCAAATCTCAGCAGGTCGCCGAGATCGCCGCTGTAGTCTTATCGTTCTCGCGGATTCCCAGCTTCTTCTTCTAAAACGTGTTGGTATGTTCGATTTCTTCTATCTTTCCACCAAGTCAATTAAATTTCTTACATGCTTTCTTTCTTTTCCAGATTTGGTGACTTTTAGGGTTCCCGATTCGTCCAAATCTGGCGTGGTGCCAACATTTCAAGGGTTACTCTTACGAAGAGGTTGGACTATTTTCGTATGAATTCGAAATTGTTTGCTCCAAGACTTGGCTATTAATTCGCGTAGGTTTCTTGGTTGGCTTTCTGTTCTCCTGCTATTCGTATTGGATTTCGATCGTTCGTATATATTTATGAGGTGGTGGTTTCTAGCAGTGGGGATGGATGTAACCGAGGTTTCGATCGTGCATCATATCGCCCTAGTGCTCGTGTTGCTTTGGGTGTTTGTGTATTTGGGATGGAGCCACCCTGTTGTTTTCTTTATAGCACTGCTGTATCTTTATAAGGTAAGCTTAATTCTGTCACTCCATACGCCGAATCTGTTTGAGTTCGTTCAAATATGTTATGGATTTACAAAGATGAAAGTTTTTATGCTTTTCTTTCAAAAGCAAGAGGGTCAACTTGGCTTCTGCGTCTGCCACTTTGGAAATTACATGATAATCATATCAAATCAATAATTATAAGATTATGCAATGTGTTTGACTTGCTTAAAATGCTTGTATGACAATTGCTAAACCATATATTTAGGCCTTGTGGAGTTTAATGGCAGAGTAGTGTTGTATTCTGAGATATTAGCGATATGGTCCAAGTGAGCAACATATGATTGAGGGGTGGTGCAGAATTTGCAGTGATAAGAATGACATTAAAGTAGCAACAAGTTTAAAGACCTGTTTGAATTTATGTCAGGAAGAATTTAGACATGTTTTTTAAAAAAAAAAAAAATTGAACAAGGCAGATGATAGAGTTCAGTATCAGGTGCTTTGGCGAACATTATGAAAGAAAAGTGCAGAGAAGGTGTATGTTGAAAATATGTGAAAACTCTCAGGCACAATGAATGTTATCAAGGAACAAAAATAAAACCATATGTTTCCATATTAATGATGAGCTGACGGTTAATTTTTATGAGAGGTAGCATGATGCTGCGTTGTATTTGTGGATGATAGTGATATTTCATGAAAGAAGGATATTATTTTATGTTAATTTGAAATTATGGAGCAAAGTATATTTGCATTTGGATTCCCTAATTATGAAGATGTTGAGTTCCCTAATTCTGAGGATTCCTTTGATCCATAGGATTTCCTGGATTAAAAGGGTCTGGTTATTTAGAAAAAAACCTAAGTCTTACCTATTTACTATTTTCTTGATCATGTATTACTTACACTTCCATATTACTTACACTTTCGGATTCCTTTACCTATTTCTATTAGATTTTCCTTAATTAAAGGGGCTACAACCCTATAAATATGTAGACACCCTTGTGGCCTTTCATTATAAATAATATCATTGGTTCTCTTTTCTATAAAGGCTTAACTTTCTCGAGGTGGTTATTGAAAGCCTGACCCTCTCGAAGTGGCCTTTTGTTCTAATTCTTGAGTTTTTACTTATCGATACGTCTGGTTCCTATCAATTTGCAAAAACTTTTGTAGCGACTAAGGTGAGTAAATGTTGTAAGCAAAACTGGTGGCTAGAAGATATTAGAGTACATGGTTATCATCTAGACCTATCATACAGTGGGATGGAGATTTAGATGGAGCAATATTTTAAAATTTGAGCTGAATGTGTTGAGTAGGGATGTGATTTTGGAGTTATGTGATCACTGTATTGCAAAGTAGTTTCAAGGAAAATGATTAAGATCCCATCTGGCTTGACTCTAAAATTAGAATCAAAATCGGAATTGGATTCCATTGGAATCAAAATTGGAATGGCTTATTCCTTCCACTTGTTTGCTTATATGAAATTAGAATCAGAATTAAATGGATTCCTATTGTTGATGTTTAGTTTAGAGGTGGGCATTGGGCCTAGCATGGCACGGCCTAGGCCCACCATGCCTATAAATTTGTCGTGCCGTGCCTGGCACGGTCCAGTAAAAAACGGGCCGTGCCAGGCACGGCATGGTAAAAAAAAGGGCCACGGGCCGTGCCGGGCCTGAGCCGTACCGGGCCTGGCACGGCCCAGGAAACGGCTATATAGCCGTTATGGGCCGTTGAAAACGGCTAGAAACGGCTATATAGCCGTTTAGGGGGGTTTAAGACCATTTTTCCCTTTCCAACAGCCATATAACAACTATATTAAAGGATATTTTTGGAAAAAAAAATTGGGACTTCTATAAATAGCCCATTTCTTCCTTATTCTTACCACACCAAACCAACTTCTCTATTACTATTTCTCTCTTCTAGTAAGTGCTCTAGTATATTAGCAATTTAATTTTTAGTTTGCAAGTGTTCTTGCAAGTAGCAAGTGCTCTAGCAAGTATTCAAGTACCATAAGGTCACTTTTTGTTGAGAGGCGAGAGCGCAAGAGGAAGCTCACAAATTTTGACTCCACGCCTCCACCTCTGATCCTCTTCTTAATTCTTCTTGTGGGTTAATTTTTATTTTTTTGCATTTATTAATTAAAAATTTTAGATATGACATCTTTTAACGAAAGTAATTTTAACATGCATCCTTTTTCTGATAGTGAGGAAACTAACCTCCAAACCCAACCCCAACGCCAAGTTTTTCTAGAGCCAATGTTAGTGAATGTCAAACCTCTTCTCGTAAGAGGACTAGTGATGTTTGGAATGATTTCGATAGAATTATGGTTGATGGAGTCTATAAAGCAAAATGTAAAAAATGTGTAAAACTTTACGGTTGTTCCAATACTGAGGGAACAGGACATTTAAAAAGATATCAAGAGACTCATAGGATGCATGATTTCCATCAGTAATGTAGGTAATTTTGCATATAACCATGAAAATCGGAGGAAATTACTTGTAAGATGGATAGTTTAGGATGAATTATCTTGTAGTTTATCTGAATCTTATAATTTTGAACAATATGTTCAATTAGGCCTACAATCTGCTTATAGAAGAACTAGTAGTCGTACCTTTAGAAGAGTGGCTATGACAAATTTTTTAGCAATGAAATAGTTTAACTGAAAGTCTCTCAAATTTAAATGCTAGAATTTCTTTAACTTCTGATATTTGGTCGGCATCTGTATGTAGTAATTGTTTTATTGCTATTACTGCTCATTATATTGATAATGATTGGCAACTAAATAAATGAATTATTTCTTTTCGTGCTTTTGATTTTCCGCATTCGAGACAATAAATTTCAAATATTATTTATCAAACCGCATGCTCATATAATATTAATAATAAAATAATATCAATTACTTTTGATAATGCATCTAATAATAATTCTGCTGTTGCATTATTAAATGATTCTTTACATCCTATTTTAGATGGATAATTATTTCATATTAGATGTGTATGTCGTATATTAAATCTTTATGCTCAATCTGACATGAACATAATTCAAGAGGTTATTTCAAAATTAGAAATACAATTTCTTTTATTCATGCTTCAAGGTCAAGACTTCAAGAATTTAAACAATTATATATAGATCATGGTAAATGTTTTAAAAAATTTAAACTTGATGTAATAACTCGTTGGAATAGTACCTATACCATGATACATGATGCATATCCATATAAGAACTTATTAAGTGCTTATATTAATGATCGTGGATTAGGATTTACATTGACTGAATTGATTGGCATCAAGGTAAAATTTTAGAAGATTTTTTTGTTACTTTTTATGATGCTACAAATGTTCTTTCAAGTATTTAATATCCAACTTCTTGTTCATTTTTATAAAAAGCATATGTAATTAGTGTAAAATTTAAAGAATATAGATATCATGAAATTTTAATGCCTATTATATGTAATATGGAAACTAAATGGAATGAATATTGGAATGGAAACTAAATGGAATGAATATTGGAATAGGATATGTCCATTGCATAACTTAGCTGTTGTTTTTGATCCTAGAATTAAATTAAATGGCGTAAATTTTTTAATTGATCAATATTGTGAAAACATAAAGCAAAATCCTGAACCTGCTAAAGATGAGGTAACACGACTTCTTAATGATATTTATGGTTTATATAATGATAAAATTTATGGATCTAGAATACCTGCTCAAAGCTATGCTGCTTCTTCTAGATCTCGTTCGTCATCTATTTTTTCATTCATTAGAAGACACACACATGCTTCATCTTCTTCATCTTTAAGTAATGAATTAGAATTTTATTTACGAGACGATCTTCATTCTGCATATGATGAAGATCAAATAGAAAGTCTAGATGTATTAGCTTGGTGGAAGAGTGTTAGAAATTAATATCATGTTATGTCTGCCATTGCACGAGATATTTTAGCTGTGTCGATGTCTACAGTAGCATCGAAATCCGCTTTCAGTGCAGGTCAACGTGTTCTGGACAAAAAGAGAAGTAGGATGACTGGCGAGATACTTGAGATGCTTATTTTCTTCAAAGATTGGTTGGATGCTGAGGCGAGGCTTCAAGATAAAGGTGGACATGACTTAACCAACGAAGATGATGATGACACAAATACTACTGATGACTGATGAATGAGTCATCTTTATTTTTATAATTATATATTTTTATTTTTTTTAATTATTAAAGTGAGTCATCTCTTTTTTTCTCTCTATTTTTTTCTTCTTTCTTATTGTATTCTGTTCTGAAGGTCAGGCCTAGCCCCCCTCCCTTCCTGTACCATTTTGATTTTAAATTAATAAACTGGTAGGGGTCTATGCCAAACCCTCCACCATTAAGGTGGCTTCATATTAATAAATTTTTTTATTCTCAATAATTTTTTAATTTATCAAAAAAAGACTTTTTTTACAAAAAATTTTGATCAAGCCCTTGTGGGCGGCCGTGCCAGGAACGACCCAGGCCCATGTGGGTCGTGCCTGGCATGGCACGGCGGGCCAGCATGGGCCCATTATGGGCTGTGCCGTGCCGGGCCAGCGGAAAAAATTTTTTAAGCCCGGTACGGCACGATTTACTGGGCCGTACTAGGCATGGCCCATTTCATGCTGGGCCGTACCATGCCATGGGCGGCACGGCCCAGTGCCTACCTCTATTTAGTTCATCCAAACTCTAAAATTAAAATCAATCCAGATTTTCAATTTTGCTTCCGAGCCAAAAACTTCAACATTTGATTGTTGAAATTTTTTGATCTATGTATTCAATTTGACATTTAATTCACAAATAAATAGACCTAAAAATTGATAAATAAGGAGACCATCATAAAATCATAATATAATATCATTTATATTACGATTGTGTAAATAAAATAGCATAAAGTTCAAGTCTATCATGAGATAAATAAGTCTAACATAGTAAAATTCTTATACATCACTATACTAATAAAACTAAAAAATGCAAAGTCTACCATAATTCTGTTATAACTCTACCATATTTGTTCTAAAGAAAAGCAGAATGGTCGCCTACAATGCATAACGGTCAATGGTTTGAATTAGATCACATTGCTTGGATTGAGGAAGCCAATCACATATTGTCTTCTAAGATGATGTGAAAGTTGAAAGAAGACCAAAGTTTGTTGGGCTTGGTTAGAAGGATATTAATTAATTTTAGCACCTCCCCACTAGTTAATCCCTCTAATTTAAACAGCTCTTCCAATGTTTTATTGTTTTTCTTTGACATTTGCTGCTCACGTTCATCCTCATAAGTCATTATAGTAGCCATTGTAGCAAGGTAAGGATCAAGATCTTGCATAAGTGTCCCAAATTTATTTTCCACTGAAATAAATTGTGCCTCCAATGAGTCATCTAAGTTATCTTCTTTGACTCTTTTTGCCTCTTTTCCTTTGGCAGACCTTCACTTTTTTTGTTTTCTAGAGCTGCTTATGGTTGTAGTAGCTGATGGAGTAGGTTGTGTGACTACTTGGTCCTTTTCACCCATAATTACATCATCCTGATCACCCATAATTGTAGTAGCTGATGCAGTAGGTTGTGTGACTACATCAATTTTTGCTTGCTTCCTTTCAATGTTTTACACAACTCCTAGAATATTTCAACCATTTGTTCCATTTTCTTAGGATCCAAACTATGATGTGTCACTAGACCGAAGGTTAGGGTATTTTTCTTAACAAAGAATGATACATCATAGTCCGGATCTTAAAAATATGTTTTAATCTTAAAATTTTATGACAAGTTTAATTTTATTCTTTTAATAAATTGTGAAATAAGTTGGAATAGGTTAGTGTAAGGTTTACTGTTACTATAATCATGTATAACTTTATAAATCCTATAAGTTTGATTAAGTGTTGATCAAAGGTTCACAACTTGTATTTAAAGATTTTTTAAGTATTTTTTTAATTATTTCTAAGTTAAATTGATTTTTGAAATTTTTAGTCGGGATGAAGTGCTCTAACTTGATATTTGCTAAATTATTTTTTTTGAAATTATCTAAATTTATTCTTGAAAGAAAGTTGTTTTTTATTATTAAGAAACTCGACTTTTCTAATATTTTTATTGAATTCAAAAAGAGGGCATTTCCCTGATTTACATGAAAAATATGAAGTAAATGGAAAGGAAAGGAAAAAGAGAATAATATTTACTTAAATAATTTTGAATAAAAATAAGAGAAAGACAAGAGAATAAGAGCTCACAGAAGATTTTTAGCCTTATATACCACATTAAAAAATAAAAACTATAAAAATAAAAAAATAAAAAAATGGTGAACCAGTCTGATATCAATTTGGTATCGGTTCATGGTTCCAAAAACTCTAATTCTGCTAAAATAGTTTTTTGGTGCAAAATGAGTACAACAAACATGAGAAATGCAAAGTAGTTATGTGATGGAGTTAGAAATGATAAATTTGGAACTAATACTTATAGTTAGTGTAGGATCGATATGTGGTAATACGAGAAAAGATAAAATAAAAAAATGGGATCATTATTTAAAAGGTAAAGATGGTATTAATTAAGGACAAATTAAAGAAATAACAACTTAGTTGGTCTGGATATTTGCAATGTAAACATAGGGATGTATCAATGTAAAGGAGTGATTTGATACATATAGAAGGAAAAAGAGGTAGAGTTAATCAAAAAATTATATGAGAGAAAGTGATAAAAAAGATTGGAAATCTTTATATCTTATTGAAAATATGATTTAGAATTGAACATAATGAAGAAAAGGATTTATATAACCGACCCCAACTAGTTTGGGATTGAGACATTGTTGTTGTTGTTGTTGTTGTTGTTGGAGTTGATGTAGAAGTTGCATAAATCAAGGATAGTTTTGAAGAACAATATAAAGGGAAACTTAAATGGAAAAAAATGGAGAAAGGATTTGGAAAAACATATAGTGACATTGGGTGAAGCTTTTCACATGACCTAAAATTCACCTAAATAATTCACTAACCTCAATTTTTTTAATCAAACTTTGGTTGAGAGTTGAGAGATACTGAAAGAAAATATAAAACTGAAACGTGTATTAGATGCTTTAGCCATGTTTTCATTTATATGGGCAAAAGTCCACAACATGCTTGATATGCAATAATGTAGGGAGAATCTTTGGCTCAAAGATGACTAAAAGCAAACAGACAAGTCCAGGTTCATTTATTTGTTTTTTCATCAAACTGGGAAAAAGTATATGGCAGTAGTAAATCTAGATCTATCTAGAAGGATGCCAAATGCTTTCTTTTGAAGTGATTACCTGGATATGTGATGTGTCAAACATTCTCCATGAGAATCAAAAGGAAATTTAGTTATGCTTTGCAAAGATTTTGTCAATCATGATTTATCATCAATCTGATGAATAAGCATCATTTTGTCATATGGTTTTGAATTTATTAAAACTTAGAAGTTCTATTTTTTGCTTCAGATTCAGACAATAAACATATAGGAAAGTGCCTTCACTATCTGTTATAGGCTATTGAGCTCAAATATGATAGCAGTTGTTTTTTACTATTATTTGAACGCATAAACATTTGTTCTGGTTTTCAGTTCAGGTTGTTATTGGGGCTTTGCAACTGTTCTACTCATGTATTTCAGTAAATTGAGTTAATAAATTACTGATAAGGCAGTGCTCAAAAACTTCAAGCCAGTTATCAGTTGAAACACAGAGTCTTGGATGCGCTTGGTCTGTGTCAAATACCATTATCTTTTAGGAATATTGACATTCTTAAATTTGATCTCTTGTTTAACCTTATTAAAGTTCTTCTAGTCATTATGTGAATGTGGGTTCTCTGTTTCTTTATGCTTCCCAATAAGCTTGTAATATGAGAATAGAACTATTATATTTGGCTTTATTTTGTTTGACTAGCTTTTAGGGCATCTTTAAAATGTCAAAAAATGAAATGAAGGGATAAAAAAAATTGGATACTCAAAAGAGAAAAAAGAAAAAAAAAACTGTTTCCCCATTGCGTGCATTTATTATGGTTGGGTCATCAATGTTTGGTCATGTTTTTCTTCTTCATTGGTAATGAGCTTGTTTCCTGTAAAAACAACTGTTTTTATCTTGTTTGTCTCAATTCATTTGATTGACTTCTCAACTTTTTTGTTTGTTAATAATTTGATATGCTTTGATCAAATGGCACATTTGACCGTGCAAAGTTGAGGCATTTTGGTGGCTAACTAGTACTTACTCATTGTGGGCCTAACTCTTTATTCTTTCATTACAGGTGAATGAACGCTATTCATTGAGATTGCGGAGACGATTACAGTTTGAGGAAAGAAAGTATGCTAACCAGCGTAGGGTATGTTATGTATCATCTGTTGTCAATATTTCATTTATTTGCATTGTTTCTCTGCATGATACTTGGTGTTCATGTTGTCCTTAATTTTTTATAAGTAGAATAATACATAGAAAATTTGTTTCTCTGTGGTCTTTTAGTATGTTGATATCCAAGTTGCATGGCTGTGGCTTATGTTTAACTTGATTTATATGTCAGCTCCTTTCTGACACAGAATCGGTACGGTGGTTAAATCATGCAGTTGAAAAGGTTTGGCCTATATGCATGGAGCAAATTGCATCCCAACAATTTCTCTTGCCAATTATACCGTGGTTTTTGGACAAGTTTAAGCCTTGGACAGCGGTATTGCTTTTCCTTTTGTTGATTTTGTTTCATTCATAAGTCATCAGAATTTTTGTTTAATAGCAACTCGTTATATTGCCACAATAGTAGTTTTGGTCATAGCTTCCTATTATATGTAAAACATTGTCATGTTTAGGTAATTGCTACCGCTTATCACTGTGATTACCTGGGCTTTTCAAAACACACATGGTTAGCATTTTTGTATCTGTTATGTTCCACAACCAAGTCGATTATCTTGAATCATGCATGGATAAGCTTAAAAAAAGAAACAAAAACTACTCAATGATGACCCTCCATTCATTCACCTATGTAAGCCGTGGCTAACGTTGCAAAAGTAAGAGCTTGAATACCACTTGTAAATGGGATCGGTATATATAAACTTTACATATAAGCGGAGTTATGATAGAATTTTTGTAAAAAGTATTAGTATTCAAAATAATTCATTCTTTTTATACTAAAATAATAGTTGTATAGGCATACCAGCTAATGGTTTTAGTAGGTCCTTTTTCTTGCTGAATTTCTCATACTGCCCCATTATGTCATTTTTTTTGCAATATTAATTTCTTTTTTATGTTAAGATGGATATGTGATAAAACTTTAAAAGATAAAATTAGAAAAAACATATAAGAGAAATGATAGGAGTAGCCCCAATTGAAGATAAAATGAGAGAAAATAAATTACGGTGGTTTGGACATATACAACGTAGACCTTTAGATGCTCCAGTTAGAAAGAGTGATCTTTTAACAATTCATGGTAAGAATAGAGGTAGAGCTAGACCTAAACTAATATGGATAAAAATAATTAAAAAAGATATAACTATTTGTAATTTGAATGTCGACTTAGTCCTGAATAGAGCAGAGTGGAGGAAGCAGATTCATGTAGCCAACCCCATGTAGTTGGGAAAAGATGAGTTGAGTTGAGTATTAATTTCTTTTTTATGTTTCATATGGAGATTCAATTTACGCATATACTTTAATATATGCAGCGGAAAGCAGTTGTTCAACACCTCTACTTGGGCAGGACCCCTCCTATGTTTACAGATATAAGGGTTCTTCGTGATACACCAGATGATGACCATTTGGTATGTACTATTTTTTTTCATTAATTTAGTCTACCTTCCAGATGCTATTAAATAATGCTCCAATTTATTTTCTTTTTAACCACCTAAGTTATAGCGAGTCATTGCAGGTTCTAGAGTTGGGAATAAATTTTTTATCTGCAGATGATATGAGTGCAATACTAGCAGTGCAGCTCAGGAAAAGGTTAGGTTTTGGCATAACAGCAAGCATGCACGTGACAGGCATGCATGTTGAGGGAAAGGTAAACAAAATAGTCTGTTGCAGTGAAATTTATTTCAAAGTTATCCTTTTTTTTGACAATGAATTATTGAGAACTTTTCTTAGACTTAGCATAGACATATCCATAGAAGTTCAAATTTATGATTCAGATATCAGTGACAGTGGGACTTGTGATGACTTACCACATACCTTCCAAAATCAAGTGTGTACATGTGTCATGGTTGCATGCCTTCCAAAAACAAGTGTGTATGTGTCATGGCTGGGTGCCTACATATGCACATGGTTCAAAATCTCTGAGTTGACTTAAGACTCAGCTAAGTCAACTCGACTCAGCAGAAAACTTACTAGCATATGATGATGTCTGGATCAGGTTTGACTTGCTTGACTCAATAACTCATGACTTGATTAACTCGTTTGCCTCAACTGAGTCTTGGATGATAGATATGCCCAAAATTTAACCAATTGCTTTTAAGGTCCACATTTCATTTAATGTTACACAAGCATAATAATATTATATGGGGTTATTTTATCATCAAGAAACTAAAGAGATGTGGGGTTGAAAATTTCTATTCAATGCTCCATCCCAAAAACTTTTCAAGTTCCCATTATCAGGAGCTTCCCCTGCTTACCATCACTCATTGATGGTAACACGAAGCAGCAGATCACCGTATGGACTCTGCTACTTGCTAGAGCTGCTCAACATCCCACTTCCAAACATTCTTGACACAGACAATCCCGATAACCAACCACCACATAGATTGAAACACAAGTCTCTATCTCCTTACCATCAATCCAAGGCTCAACACAATGAACGTAAGTTACATTTTTCCCCTCCTCCATGCTATTCTCCTCATCTCCTTTGTCAACATTGTGTTCTCATGGTTCAAAATCTGGCTAGAGTTTAGGCCCTGGGGTTTCAATGTAACTCATAGTAGATGATGTCAAAGAGCTCCCTTTTTTACTGGCAGTTCCCTATTATTTTTCTTTCTTTAAGTTGAGTAGTGCTGTATGATATGGGATAGGGAAGGTTGATATTGTGGTGATATGGCTCTATATCAGTTTTGTGAGGTCTTAAAGAAGGCAGGAATGAATCTAGGATGAGGCTGGTCATGCAGTCATCCTTCCATTTTTGCCTTGAGGATTTAGGTTTGCTAAGCCTTCTTGGGCCCATTGGCCTTCTTTCTATTCCATTAATCAATGAAATGAGAGGTGAATTTTCCACCTTTTTTCTTAAGAAAACTCATAGTAGATGGTTCAAGATTTTGCTTCCATGTTGGTTTTGCGTTATTATATAAACCTTGATGTGTTTCCTTTCTCAATTGTTATGTATATGTATCATTATACTTGCTATCGGAAAATAGAAGTTTATATACCTGTACTATGCTATTTTAGTTTATAATTTATTATCAAGTCTTTGAGTTGACTCAATTCAGCTGACTTTTGAGTCAAGTGAAGGTTTTGGGTTTTTGAAATATGAACGTGCATGCATGCCTCTGCACGTGGTTGTTGATACTTCTGCTAAGGTGTGCAAATGTGTCATGAGGACTTCTCAGGAATCATAATATGCCGTACTGGTCTCTACAAATGCATATTATACCATGCTAGTATTGAACTGGTACACAGTATGAAGGATGTATGGAGTTTCAGTATGTTGAACGAATTTGTACCATCTGTACCAATATTGTATCAAGATTGCGTTGGTACAGAGATTGTGAACCTTGCATGTGATACCATCATTCAAGTACACACCTGATAGAAATATTTTTTTATGGAGCTTGAACTGGTATGAATCTTCAGTAAAATGATTCATCATGTTGATTTCATTTTTTGTGATTTGTAAATTCTAACTTTATTGTTAGTTTCTATATACGTTTTGTAAAACCTTCAATTATTTATTGGTGAGAGGTCATAGATGGAAAATGAAAGAAAAAATTTGTAAGGATGAAATAAATGGTTACATCTCTTTTCCCTTGGGATTTTTACAATATTTAGATTTCATAAAGAACTGCAATCCAATGACAGATATTCCTGTAGATTTTTTATTCTAACATAATTCTTCTTGTAGATCCTGGTGGGTGTGAAATTTCTTCGACACTGGCCATTCATTGGACGTGTCAGAGTATGCTTTGTTGAGCCTCCATATTTCCAGATGACCGTAAAACCAATATTTGGGCATGGGCTGGATGTTACGGAACTTCCAGGAATTTCAGGATGGCTTGTAAGAATTTATATAATGGTGGAAGCACTGGTCTTTTTTCTTCAAGTTCAGAAGCCAGTCAGTTTTTTCTCAATTTCTCAATTTGCTTGATTTTACAGGATAAAATGTTGGATGCTGCATTTGGGCAGACATTAGTTGAGGTTAGCTTCCCCAAATAAGTTGAACAAAATTATAAAGTAGATTTCCTGGAAGTTTAATTTGCTGTAATTCTATGCTGAAGGAATAGATTTTTTTTCTAGCAAATGACAGCTCTCTCTCTCTCTCTCTCTCTCTCTCTCTCTTGTGTTTCTTTTTGTTCTGATTTTTTGTTGTTATGTTTGTTTTGCTTTGTTGTGTGGACACATGCGCACGTGTGTTGGGGGGTAGGTTCTTATTTTTTATTTTTTGATATCCCATATTGTCTGGCAAGTTTGAGTGAGCAGATAAACTTTCCTAACTTT
Organism: Calamus simplicifolius; assembly: GCA_900491605.1. Classification (NCBI taxonomy): domain Eukaryota; kingdom Viridiplantae; phylum Streptophyta; class Magnoliopsida; order Arecales; family Arecaceae; genus Calamus; species Calamus simplicifolius. The sequence continues at coordinate 634,635 of UESW01003849.1, forward strand.
TAGATTGCAACAACATCATCTTGATTTTTTGTAATGTAATGATTCAGTGCAAACTTTAAATGGTATTTTATGCTCATTCTAGCTTCTTAATATTCCTAATGCTAACTTAGAAAATTAAACCTCGGAAAAGAGTAATCAAGCAACAAGATTCAGAAGTAGTGCAACATACATTAGAAGCTTAACTCTGTGCTTTCTTTTCTCCCCTTTTCTTTCCAACTTGTCCACCAACAATCTTCTTGGCTACCTAGGATCCAGAACCTTTTTTATTGATAACACACAGTATGTTATAAATATTGACTTTTGATATATTCTAGCATTATAATGTCAGTTTGATCTTATACATTAGTTTAGATAGTTTTGTTTAAGTGGGAGATGAATCTTTATGCCAGTTAATGGGATATGAATCTTCGATGTATGCATATGCACTTACGTACCTATATATGTACTTTGAGGTGAAGTTATTTATTTTGTAAAATATTTTGATTTTCTTTTGATCAATTTCAGACTTAAGAGTGACTTGGTACATGTTGAGAAAAAAAGAGGTAGAGGTAGATCGAAAATCACATGGAAGGAAGTGATAAAGAAAAACTTAGAATTTTTGCATTTTACAAAAAATATGACTCAGAATAGAGTTGAATGGAAAAAAAAAAAATTCATGTAGCCGATCCAACTAGTTTGGAATTAAGGCTTTATTATTGTTATATACATACATACATATCTATGTATGGGCATACGGACATATGTACCTATTTACATACTTATTTTGGGGTTGAAGTTGTCAATTCCCTGAAAGTTTTGATTTTCTCTTGATAAGTTTGAGATTTGAGAGAGAATTTGTGAAGTTGGTTATAACTGAAACATGTCCTCAACAGCCAAGATTTAGTTTGGATCACCCAGTTTGCTTGACATGGAGATATTCCATATACCATCTCAGTTTTAAGAGGAATATATGTTGGTGATATTCTGTTTCCCTTGACCCCTTGTCTCCACATAAGCTTTTGGTCTAAAGCTATTCTAGCTGGTCCTAAGTTAGAATTGTTTCCCCTTTTTAGATAAACAAATCTCCTACTATACCATGTGAGCTTTAAGAGAAAAAAAAAAAAAAATAGTTGTACTAGTCTTCCTGACCTTTGGTTCTGTTTGTGCTTTTGGTCTCAGAAGAGCAATTGGTCTAATTTACCAATTATATTTTTTGAGATATAACTAACTTGACTCTTTTTCAGCCTAATTTGCTGGTTATTGATGTGGAGAAATTTGCTTCTGCACCTGCAGGTAAATGATATGACAAGTTTGTTTTTCTTGCAGCTTTGCTTGCAAAGCTATGATTTCTCTTTTTTTAAAATAGTAATAAACATACAATTTACATCAATTTTGTGGTTATGCTGCTATCTTTACATAACACATGGCAAACTGAGTTCTTAAAAGATGAATTTTTGTTATAATGTTGTTGGTGGCTTGGTTTTTATTATCTAGTGCATTTGTCCATTTATCCAATTCATGGTTCATCAAGTAAAATTGCTTTGAGAGTTGGTTAATAAATAGGTGTTTTAATTCTTGAGACTGCACATGACTCTTCATCACCTAAAGTAAACGCTTGAAGTACACGCAAGTTAGGTTTGTAGTAGTTCTTCCATAGTTTTGATATAGTTACCTTAATGATGGGGTGCACATTTCATGATAGGAATGGTAATGTTAGCGCATCAAGCCTTTAAGCCAAGGATTAAAATATCATGCTTTCTCCAGCAAAGGGCTGATAAAGTGTGTATTTTGTTGCATTCCATCTATACCACATTTGAGGTGTTTTGACATAGAAATATACCTAAGTTTCTCAAAGTGCTGATCTAATTCCTTTCTTTTTAATTAAGTTATGCACTGCTGTGTATAAGCTTGTAAACATGTTTTGAACCAATAAATATATATTTTGACTAATTCATAGAAATCTAGCATGATCTATCATCCTTTATATTTATATCAGCTGTTATATATGCATTACATAATTTGAGATAATTCATTAGATAAATCAATATCAGACAACTATTTCTGCACCTAAATTAACACTAATGAGCTCACAGTTCATGGTAAAAGCTAATGGAGGAATAAGTACTTTTGCATGCTATGTACTTATATGTATGTCCACTCTTGGTACTACTTCATATACTGTATGGTATTCAGATGGACATGGACCACCATCTTTAGCACAGATTCATCAATATTGACTACTTTGGATTGGTAAGTATGGTAGTAAATGGCCATCATAGGTTGGGTGGGAACCATTACCAGGATAGGCTTGCTGGACATCTGACAATAGAAACTATCTACTTTGAGTTATGTGTATGCTGGTTATTGAATATAACTATAATCATTTATACTTAAAGATAGCAAATCATTTTCAGGTAACTATTAGACTACCTCAAAGATAGCAAATCATTTGCAGGATAAGTATTAGACTTCGTCAGGTGAAAATCATATTGCCAGTTTAGTTTTAGATGTTCAGAAACTTCCTTGACTCATCAGCAAATCATAATTGATGAAAGAAACTTCCTTGACTCATCAGCAAATCATAATTGATGAAAGAAACTTCCTTGACTCGTCTGCAAATCATAATTGATGAATTTCATCCCCAATTGAATTCCTCGGTATCCCTCTTTAGCAAGCTCAAGCCGTCATCTGTTGAGTCTCTTGACCTATGGTGGCTCTAGTGACAGCTTCTTTGATTTTCAAGATTCTTTTGAAACTTAGAAGCAAGAACAACACAAATCAACTCATTTAAAAGCAAAACAAAACTAATGGCCTAGCCTTTGAAATGATATATAGAGTCATAATTTTTCAATATTACTGCATCAAAGTTGTATTAAGCCTTTATGCAATTGTAAGACAAAAATGAAAAAGAAATAGAAAATGAAAAAAGAAACTGAAAAGAGCTCTGGATCAATATTAAGATAGAAATAAGGTTGTTCTCAATGATTGAGCATGGGTCTAGCGTAGGAAAGCAGTGTAAGACTGCATCACTGATAATTGGCCTTCATTATGCATTTCAAAGTGAGAGACACTAGTATAGGCCAGACGAGCAAGCACAATATAATAATAGTTACTCTTGTATATGCACTTGCCAATCTACGGATGATAAAGATGTGGTACAATGTACAATATTCTTCTACAAGATAACCACCTTGGCCCTTTAGACATGTCTTTAATGTTTTGCCTTATGTTTGAAGCATGGACGATGGGTTCAACTTACAAATTAGTGTTGGAAGTTGCCAATTCATATTTCTCAATTGATTTACTGGTTATACTATATTTCTTTTCTTTTTTGGATTATAACTAACTTTAGATTTTTTTAATGAATTATTTTTGTTAGCCTTGATCTTCAAGTAGGGATGGCAATTTATGATCCAATTTACCAACCTGACCTCTAACCGACTTATTTTAAATAGTTTTGGGTTTGATATAAATGGATTTGGATCATAAATAGGTTAACCTATTTATATCTTTTTTATTAAATGGGTCAAATTTAGCTCTAGCTCTTTGAACCATTTAACCTATTTTGACCTATTTAATAATTGTGTCGGATCATGACCTGACCTATTTAGCCTATTTAGTACCTATTTAGCCTATTTAGCTTGACTTACTTAACCTACCTACTTTATACCCGCTTAACCTATTAAAAAAAATCTACTTAACCTGCTTGTTTAATTTGATTTGACCCATTTAATAAATGGGTTATGTAGGTTGAGTCAGGTTGCCTGTTTAATGATAAGGTTGGATTCAGATCTAAATTTTTGAGCTATTTCTCAAACAGGTGGGATTTAGGTTTTGATAAAATTTGACTAAATCCATATCAGACCCAACTCGTATACGGCCTGACTTGACTGTGTTGCCACTCCTATCTCCAGGTGCCAACCTAGAACCTAGTCACCAGGTGGCCCTATGGCACCCATTTAGTTGCTGCAATCTTTTAAAACATTGACTGTATAAATAACCCTCTAATCTTTGCTTTACCCAATATCTGCATTTATCGATTCTGAGGCTGAGCATATGGCATTATCATAAGCTAGCACAGAATTAGCTCAAAAGAACCAATTACTTTGTTTTTCAATACTTTAGATTCTTTGAAGTTTTTTGAGATGGAGCAACTGAAGGTGAAATCTTGCTGACATATCTGTTAGGGTGATGTGTATGGAGGAGTTGAGCTAGGCTTTTTTTGGTTTCAGAGAACTGGAAGCATGAAGATCGTGGACTTATGGTTACCCAGGCTGTGTAATTTTGCTATATAGATGGATATATTTGGATTGATGATATCAGACTCACCTCCATATTTCCAAGACTTAATTTTGGGTGAAGGGATATTTCAGGAATGGTACATGGTTTTTAGCTATCAGGTGTGGTTTTCCATAGAGAGCTTTTGTTTTCATTTGTTAAGTTTCAGGGGTCCAGAGTTATTTCATGGTGGATCTCCAGATGCGTGATTGTTGGCATCAGACAAGGTTTTGTCTACACATTAAAGATGATAAAACAAAAGCAGATGTTTCCTTTTTGGTAGTCTCATGCTAATGTTTTGTAGGGAAGATAAACTCCTCATCTCTCTTTTGGATTTTGTACTTGCTTCTAGGAGTATTTGCTCTCATGCATGTCCATGACATGGCCCTACAATATGAGGACCTCATAAATCTTGAACTACTGTGCTTTCTTCCACCTCTCTATATGTTTCATTTTAACCACATATTTGTACATTTTGGCTGTTGGTTGTTGCTAAAAGCAGGTAATCTCATTATGCAAGTAGTCCAGCTGTGTGTGTGTCCTAGTTACTCTCATTGCCTGGCGAAGGAAAGAATAAGTCTGACTGAACATTTACTAATGTACCCCAGAGGTTTAGTTGTTCTAGAGTAGATCTTGCTAGTAGAAAGGTTATAAACATAGCTGCTTTTGTAAGGGAAAGGTTATGTCATAATTAGGTAACCGACTTTTCTTTTCTTTCTTTTGATTGTCTTTTTTATTTTTCGTTTTAATTGTGGAGGAACACTCATCAGCCATTTTTCTCAGCAACTTTTCTGGAACAACAACAGGTTTTAACATACATGCTGAAATGGCATGAGCCTTGGAATAGGGGCCATTATGAACTTTACATATGCTATTATAGCTAATTTGCCATGTGTGTTTTATCTTATGTTAATTATTCACTTTTAAATATGTTTCTGATACAAGTGATGCTTTTAATATTTCAGAAGGTTGGTTCACAATACATGAAAAACCTCCTATTGCATATGTGAAAGTGGAGATTTTGGAAGGAGCTGATATGAAACCATCTGACTTGAATGGTAAGCCTTGTTCAGTTTGTTTGCACCTTGCCAAACAGTCACCATTGTCCCGTGCAAGTGTTGAAAGTGGTCTTTTATCATTGACCGAAGCTATCATACAGGTCTTGCTGACCCATATGTGAAGGGACAGCTTGGTCCTTACAGATTCCTGACAAAGATTCAAAGGAAAACATTGGCTCCGAAGTGGCAGGAGGAATTTAAGGTGCCTATTACTTCATGGGAAGCACCGAATTTGCTTGTTCTCCAAGTTCGTGATAAGGATCGTATTTTTGATGACGTGCTTGGGTTTGTTCCTCGTTCCTATATTTAACATTTATAGAGATTGAGGCAGATTACTTTTCATTGATTTTTTCTTTTCAAATGAGCATTGGAACCAGGGATGTAATTGAGCCAGGCTTGATTGAGCCTAGATCCGATCGCTTGGTTTGGAATTAATTTTGAGATCAAGCTTGATTTGTTTACCATTATTTCGAGCTTGGTTCTAGCTTTATTTTGAACCAAGCCAAATAAGGGCCGAATTGATCAGTTTGAAATCTTAAGTCAAGCTTGAACTGAACTCAGTTGAAGCTCGAATTAAAGCTTTAAAGCTTGGCTCAAATCTGAATTAATATTCAATGGCTTATAAAATAATAACATTCAAGCTTCTTGAAAGTGATTGCTGGATGCCTGGATCTAGTTATGTGTGCGTGTGTGCATTTTCAAGCCTGCTCAAGCAGAGCTTGTCGAGCCTGGTTTGGCTTGGCTTGGCTTGAAATTGATTTCAAGTGGTTGAATCTCTTTGTTTCAAGCTGAGTCTGAGCCAAGCTTTTACTGAGTGGATCTTGAGTCCAGCTCAAGCTTTTTAGATTGTTTGACACCCCTAATTAAAACTGTCCATGGTCCAACACATATGGGCAGATTAGTGCAGAGCTTTTTAGCTTTAAAAGAAAAAAAAAGGAGATCTAGCAAGCTTATGACTCATCATTTATGCGGATTGGATGAGCAAAGTTGCTTCTTCCTAGTGTTGATTTTTGTCTTGGTTCAATAGTTTTGAGCCTAATGTTTTATGATGCGGGAGTGTGAGTTGCAGCATTCATGGTAAGGATAGAGGTAGAGGTAAAGGTAGACTTAAACTAACATGGACAGAAATAATTAAAAAATATATAACTATTTGTAATTTGAATGTCGATTTGGTTCTGAACAAAGCAGAGTGGAGGAAGCAGATTCATGTAGCCAACCCCATGTAGTTGGGAAAAGGCTTAGATGAGTTGAGTATGAGTTGCAGCGAAAGTGGCCCTATGGTAAACAGTGTTTAGCGGTGCATCAGATTTAGTACCAGTTCCAGCTCTCCTAATCAAGTCCACCTAAATAAAGCTTCTTGTGTGAACCTTGAAGATGGGTTATTTACATCAATGACGAGGAATTTCTTCGCCCTTGTATTCCTGCTATGATGCTGAATGAACCATGTCATACTTGGTTCTTTTATGCTTCAACGTTAAGCATTCTCAGCATGTGTTATTATAGTGACATTTTCTTGTATAATTTGCATGTGTATTGCTATCTTCTGGTTGTTCATGATTTATATGGCTTGCAGAGATTGTTCGATGAACATCAGCAAGTTAAGGGGTGGACAAAGACATGATAAGTGGGTGTCCCTGCAGAACATTAAAGTGGGAAGGCTGCGCCTGGCAATAACCGTGCTTGAAGATGAGCTTGATAAGGTGCGTTTCTTTTATGGTTCATTTGGAAAGTAAACTTGATGGTCTCAGCTTGAAACAGAATTTTTTAACAGGAGAAGGATGTTTGTGATGATGAGGTACCCAAGATGAAGGAAACTGGAACTCCTGAAGCTGGTTCTGTGCCTAAAAACCAGAATGCTGAAGGGTCTGTAGAAGATTATCGGAAAATGTCTGATGAGTATGAGCCTATAAACATTGAGGGCAAGAGAAGACCGGGATATGGGTACATCGCCCTGGCAGTGATGTTTCCCAAACGTGGGAGTCCAGAAAAGGACGTGTACGGCAACCTGAAACTCAACTCCTTCGAGAGGACAACGAGTGCACCAACACTGGAGAGTCATCTGCATCTGGGTCTTATGGCAGTGACTGCAACAGTATTGATGAAAATATGGATGGGACTAAATCTCATCATCTCAGAACAATAAGGAAAGGCCTGCACAAAATAGGCAGTGTATTTCATAGAAGTCCAACGAAAGAGAGCTCCAGAGGGCCTGCAGAAGACATTGCTCCCACTCCAGGTCCCAACATCCAGCCGCATGGGGAGAGCCCCAGAGGAGATGCAGAAGACATTGCTCCCACTCCACGTCCCAACATCCGCCCACTCGGGGAGAAGCGGACATCGGTTAATTTCATAGTTGATGATAATTGTTCTGGAAACAGTGGAGAGATTGAGAAGGGTGAGGCAGAGAGTTCAGGCAAGGGTCAGGTGAGGGATTGGCGAAGAACATTATAAAGCAGGCCGGCAAGTCTGCTCACGGTCTCAAAAGCGCACTGAGCAGAAAAGGTTCCAACAAGTTTAAAGTGGAACAACCATCAAAGGCTGCTGAGAAAGATCTCTCTCAGGAATTCAACTCACCACATGATTTGTTAAAAGATGATCCGCTTGCGGTTGGAGCTTCCCATATTCATGCAACTTCACTTGCAGAACATGAACCTGCAAATGCAAAAGAAGGAAGTAGTCATCAAATTCCAGAACCTGAAAAGGATAATGACATGCAATCTGCAAATCTTGGTGAAAATGTTCAGGTGGGCACTGTAAGTTCTGTCGTGAGATAAGGAGCCATTGGTTTTTTTATATATGAACAGAACCATGAAGCAGCTCTGGTAGACTGAAATCTTGAGTGGAAATATTAAAGAGATTTTGTATGTTAGGTGTTTAGCTATGGCTGTTGTCAGTGGTTATGGCAATTTGTGTGTGAAAATACTGCTGTCTGAAGATTTGAGTGTGGTCATTTAAATAAAAGCTTGCTGACCAGGTGGTTGATGCAGTAGCTGTCAAAAAAATTGTTTTTTTTTATGGTGATAGATGTGTGTGACAATTTTGCCAACTTATCTCTGTTTTCTGCTATCATGATTTGTGTCAAATAATTTTGATAACGTAAATGATGTCAATCTTAACTTTGTTTATGTATCAATTTTTTATACATAATCGGTTCTAAAATTGGATAAAGAAGAAGAATTGTGGTGGTTGACGGTCAATGTAAAACTATAATCATACCCATAAAACTATGGTCATACCCTGTATTTAGTTTCAACTAGTTTGGGATTAACGCTTTTTTGTTGTTGTTGTTATTGAATGATGTCAACCCTACTTTTGCTATGTTCTCTCTTCTTTAAGCTTTTGTTAAATTTAACATGGCTTTTATAAAATCAAAAAATTATTTTCTGTGAAATTGTTGACAACATTTGACAGAATCGTTTGTTGTCTTTGGTTTTACCTTGCGGAGTGCATGAAATCTTGTAACTCTTCTTTTCTAGTGGAAATGAACAGGAACTCTCAACTCATAATGAACTCTAAGACTTTCCATGAATTTTTGATAGAAACTAGAATCCTCAGAAAAGTTCTAAGTATCTACGTGGCTATACATGTTTGGCCACTAAGTTGACATTCAAGAAAGCCAAACTCATTAGTTAAGTCATAACCATTCCACTTGCAGAAAATGAAACAAAAGTTTAAAACAAAATTATATTAATTGAGACCTGGGTACCGGATGCATCTGTTCAAATCTGCATGCTAAATTCTGCTTTAGCGAAAGATTCATGATTGCTAAATTAATCATTTCATTGTGCTTCATAAAATCATAAGCGAAATGGCACCAACTAATTCTAGTATCAAATTTTCCTTAATGTAAGGTATGTTGCATAAGGCAGTGTTTTTATCACTGAACTATAAAACACAAGGTTGATATTGGTGGCTGTGCATGAGGCTCTGGGCTAAAGGTTCTCTCCACCGTAATAAAAACATGATGTAGAACAACATAGTCCATTTTTCTATTTTAAGAATGCAAAATATATTTTCTATCATTGGCCTTTCTTTTCTAAAATGCGATATCTTAACTATCATTTGAATTGAATCTATTCGTTGTTATGATATCCTTGTGGCACAACAATGGAGTCTGATACGATGAATAGATGAATAGATTTTCATTATTTTACATCATAAAATTTTCCTTCCAACTTTTCTCTGCAAGTGGTGGTGAAGTACCAATTTATCACATCTGGACGGATCCCAAAGATAAGCAAGTGGCAGTTGGCAATGCCATAATTGAATTGCGGGAGTCCAAACTGATTGTTTGAATGCTTACAGTTGTTATTACAGGGTTGCATTTGAACCCTAAAAAAGGCCCTAAAATTTGTAATTGGAACTAGGGTAAATTGGCTGCGGTTCCAACTATATGAGTTGGTGCAACAGGCCAACAGCCCTTAAAAGGAGTATTCAACCATGGCTATTGAAATTCAATATTATGTTAAATATACTAATTATTTTTAATATATATAACAAAATATAAACTTATAATATGTATAAATTATTTCAATATCAGTTTTTAGAGTGATATAATTATTGTAGCAATTAATACCATAATCCAATAATAATTCTCTATAAGACGGTGCATTCCAAGGTGTGAAGTGAGAGAGAAGAGACAATTGGGGTTTTGATCTTTGCATTTTTTTTATTTTTATTTTTTACTAAAAATATTTAAAAGTCAAATAAGAGGTATTGAGCTTTTTATTTGGCATCGAATCAGCTATTTTGGTAAGAGATTATGATCCAACTTTATGATCCAACTACTCAATAGAATGATCTATTAGATCGTATCCTTGGGCAGTCTGATGCAATTATATCACATCTTAACTAAGCATTTATATTTTTAGGTTTTTACAGTTTCGGCTTGTATATAAAGAGATTTGTTGTTCATGATCCTGCTTCACCTTAATAAGTTTTTATGCATCTAGTATCACAAGCAATCCTATACTTAGCAATTGCACTGGAGTAGAAAATATACAGTGCAAAAATGATGAAATAGTGATAAATGTTGCGCCTCTGTTCTCATGAGGAAGACCACCAATCAAAGGAATAATCACTCTGCAAGTGGTATAAACAAGCTGACAGCATTAAGTAGAAAAATAAGGTCATAACTTCCAATATGCTCAAGGTCAACTAGGGAGAAATCAAGAGACCTCTCATTCTTTTGCCTCCTATTTAATTTTTCTATAAAGACAATGCTCACGAGGATTACCTTATAAGTTGATACTTGTTTCAAAATTGCTATCCTATTTATTGATTGATCTTACTAAATTAGTTGAATATAATCTCTGTATTTGTGGCAGTGTCAGTTCCGCAGAGAAGCAATGCTAGCTAATTTTAATGATCAAAGACACAGCCTTCATCTGACCTTCATGTCAAGATCCACCAACAACCTGCATCTCATACCGACTACTCAGACCATCATTGGCAGCTAAAAGTCATCTACATATGAATCGTCTAGGAGATCCTTCTAGCAACATTACGGTTGCTAGATGACTCCAGACTCTCTAAGGCCTCACTTCAATATCCTTAGAAATATTTACCATTACCTTGTTGATCATGAACATTGAAACGTATCTCATAAATATTTCCCCTTAATTATTTCATAATGACCAAGTGAGGGTACCTTGCATTTCATTCAATCAGCGCAACTCAATCTCCCAAAAGGTCAACAACTCTAGAATTTTCTAGACATCTGTCCATAGATCATGTCCTCGAATAGATTAGTACATTGATATCTCTCATTTTCATATCATAAATACATTCTAATATTATTTTCATGAAATTTAGCAATAATAATATTTACTTCCGCACATAACATATACTATTTTGGCATGGTGAAAAAAATCCTACAGAATTTCATGAATATTCGACCGCTAAACCTAATGTGAGATGCCCCACAAGATGGAGCTGAGGAACGACAAAGGGTCAGTAAAAATTTAATGGGCACGATAGGATTAAAGCCTATATAAAGAGCAACAGAAGCAAAAAAAGAATCCCCTTTTGCCTGATCTGAAGTTCGAGGAAGGCTGTATAATCAATAAATTCTACAAAACTTCTATCTTAGTTTGACCCCAACGCCACCTTATTTTTGCAATTCATTTCCCACACCAAACCCTCCATTTAAAATAAATGAATAAAGGCAGTTCTTTCACCGCTCACCCACTCACTCATAAAAGAAGACAGTTGAGGATTAAACAATTTTTTACACTGAAGATGGGCATGATTTTAGTAAGGGCAATATACTTAAAAAAAGGAGAACAATAAGGAATAATAAAAGTTTCATGCGCATATTTAGAATATAGAAATAACAACAATAAAAAAATGAGGCAGCCGAGGCCGCCTTAAGAATAAGAGCAGCGAGGCTGCCTTAAAAAAATGAAAGCCGTTTTAATTTCTACCGTCAGTTATTGTAACCGTTAGCAGCGCCACCGGCCACATCACCCTCAATAGTCGTTCCGTGCCATTGCCCAAAGCACCCATCGCCAATCAGAAACATAAAGGTAGTGCTTGAAATAGGGGATATCTCTTGAATATTTTTTTTTATTTTTAAGGTAATGTTTGAAATAAGGGATAAGAGGGGATATTCCTTGGATATCCCTCTTATTCCCAAAAGTCATAACTATAAGGTAGCGTTGATAGGAAAAATATTATCCATGGATAAGTGTACGGGATAGAGTTTATCCCATGATTATTCCTAGGGATATCCCTTGGCTATCCCATTGATCATATCAAATGCAAAAAGGTAAATTCATAGGATAACTTTTTTTTTACTTTTATTTGGAGGGATAACCAGCTATTCCTGTATTTTCTAGGGAATAAATTGAGGGGATATCCCATGGTTAACCATAGATTATCCCTTTGGTTAACTTTATTCCTTGCTATCCCTTATAGTTATAGCTTTTGGGAATAAGAGGGGATATCCAGGGAATATCCCCTCTTATCCCCTATTTCAAACACTACCTAAGAGATAGCAGAGAATAAAGTTAACCAAAGAGATAATCCATGGTTAACCATGGTTAACCATGGGATATCCCCTCAATTTATTCCTAGAGAATGCAGGAATAGCTGGTTATCCCTTCAAATAAGAGTAAAAAAATGTTATCCTATGGATCTACCTTTTTGCATTTGATATGATCAATGGGATAGGCAAGGGATATCCCTAGGGATAGCCAGGGGATAAACTCTATCCCGTACACTTATCCATGGATAATATTTTTTCTATCAAACACTACCTAAAAGTCATAACTATAAGGGATAACTGGAAATAAAGTTAACCAAAGGGATAATTCATGGTTAAGTTAACCATGGGATATCCCTCAATTTATTCTCTAGAGAATGCAGGAATAGCTAGTTATCCCTCCAAATAAAAGTAAAAAAAAGTTATCCTATAGATTTACTTTTTTGCATTTGATATGATCAATAGGATAGTCAAGGGATATTCCTAGGGATAGCCAGAAGATAAACTCTATCCCATATATTTATTCATGAATAATATTTTTTTTATCAAAGAGTCAGAAGAAATCAAAGAACCGGAGCAAGAAAAGAGGATTAGCCGCAAGGCACGAAGAAAGAAGCGACGGAGGACACCTGGGACTCGTCCTTCTCCACCTCGGCGGCATCGGATTTGGATGCCATGGCGGCCAGCGCGACCGCCCCGAGGTTGATTTCTCCTTTTTTTTTTTTTTTGGTACAAGCGGCGATCACACTCATCTAGTGTGAATCAGCCCAGAAAGATCCGAATACAAAATTTGCTCCAACGGAATAGGGCAGGGATCGCCAACACTCCACGACCACGACCCGGCATGCTGGGCCACAAAGGATGCAACCCAGTCCGCCGCCGCATTGGCCTCCTGGAAAATATGGCGGATCTGGACGCTTTCCACTTCCCTCAGCATGGACCAAATATCCCTAAGGATCGGATTGGTATGACCAGCAGGGCAAATCACCTTCTTCAGCCAAGAGATGACCAACATAGAATCACCCTCGATGAAGAGCCTCTGAACGTTAAGAGTACGAACAGCAAATGAGATACCCACCCAGGCCGCATGAAGCTCAGACATGGGGACTGAGGAGTCAAGAGAGCCAAATCCTCCAGCAGCCAATAAATCACCATGAGTACACGGATAACAAAGCCAGATCCAGCAGCTCTACCACGGACGCTCCCGTCAAAGTTGAGTTTGACCACCCCTGGAGGAGGGGGTTCCCATGAAATGAAAACCGTATGCCGGTTCGCTGCCGAAGCAGCAGGGGAACCCCAGAGGCCAAAGGTGTCAAAGCCAACACGAGCATAGTTCGCCGTCAAGAGTCTAATCTTCCTCACAATGCTAAGAGTGGAAAGATTTTCTCCAGTAAAGATGAACAGATTCCTGGACAGCCAGATCTGGTTCGCCGTAGTAGCCCACAATCTTTTCTTCTGAATAGAACACTGCCGAAGATCAGAGAGAAAGGAAGAATGATGAGAGCCCAAGTCGTCCTGGCTACTAGTGTAACCTATCATGATCTAGACCTGTCTAGCTCTGGGGCAGCCGAAGATAGCATGATCAGAAGATTCCTCCTCCAGAAAGCATAAAGGACAGGTCGGCTAAATAGATAAGCCCCTACTCGAAAGAAGACCACAAGTAGGGAGACAATCCCACATGAGCTTCCAAATGAACAACTGAACCCTGGGATAATAGGAAGCTTCCAAATCCAAGCAGCACTAACCGATCGCTGGGAAAGAGGCCTAAACAAGTTGACCAGATCCCTAGAGGGGGCCTTAGAAAGACAGGTTCTCTGCCAGATCCTAGTGTCCGAAGAGTAATCAGAGATAAGAGGCATGGAGACAATTCGGCGGGAGAGATCCAAACCAAAGTAACTGGTCACCAAGGGGATATGCCAAGCTGGGGAATCAGTGGAGATCAGATCCTTAACTCTTAAGTTAGCTGGGACATCGATGCTGATGAAGGAAGGCCACCTAGAAAGAGGAAGCTCCGCAATCCAAGAATCCTGGACAACATCAATCGATGAGCCATCTCCAATCATCCACGAAGTATGCTCCAAGATAGTCTGGCCATAATGACAAACCGCCTTCCAGAAGGAGGAACAACCACGAGGCGGAGAAATAGACGAGTCAGGCGCCCAATCACCATACCTCGATCGCATCAGCGAACTCCAGAGGCAATGCGGCTCCAGTAGGAATCTCGAAGCGTGTCTAGCAAAAGGGCCTCACGACGAGTAATAAGAGACTGAATACCAAGACCACCCTCTTTGATAGGCATACAGACCATATCCCATGATAAAAGATGCATCCCGTGTCCTCCTTGCATAGAAGCCCACAGAAAGTCGCGAAAGCATTTTCAATCCTCTTCAGGCAGGTAATAGGGATAGCAGCATTCGACATAAGATACAAGGGAAGAGAGGACAGAACCGAGCGAATAATAATGACTCTGGCCATCATCGAAAGATTAGTGACCTGCCAGCTCTCTATGCGCTGACGAACCTGCCTCTCAATCGCTGCATAATCTGAGCATCGGGGACGTCTCCCAGTAATGGGAATCCCTAAATACATAAGCTTATCCGCCTGAGCAGTAATACCAGACAACTGAATAATGACTTCTCTGGTGGTCCTGGGAGTCTTCGGGCTGAAACATATAGAGGATTTGAGAAAATTGACCTTTTGACCCGAGGCCTGACAATAGCTCTGGATAATAGAATGAAATGACGCAGCATCCTCTACAGAGGCCCTGCCCAACAGAATACAGTCATCAGCAAAAAGTAGGTGAGAGACGGAGGGCCCCTCAGACTCGGCCATAAAGGGAGTGATCCGACGATCAATCTGAGCCTGACATAAAGCACGAGAAAGATCATCCGCAGCCAAGATAAACAGCATGGAGATAAAGGGCAGCCTTGTCTAAGACCCACAGAGGAGCGAAAGAACTCAGACGGGGTACCGTTGACGATCAAAGAAAAAGAGGGCCTTTCAATACAGGCCCTAATCCATTCAATAAACAGATCATCAAACCCAAACTCCAAAAGAGTGCGATACAAGAAGGCCCAGCACATTCGATCATAAGCACGCTCCATATCAAGCTTAACGGCCATAAGACATCGGCTGACCGGGGCACGCTGGAGGTCATGCATAAACTCCTGGGCTATAAGGACGTTATCAGAAATAGACCGTCCTCTGATAAAAGCCCCCTGCTCCACCGAGATGAGGCGAGGGATCACCACAGCAAGGCGGCTAGCTAAAAGACGAGCACAGACCTTGTACAATGTAGTGCAAAGACTAATCGGCCGAAAGTGCTGCGGGAGGGAAGCGTCCACACGCTTAGGCACCAAAGAGATATAAGTCTGATTCCACTCTAAAGGAATATATCTAGCATGGAAAACATCCAGGACAGCCTGAACAACCTCCTGTCCGATAATGTCCCAATAGTGATGAAAGAAAATGGCGGGAACCCATCAGGTCCAGGGGCCTTATCCGGCCCAAGCTCCCAGAGGGCCTCCCTAACCTCCTCAGCAGAAATCATCCGAATAAGCATATCATTATCCCCAGAGGAGACCTTTCTAGCCTCCGGAACCTGCACAACCGGACCACCAACACCTAAAGACTCAGTCCATCTCGACTGGAAGAAATGAAGAAGAAGTTCCCGGATAGAGTGGAAATCCTCCCGAGTATTCCCCTCATCATCAACTAGCCTCCGAACCCTATTACCAGCCCGCCTCTTTAGGGTAGCCTGATGAAAGAATCTGGTGTTTCGATCCCCATCACAAATCCATTGGACCCTAGACCGCTGCCACCAGTACATCTCCTGCTGACGGAGAAGGGAGTGATGACGTGCAAGCAGCTCCCTCAACGCCGACATATCCGAATCACCCAGAAAGCCATCTTGATCCTCCTTAGTCTGTAAGATAGTGATATCTCTTCAACACTTTCAACTTGTCTGACCAGATCCCCCACCTCCATTCTGTTCCATCTGGACAGCCGATGCCTTGCCATCCTCAGACGCCGAGAGAGCCGGTAGACAGCATTCCCCCTAACAGGAGTATGCCAGATCTGAGAAATGATAGAACGAGCACCAGGATAGCCTGTCCAGAATTTCTCAAACCTAAACTGTTTCTGCATAATCTGAACCACCTCTGTGGAAATCATAATCGGGCAGTGATCAGAAGCTATCCGAGGCAGGTGAGTGACAGATACCCTCGAGAACCTCTGGAGCCACTGAGGATTAGCCATAGCTCTGTCAAGTCTTTCCCAGACCCGGGCCGACCCCTGGCGGTTGTTACACCAAGTGAATTGTGGCCCCCCAAATCCCAAATCCATCAATCCAGAGGAAGCAATAAAGGTTCTAAATTCCAAAATATCAGCTGAGCCAGTAACACGACGACCGCCACGTTTCTCATTGGCCTCAGTGATGCAGTTGAAATCCCCGCAACAATAGTCGGGAGCCCCTTAGCAAGGAGTGAGAGTAGCTCCGACCAGAGAACCCTTCTCTCCCGATAGTCCGTACTGGCATAAGTAGCTAATAGAAGCCAAGGATCAGAATTCCCCTCGGTAACAAGGTAAGGACTAGATTCGGATCCATGCTGCCAACTAGCAAGAAAATTGCCAGACATCATCACTTTATTCTCCATTGCGGATTTAGCCGGCAACAAATACTGACATGGCATCAAGAGAAGAGAAACGGTCCAATCGAAACTACCCTCACAGCCCATCATGTATTGCACCAATCTCTGAATGCCAGATAGAACTGGAAAGCAAGGAATGGACCATATCAAGCCATGCTACATTCAAAGATAATTTGCTCTATCAATTACATTTTCGTTTGCCCACAAGAGAATTCAGTAAAATTGGAACGCAAATAGGGAAGGGGGAGCCGGCCACCGCCGGCTGGGCCACCCCGGTGGCCGCCGTCGGCTCATTTGTTCCCCTATTTCGGATGAAACAAGGGAGCAATAGGGACGATAGGATCGGGCGGCTGGGCCAAGCTGGTTTGGGCCCTGTTGGGCCGACTCGTGAGCCACTTTGGAGCTATGATTTGGGCCCTGTATTGGGTCGTGAATGGAAAAATAAAATATGGTCCGATTCTGGATTAATTCTAGTTTCTTGGGGTATCTTTATTTCCCCATTTGGGCCCTGTATTGGGCCGAAAATGGCAAAATAAAAATATGGCCCGATTCTGGGTTGATTCTAGTTTCTTGGGGTATTTTTATTTCCCCATTTGGGCTTGTAGATTGAGAAATATTCAAGCCCAAAGTTGGGCCCAGGATTAGTTGGGTAGAGTTGTAAGGGTTACTTTATTATTCAGATCTTTGAGACTTAATGGTGTAAAATAATGCTGTAGGTACCCAGATGTCCAAATAGCTGGTTTACCATTTGGAATTTGTGTACTAAGGTAAGTAAGTCAATTATTATAATTTTATAAATTATTTAATTTATAAATCATGGATTTATAGTTTGCATGCATATTTATGAAATAAGAAAATGAAGTTTTATTTATATTAACTATTTTGAATAGTACCACAAATTTACAAATGAGTATTTGCTATGACTATTGTAGCTGGTAATATTTTGCAAGAAATGGTTTATCGGTGTATATGCAAAATATAATTACTTTGACCTTGCAAAATATGTTGATACTATTGAGATAATTATATGCAATTGCTAATAATGTACAAACCACTGTATATGTGATGTGAGAAACTTATGCTTAAGTTGATGCATGATGTGTGACATGCAATTATAATAATGACATTAAAATATATTTATATGTGTTGCCGCGGTTCTCATATGATGTGAAATGATGTGAAATGCCAAGTGATACGTGACCCACCTCCATAGGGGAAGATATGTGGAGGACACACATCTGTAGGATGTGTTCTGATTGATTATGATATGGGACCCACCTCCACAGGGGAAGATATATGGAGGACACACATCTGTAGGATGTGTTTTGTTTGATTATGATATGGCATAACGCTGGTACCAGGACCCTTCCTCTTAGGGGACATTTAAGAGTGATACACCAGTTGGGTGTTGTAGGACCATATGACACAAAAGAAAACGATGATTATATAAACAGTGGGTTTGTTTACATTGCATATTCTGGTATTTATTGTATAATTAAGCTTCCAAATTATTTTGAGCTGATGATATGCATGTTCTGATAGCGTGATAAATGTATTTGAATTGGAAGCTTTTCATGAAAATGTGATTTGAAGTTATCTTCGAAATGATATGATAATATATGATTATTTTATATTATAATAGTCTTACTTATTGAGTATGATCTCATGTAAATCTCACAATGTTTTTCAGAGCCTCAGGAGTGAAGATGAATTTATGGGGTTGATGGAGCTTCTAGTTAAATAAATTAGTTCTATTATGTTGATGTAACCCCGGTTATGCTTGTGTGTAGGGCTTGTAGCCCAAACATTATAATTATGGTTTGTTTTAAGTTATGGATTGGATATATATATATTGTCTTATATTTGATTTTGTTATAATTCGGGAAGCCTTGCATGCTTGGCATGCGGCGGGTTGTCACCCTAGCTCAAGATTTTTGGGTATGGGGTGTGACAATACTTTAGATCTTCTCTTATAGATCTGAATAGATTCGAGAGCGAATCCGTTAGATGGATATGAAGAGTCCCTAGGATCCTAAGAGTCCCATCTTATGAGACTCTTGAGATTCTATGTGGGCGTTGACTTGGCACTCAGGCCAACAATCTCCCACTCATTCACACACGAACAATGATTTATAACCTCAACTCTCTCAACTTGCATTGCGGTGGGGTGTGCGACCCAATGAAACTCACAAAGTGACAGCGGATATACTGCATTAAATTAATAAATAACTAACGCAGTGAACAAGAATACAATCCAATCACGTCTGTGTCCCAGATAATCCGATCACACCTGATCAAGCACTCTCAATCCCTCAAGAGATCTTCCTGATCCTTGAGCAGCACTTGATAAAACACAAAATCATAATGTTTGTATCCATAATCATATATAACTCATACACATGATTGCCTGGGCAATGAATCACAAACATAAGGAGTGATCGCGAATAATCTTCTTTGAACACTCTTATCAGTCCATCTTTGTTCAGTTGACTTCCTAGGATTGTCTCATATGGCTGTATCAATTCTATGACTCTTGAGGACAAGGCTAAAGAAGTCATCCTGAACTCCAACTTCATGGTATAGGTTCAAGTCCAAGGATAGTACATAGTTGTAAGACTCACATGGTAATGGAGAAGGGAATATATCACGTTACCCCTTACAAGGTCGACTTTAGCATATGCAACATAATACATACTACGGTTGAGTTCCCCCTCAATGGGCCATGTCATTACTCAAACACCGTACAAATACATGTCCAGGCATCATAAAGTTGCCTGACTCGAGCACACTCCAATGCTCTCGGTTCGGCTACAACAGGCTTAGTACGATTCTATGGACATATTAATATTCATACATCATACACGCATGTATATTCTTCATACTCGACTCTTATGAGTCTCATCTTAGTCCAAACTGAGGTGACTTTAATTATAATCTATTTTATCATAATTTATGTAGCCCATTTTGTAACTTATGCAATCTGCAACTCATGCATTGCTACTTAAGCATCTATAATGGCTACTTTAGTCTCATCCTGCCCACTACAAAAGTGTCAGGGCGATCACCCGTGTGAGTGGGTTGATCTAAGCCTGTGACATTTATACACATATGTGCCTATAAATATGAACTCATCATAATAATGAAAAGAAACATTTTATAAACTTTAACATATAGTCATTGATGTCTATATAATCCTTGTCTTACAAAAAAAGACACAAACTTATATATAAGTCTGAAACATATCTCGGTCTGTCACACTCTATATAGACCTAGACTCCTCACATGAGCCTGGAATACATCCCTAGGAATAGGCTTTGTCAGAGGATCAACCAACATCTTGTTAGTGGAGATATGCTTTAGGATATGTGGAGGACACACATTTGTAGGATGTGTTCTGATTGATTATGATACGGGACCCACCTCCACAGGGAAAGATATATGGAGGACACACATCTGTAGGATGTGTTCTGTTTGATTATGATATGGCATAACGCTGATACCAGGACCCTTCCTCTTAGGGGACATTTAAGAGTGATACACCAGTTGGGTGTTGTAGGGCCATGTGACACATAAGAAAACAATGATTATATAAATAGTGGGTTTGTTTACATTGCATATTCTGGTATTTATATATAATTAAACTTTCAAATTATTTTGAGCTGATGATATGCATGTTCTGATAGCGTGATAAATGTATTTGAAATTAGAAGCTTTCATGAAAATATGATTTGAAGTTATCTCAAAATGATATGATAATATATGATTATTTTACATTATAATAGTCTTACTTAATGAGTGTGATCTCATGTAAATCTCACAATGTTTTCCAGAGCCTCAGGAGTGAAGATGAACTTATAGGGTTGATGAGCTTCTAGTTAAATAAATTAGTTCCATTATGTTGATGTAACCCCGGTTATGCTTGTGTGTAGGGCTTGTAGCCCAAACCTTATAATTATGGTTTGTTTTAAGTTATGGATTGGATATATATAATTATTGTCTTATATTAATTTATGTGTTATAATTCGGGACGCCTTGCATGCTTGGCATGCGGTGGGTTGTCACCCTAGCTCAAGATTTTTGGGTCTGGGACGTGACAATACTTTAGATCTTCTCTTATAGATCTAAATAGATTTGAGAGCGAATCCGTTGGATGGATATGAAGAGTCCCTGGGATCCTAAGAGTCCCATCTCATGAGACTCTTGAGATTCTGTGTGGGTGTTAACTTGGCACTCAGGCCAACAATCTCCCACTCGTTCACACACGAACAATGATTTATAACCTCAACTCTCTCAACTTGTATTACGGTGGGGTGTGTGACCCAACGAAACTCACACAGTGACACAGCGGATATACTGCATTAAATTAATAAATAACTAATGCAGTGAACAAAAATACAATCCAATCACGTCTGTGTCCCAGATAATCCGATCACACCTGATCAGCACTCTCAATCCCTCAAGAGATCTTCCCTGATCCTTGAGCAGCACTTGATAAAACACAAAATCATAATGTTTGTATCCATAATCATATGTAACTCATACACATAATTGCCCGAGCAATGGATCACAAACATAAGGAGTGATCACGAATAATCTTCTTTGAACACTCTTATCAGTCCATCTTTGTTCAGTTGACTTCCTAGGATTGTCTCATATGGCTGTATCAATTCTATGACTCTTGAGGACAAGGCTAAAGAAGTCATCCTAAACTCTAACTTCATGGTATAGGTTCAAGTCCAAGGATAGTACATAGTTGTAAGGCTCACATGGTAATGGAGAGGGGAATATATCACGTTACCCCTTACAAGGTCGACTTTAGCATATGCAACATAATACATACTACGGTTGAGTTCCCACTCAATGGGCCATGTCATTACTCAAACACCGTACAATACAAGTCCATACATCACAAAGCTGCCTGACTCGAGCACACTCCAATGCTCTCAGTTCGGCTACAACAGACTTAGTACGATTCTGTGGACATATTAATATTCATACATCATACATGCATGTATATTCTTCATACTCGACTCTCATGAGTCTCATCTTAGTCCAAACTGAGGTGACTTTAATTATAATCTATTTTATCATAATTTATGTAGCCCATTTTGTAACTTATGCAATATGCAACTCATGCATTGCTACTTAAGCATCTATAATGGCTACTTTAGTCTCATCCTGCCCACTACAAGTATCAGGGCGATCACCCGTGTGAGTGGGCTGATCTAAGCCTGTGATATTTATACACATATGTGCCTATAAATATGGACTCATCATAATAATGAAAATAAACATTTCATAAACTTTAACACATAGTCATTGATGTCTATATAATCCTTGTCTTACAAAAAAAAGATAAACTTATATATAAGTCTGAAACATATCTCGGTCTGTCACACTCTATATAGACCTAGACTCCTCACATGAGCCTGGAACACATCCCTAGGAATAGGCTTTGTCAGAGGATCAGCCAACATATTGTTAGTGGAGACATGCTTTAGGATAACTTCTCCTTGCTTGACCATATCCCGAATGAAGTGATATCTGATGTCAATATGCTTGGTCCTTTCATGGTACTTAGGATCCTAAACACCTTTTGTTGGCTTTTAGACCTAGCTTTCCCAACTTATGGAAGGCGTTGTGCACATATCCTACTGAGTCCCAAAGGTGCAAATTATCCACAGAGGGTTGTATACCATACCATAGCTCATATGGAATAGAGGGTATCGTTTTACTAGGTACACGATTAAGGATGTAGGCTGCAGTCAACAGCGCATCTCTGCAAAAACTGATTGAAAGATTTGCTTGCGTCATCATCGACCTAACCATGTCTAGTAAAGTCCTATTTCGATGCTCGGCAACACCATTCTATTGCGGTGTCTCAGAAATAGTAAGCTACCTGCCCTTTTTCCTCACATAGCTGTTGGAATTGCTCAGATAGATATTCACGGCCTCTATCAGTTTGGAGAGTCTTTAAAGACCTTTCCTTTTGATTTTCCACCTCAGCTAAAAATCGTCTGAAATAATCCAGTGCTTCATAGCGGTGGAAGATCAGGTACACATACCCAAATTGCAAAAAGTCATCCATAAATGTGAGAAAATATGAAGCACCATGGCGCGCCTTTACACTTATGGGTTCACAGATATCAGAGTGAACTAGCTCTAATGGATGAGAGGCCCTAGTAGCCTTACCAAAAGGCTTTCTTGATGCCTTTTCCGCTAGACAAGACTCACACACAGGTAAACTTATCTTTGTAAGAGGGCCCAATAGCCCTGCTTTAGCCATTCGTGTCATCCTATCTTGACCTACATGACCAAGTCTGATATGCCAGAGAAAACTATCATCACAGGCAGGAATAGAAGCACAAGAAAATGAGGAATAAGAAGCACACAATTCAACATCCAGTCTAAAGAACCCTTGTGACAAATATCCATAAAAGGACAAAACACCATCTAGATAGACTAACATACGGTCACCAGAAAAACTAAAAATGTAACCAAGTGCCAACAGGGCAAGAACAAAACAAAGATTACACCGGATAGTTGAGACATATAAAACGTCATGTATGATCAACACATGTCCACCATGAAGCATAACATGGTATGCTCCTACACCCAAAACCTGCTCACGCAGACCCGTCCTAAGTACGACAAACTGGGTATCTCCAGGTATCTGATAAAAATCCACAAAACAAGTTCGATCTCGCACTATATGTTTGTTCGCTCCCATATTTACAATCCAATTAGAGAGTGTGTCAGCAACTAATGCATATGAACAAACATTGATAAAGCTGAATATGGAGTATACCTTCTTTGGCTCAGTGCAATCACGAGCAAAGTGGCCTTTTGCTCCATAGTTATAGCACTTAATCTTTATCTCATCTTTCTTGCTCCCTCGACATCTTCTTTTTGGTTTGGCCACAATTTTTTCTTTATATCCATGTGCACTCCTGTTACGTGCCTTTTCCTTCTTTTTGTTCTTGGGCCTCAAGACCCATCAGTAACCACATATGCCGAAGGGAGGAAAGTCTCAATTCGCTCAGCCTCTAGCTCAAGATGACGAGCAATATCCTCAAAAGTCTTGATGTGCTCACTATGAGTCATCAAGAGCTTCATCTAACTCCACTGAGGGTCAGGCAAGGACCTGTTGCTCATCAGTAAGGTCAACTCCAGCAGCTTCGTATCCCTAATCATGTTTTACATCACACGAAGGTGGGTTCACATGGAATGATTGGGATTCTTGATATATTGCATGAATCTAAGGTTCAAGGCACGTAGCCTTGTGGCTGAAATTTGACCAAACCGAATCTTAAGCTGGTTCCACATATCCTGAGTAGTCTGGCAATGCTCAAAGTTGCCAATAAGATCATGTGCATGCTGCTCAACATAGTAAAGCGTGCATAACGATCTTTCTTGATCCAATTTCATAAGCTTTTCAATCAAGGCGATGTTGCTCAATAGTGCCAGGCGCTGGTGCTGTCATGTTAGTTGTCAGGGTCTCCAAGACTTCTAATTCATTCAGCAGTATTGGATTTTTCTATGCCATATTTTATAGTTCTGCTCATCTAGCTTCTCACCTTTATTGAGATCAGCTATCACAGATTTGGAGGCCATCATTGCATTAGTCAAGCAAGGTATGGACATTAGGCATATATCAGTGTATACAGTTATTTAAAAAAATAATCAGATTACGAATGTTCCTTCTTATAAATGAGATCGAAAACTTGCTAAGCTCATAATCATCACTCATTTAATAAGATGGAACATAAAATCTGATAATTTTTCATAGAACACATCTATATAATCCATATAAATAATATATTCATAGAATATTCATAAATTTTTCTCATGCACTAAGCATAAATTAATTATGTCAGCAGAAAATATGCATAAACCATATTTATACACTAAGCATAAATAATTATGCATCCAGAAAAAAATAATCATAAAAATTCAGTCAGAATGACAACGATAATATCTATGCACAAAGCACAAATAATCATGCACATCTAGAAATTTTTTTTTGAATTGTACATATTTTTTTATTTTTCTATGATTTTTCCTGAATTTTCTATGATTTTTCTGTAGGCTGCTGTTGTCAGCTGGGACCAACACAACTAACATGTGGATTGCCACGTAATTGCCATGTCACTTGCCATGTGGCTGCCATGCATGTGTCACGTGGCCATCACGAAGAGCCATGTGGCAGACCCAGCTTGCCATGTCCTCACATGTTGATGTGGCAGCCACATCAGCAACAGCAATGGGTTGGTCCACATCAGCAACAGCAACTTTTTTATGGGTTGGGTAATTATGAAATTACCCCTGAAATCCCACAAATTTATGGATGGTGCCATCAACTCAGAAAAATAATGCCCCTGAACTTTTGCAAATTTATGGGTGTTGCTATCCAACTCATGGAAAGCATCCCCTGGACTTTGTCCAATTTACGAATGGTGTTACCCGTAAACTGGACGGGCATTCCAGATGCCCACCGCCTTTACGGCAGTGGTGAGGGGTTGTCCCGCCCCTCCGGCGACCGAAAGGGGGCCCAGGGGAGTCTCCAGCGGAGTGCGAAGGGTCGTCGGCCGCCGGAGAAGGTCCGACAGCCTTGTGGCCCTCGGGCACGTGGTCACCCGCTGCCCACATGGCGGCGATCAGGACTTCCCCAGCCCTCCAGTGGCCGGGGAAGAGGCCAAACGGCCTCCGACGACCTGGGAGACAGACCCGGGATGGTATTCGGTAGCGGGCGAGGCGTCGCCGGCCGTCGGAGTGCTCCCGGTGGCCACTGTGGCCCACAAGGACACTCGAGCAGTAAGAACAGGGGCATCCCTACACTACAAGAGAAATAAAATATTGCGACGCCCAAATGCGTCGCAATTGCGTCGCTAAACATGCTATTGCGACGCAATAGCGACGCAATGATGGCGTCGCTCAGATGTCCGTCGCAATACTCATTTGTCGCAATTGCGTCGCAATATTGCGACTCTCTGCGACGCAACGTCGCAATATTGCGACGCATCCAAATGCGTCGCTAAATTTAAAATTAATATTTAAAATTATTATTAAATATTGCGATTATTACGTCGCAATATTGCGACGCATTAGCTGCGTCGCAATATTTAATAATAATATTTTTTATATAGCGACGCAATTTGAGTCGCTAATGCGTCGCAAATAAATTTTTTTTAAAATATTGCGACGCAAGGTCATTGCGTCGCAATATTTATTAAAATATTTTAATATAATAGCGACGCAATTTTAGTCGCTAACGCTATTAAATTTTTTTTAAATTATTGCGATGCCAGGTCATTGCGTCGCAATATTTAATAATAATTTTAAAATATTAGCGATGCAATTTTCGCTAATGCGTCGCAAATTAAATTTTTAAAAAAATATAAATGATTAAAAATTAAAACGGTTAATAAATTTCGTTAATCTAAATATTGATACAAACATTTTTCACTCAATCCAAACAATAATAAATTTCAAAAATAATTTATATTAAAATTTAAAAGTTTTTACAACATAAAAAAAAAATACATCAAGAATCTGAATGATCACGTGAAGGCTGTGGAGGCTGTGGAGGCTGAAGACTCTGCGACAAGCGTCTAACCATATCCCGCAAATAGTGCATCTCATCTCGCATGTCAGCAACCTCCTGATCCCGGCCTCGCATACGATCCTCAAAATCCTGCTCGATCCTGGCGAAGCTCCTCTGCAATAGATCTGCGAAGCTCTCTAAACGCTCGGGAGGAAGATCACCAGGAACTCGCGAGCTGGAGGCCTGATGGGGAAAAAATGTAGAAGCTCTAGTGCCCATACCATAGACCCTGCGGTCTCGTGGCTGGGCACCAACAGCCTCCAAAAACACACGTCGACTCTCATCTGCTGAGAGTTCGACGGGCGTCTCCCCATCAGTAGAGTCGACCTGTGATGCCTGGGATCGAAGCTCGTCGACTCGTGCCTTGAAATTATGAAATCAATAATAAATGAGTTAATAAATTTCTAGAAATAAAATTTTAAAATTAAACAGATACTACATAAATCTAATTTCTTACCGCAACCTCCCGTGATCGCGTATCGACCCAGGAGCCGTCCCTCCTGGTGTGTGTCGCCCTGAATAGACGAAACTCACCAGGATCTCCGCCCTCCTGCTCAGACTATAAAAAAAAAAAATATTAATAAAATATTTGTAAAGAACTAAAATAGTAATTAAAATATTTATGTTTTCTTACCATACGCCGTCTGTGCTCCTGAATCGAAATGGAGCCCGATGTATGGGGAGAGACCCGTGCCACGACCGCCCTTCTCAGATCGGCGGTTCGTGCTGGCTGATGCGGACCTCCTGCGCCAGCCATCGGACTCCCAGGCCTGCTGCCACTCGTGCCAAATACCCTCTGGCACGTGCGCAGGACGCTGACCCGACGACCTCCAACGATGAAGCATGTCGGAGTATCGGCGTCGCGTCAGAGCCTCCCATGCTGCCCTAATGGCATCATGGGTGGCAGGATCCCACGTAAATTTTTTCTGCATTAAAATAAACAGTTAGTTTCTGAATTTATTAACTTTAAGAATTTTATATCACTGCTAAATTGTATTTAATAAGTTTACCTGAAACTCAGAAAAATAAAACTCCCTCGTGGCCGGCGATACGTGGCGCCAATCGTAGCCACTGGGATCTGCACGCCTCTGAAAAACGGCGCTGATGTGGCTGGAGACATGATGCTGCTCAATGAATCTGTTAAAAAAATGCAAGTTTATAAGTTAATGACTTAAAAACATTAACAAATATTTGTAATTATATATACTTACATCCCCTGAGCATCAAGTCGAAGTAAAGTGCGGCCGAAGGCGGAAGAACTCTCGGAGGTCTGTGCCGATCGGGTAGATGGTAATACTGGTGCAGAGGTCGAAGGCTGCGCCTCTGCTGGAGATCCAAATCTCCGACGCTCATGTGATCTGATGTCGAAGGATCCAAACTACGTCTCTGCTCACCCAATCTATCGTCGGTAGATCTACCTCTGCCCCTCATACTGAAAATACTAAGGATTCACACAATTAAATTACGATTAATGATTGACTATGTACGAATTTAACACTTATAAAAAAAAGTTAAATTTTAAAAAACCTTTATGTTTAATCGTTGTCATTTGTTTCGTGAAATGTTGGTTCAACATCCGATGCCGTATCGGATTGCGAATCAGTTTCATTATCGGAAGGAAACCGAACATTTGCATCCGCAATTTCTTGGACATCACCACTTGGATCGATAAGTGATGTTTCAGGAGCTCTTGTGTCGTCCTCAATTGCATGCAGTTCCATCTCATCCTCTTGAAATGCAGGGCACTCGGCTGATTGACTTGATGAACTCTCCTCTAATACGATTGTTGAACGTGGGACGATTTTAGAAACGGCCCACCAATCTCGCTTGTCGTTGCGCAAACTTGGATATCCGCAGTAAAAGACTTGCTGAGCTTGGGATGCAAGGATGAATGGGTCATATTTCTGTAATCTTCGTCGATGGTTCACTTCAACCAAATTATAGTCGTTATGAACCCTTTTGCCCACAGGAATTATCGGATCGAACCAATCACAACGAAACAATACGGTTCGTTTTAAAGGCCAACCGGGATATTCAACTTCAACCACCTCTACTAACTTTCCATAATAATCCTGCATATTTGCTCCAACACTTTCTCCTTTTACACACACGCCCCAGTTCTGAGTGCCTCTTGAAGCTGCTAATCGTTCAATCTGAAATTTGTACCCATTTACAAAATAGCCAGTAGAGGTTGTTACGGTCTTCAATGGCCATTGCGATAGACATTTAATGAAAATATTGTCGGTTGTCGACCATGGACCGTTGACCTATAAATTAATAAGCTATTGACATCCAATTCAAAAAATAATTGCCATTATCGAAATTGATTGAGTGATACTACTCACAAATTCATAAAACCAGTAAGCAAACTCCGTTTCTAATTTCTGCCCAATTGCAACTTGACTGATGTCGGGATTCATCTGTCGTTGTCTATCACAAAACATCCTTATGGGATGAAAAGGATGAAAACTACTGTTAGAAATTAAATATTATGGTATATTGTATTTAAATTTAAATTTTCAATTTAGCATTGAAGTATACACTTACTCAATATATGGATCGACTTCTCGACAGTTCATTAGGATGTAATAATGTGCTGCATTATACTCCATATCGCTAAGATTTCTTGACTTCTGCCCACCAAATGAACGGCCGATAGCTTTAAAAATTGATATTCTACCGTCATTAGCTTCTGCTTCGTCCACACATACGTCATCGTTACGACCATGATTTCGGCTCCTCGTGTGGACGTGACCCTCAAAGTAATGCGAGGCAAAAGCTGAAACTTCTTCGACCAAGTGTGCATTGCATATAGAACCTTCAACCCTTGCCTTATTACGCACATTATTTTTTAACTTCTTAAGATACCTATATGTAAAGTTGCAACAAAAAATTAACGAATTTTTCAAGCAATGAAATAATATTTCAAATGTCAACATATCTTAATGATGTATATATTTACCTCTCGAATGGATACATCCAGCGATACTGCACAGGACCAGCTATGCTCGCTTCGTATGGCAAGTGAACCGGTAAATGCTCCATTGAGTCAAAAAAACTGGGAGGAAATATTCGCTCAAGCTTGCATAAAATAATTGGAATTTCCTCCTCAAGCCTTGCCATGATGCAGAAGTAATGACTGCGGCAGATAACTCCTTGAAGAATAAGCTGAGCTCCGTAATTGCCTTCCAGACATGTTGCGGAAGCAACTCACGAAAAGCTATAGGTAATAATCGTTGCATGAAAACATGGCAGTCATGCTCTTCATGCCGAACAACTTGAGCTTATGCATGTCCACACACCTACCGATATTTGAGGCATAACCATCTGGAAATTTTAACCCTCTAAGCCAGTTACATAAAACTTCTCGTGAATTTCTGTCAAGAGTGTAACATGCTTTAGGATAGGTCCCATCGGCACTCCTTCTCAAATCACCTCTTCTACAGTACTGATTAAGTTCTTCTCTTGACTTTGCAGTATCTTTTGTTTTTCCCGGGATGTTTAGCACCGTGTTAAATATGTTATCAAAGAAATTTTTCTCTATATGCATGACATCCAAGTTGTGCCGGATGAGATTTGTGCTCCAATAAGGCAAATCCCAAAATATACTTCGCTTCTTCCAGTTATGTTCTTTACATATACGGCTATTTATTCTATCTGCATCTGGTTCCCATGCATACATCAACCCCAAATGCTCTATAGAATCAAATAGATCCGTGCCGGACCTAACCGGTTCGGCAAATTTTGTGACTGCTTTGTTCTTCCGGAAGGCGATCAAGTTACGCCTGTAAGGATGATTTGGTGGCAAGAACTTCCTATGGTTATCAAACCATGACTGCTTACCACTCTTCTGCAATGTAAATGCATCCGAATCATACATGCAATGAGGGCATGCCAGACGTCCAGCAGTGCTCCAACCAGACAACATTGCATATGCCGGAAAATCACTTATTGTCCACATCAAAGCAGCTCTCATTAAGAAATTTTGTTTCATAGAAATGTCGTAGGCTACCACTCCTGTTTCCCACAACATTTTCAATTCGGCCACCAACGGTTGCAGAAAGACATCAATCTTTTCCTTTGGATTTGATGGTCCTGGAACCAAAACGGTTAAAAACATTGCAGATCTTTCATGCACTTCCACGGAGGAAGGTTATATACAGTCAGTATCACAGGCCAACATGAATACTGTTGCCCCGCTTGACCAAATGGTTGGAAGCCATCGGTACAAAGACCTAATCTCACATTCCTTATATCTTCAGCGAAATCAGGATGATTTTCATTGAAATGCTTCCAAGCCTTTGAATCTGATGGATGCCGCATTTCATCCTCTTTAGATTCATGTTCGGCATGCCATCTCATATCAGCAGCTGTTGCCTCAGATCTGTATAATCTCTGCAGGCGTGGGGTAAGAGGAAAGTAATGCATCCTCTTGTAAGGCACACTTTTCCTCCTACTTGTACCGGCTCCTCCTTCGGTGTTTTTGAACCTCGATTGCCCACAAATCTTACACCATCTCAGCTCTGAGTCTTCACCCCAAAATATCATACAATTGTTCAAGCAACAATCGATCTTATTAACTGGGAGCCCAAGCCCACGCAACAACTTCTTTGTTGCGTAAAAACTGTCTGCGGCAACATTATCATTTGGCAAAATTTCTTTGATTAACCCAGCTACAGAATTGAACGCCTTTTCTGATAATCGATGTTCTGCCTTAATATTCAACATTCGAGCAGCTGTAGACAACTGGGAATGACCCTCACACCCAGGATACAATTCTTGATTTGCAGCACGCAACATATCATAAAATTGTTGTGCTTCTGGATTTGGTTCTTCCATAAATGTATTCTGATTGAAGTCATTACCCGATGCATTCATCACCATTTGTTCATATGTGTTTAAATTCACAAATGGTTCATCTACGGGAATTGACTCTTGTTGGCCTATAACAGCTGCTGGAATATCCTCTGGTTCACCATGACAGTACCAAACATAGTAATCAGGAACAAACCCCTTCTTACACAAATGCACCTTAACAGTTTCCACATCTCTGTAGGCTTTATTCTGACACCTGTGGAAGTTGCATGGGCACCTAATCCTAGGCCATCCATCCATTCAGGTTGGCTACATGCAAATGCGATAAATTCTTCCAATCCATTCAGAAAATCTGGATTAAGCAAGCCATCTTTTATCCTTGCATACATCCACGAGCGAGCCCCCGCTCATTTTTGACCGACTTATACAAAGTCTGGTAAAGCATTAAATGAAACCACAAAATAAAACTATATTAGTATTATAAATATATAACTAAATTATTTCTTGGCACAACTAAGGTTAATAACAACCATTTAAATCATTTATAAGTATTTAGGCAACTAAGGTCCCTACCATGCAAGGGCGAGCCACGGCTACGATCCTTTGCTAGCAAGGACCGATGCACAGGTTCATGGCTAATGAGAGGGCTTGAGTTTGGGTCGGGCGCAAGGCGGTGCGTTTAATCATGAGACTTCACAAG
>UESW01003849.1:672972-738881 GCA_900491605.1 Calamus simplicifolius
GAGGAGCCTCCCTGTGAGCGTTTAGGGTGTAAAATGAGTGTGTTACATGGTCGGGTTCTCTCTTACCCTTGTTATAGATGCCTGGAATCCGTGGGCTTGGGGCGTGATCACTTGTCAGAACATTAATTGACGGCAGCACAGTGGAGCTTACCTCCATATGATGTGTCAAGCTGTAGGCCGTGTCCTATCAGAGTAGATGGTCGCAGGGCATGGCCGATCATTACGGCGCTTGCCAAACATGTCCCCTACGTCACCTTTTTGGTTGTCCTATGCGGACAGTGATGGGTGACAAAGTTAGTCGTGTGGATCCCAAGGTACAGCCGTTGGGGGAGAAGGATGATGTTGAGTTGAAGCCAACTGTCCCTCGTAGAGTGTTGAGTATGGAGTGCTTGCGTGGCCCTGCTCATGCCCTTGGATAAGCTTGCATGACACTGTTCACGTACAAGGCTCTATTCACTTGCATGGCACTGTTAACGGCGAGGGAGCTTGGCAGCTTGGAGGTGTCGGCCTTGAAGGTGTCGGCCATGGAGCTATCGGCCATGGCTGTCGGCCTTGGAGGTGTCGGCCATGGAGCTGTCGGCCTTGGAGGTGTCGGCCTTGGAGCTGTCGGCCATGGAGCTGTCGATCATGGAGCTGTCGGCCTTGGAGGTGTCGACTATGGAGCTGTCGGCCTTGAAGGTGTCGGCCTTGGAGCTGTTGGCCATGAAGCTGTCGGCCATGGAGCTGTCGGCCTTGGAGGTATCGGCCATAGAGCTGTCGGCCTTGGAGGTGTCGGCCTTGGAGGTGTCGGCCTTGGAGCTGTTGGCCTTGGAGGTGTCGGCCATGGAGGTATCGGCCTTGGAGCTTAGAGCAATTGGGTGTGCGTGGCTTTATGAGGCCATAAACGCTACCGTGGCCGAAGGGCTCTTTGGAGGCCAAAGGGGGTGTTGATCCATTTATTGATTTTGATGATTAATAAAGGATTAAGTATATTTATTTGATTACTAATGGATTTTATAAGTGTTTCAGGACTTAAATTTATTTGATCAATTTAAAGGAATTAAGAATGAATTTTGAATCAAATACAAATCAGAGATTTCAAGTTTCAGAGCTTGGAGTCGATACCTAGAAAATCTGGAGCCGACCCCATGGCCAATTCAATTTTAATCTGATTTTTGATACGATCCGGAGCCAACACCTAGAGTTTCGGAGCCGACACCTAGAGTTTCGGAGTCGATACTTACAGTGTCTGGAGCCGACTCCGATGCGGGGACAGAACGCTTGTTTTTTGAGCATCCTGGAGCCGACACCTACAGTATTCGGGAGCCGACACCTGATGATGGCGAGCCGACACTTACTTTTTCGGAGCCGACTCCTCAACGAACTCGGAAATTTCTATTTTTGGTAAAACGATCTGGAGCCGACACCTGAAAAGTTGGAGCCGACTCCAACCTGACTGGGACGAAAATTTAAAATGCCAGATCAGCTCTAACGGTAATATTTCCTTTTTACCTAATTTCTAACTGATATATTTTGTTTCCAGGTACACTCCAACGGCTAGTTTCCTTCCCAAATGGATTAAAAGAAATCTATAAAAAGGAGAAAAAATACGTATTTGAAAAGAGAGGAAAAAGGTGACGGAAAATAGACAAAAATCTCAAATCAAAAATCCGAGAAAGCCTGAGCCTGAATCTCAAGAGAAAAACCTTCTAACTCAAATCCTTCCACTCCAAAAAGCTCAAAGAGGAATCCAAGGCGTTCAAATCAAAAAATCGATAGATTTCTCAAATTGAAGTAAAAGCTCTGTTTCTTCCACTTCCAATCTTCTCAACTGCAACAACTGTGAGGGATTAAAGCTGAGGCTTGATTCATCATTCCAAAGGGAGAGGAAAAGAAGAAAAGCTCAAAGCCAAACAACTTCAAATCAGGCTTTTCTAAACTTGTTTACTTATTTTTGAATATTTGCTCATTGAGGAGCTGTGTATCCTTGAAAAACTATATTCTTTTTGTTTGTGCCTAGTTCAATCAAAGGGATTGAACTAGTGGAGGTTGTTTACATCGGGCCAAGCTAGATTAGCTTGAGTTTAGGGTTGTGTGCTGGTGAGCCTAAAAACCGGCTGGGTTCGTTGTGATCCCGGGTAAAAAACAAGTTTGGGTTGTGAGCTTGTAAAATAACTCGGCTGTAATCGAGGAGATTATAGTATGGACCCAAGTGGATCTTGGGAGTGGACGTAGGTGTTGGATACACCGAACCACTATAAAATCTTTGTGTTTGTCGTGCTTCTATTGTCTCTATCTCTATCTCTATCTCATTGATTGTGCTTTATATTTGCATTTGCATTTACTTTCATTCATCTTAAGAAAACAATTTTTTTGAGGTTAAATATTTTTTTAAAGAACCCAATTCACCCCCCCCCCTCTTGGGTTGTCATCTGGGCCAACAGGGGGCTCCGTCAGTTTCCTTCCTTCACGATTCTCTAATGGCGTTGGATCAGCCACATCAGATGCCCCCTCGCCCCTAAGACGAAGCGGGCCCACCCTAGTAAGGCGAAAGGGGCGTCACCTCCCAAGTGGCTGATCCCCCGACTTTGGGGTCTTTAACCTTTGACATGAAGTTTGGATGTGGGTCCCTACCATTGAGGCAAAGAGCCAATGATGCCGCAATGATGCTCCTGAGACAGAGGGAGCCGTTGCCGCAGAGGCAGAGATAAGCCGCTGAGGCTGTAATAAGGCCGTTGAGGCTAAAACAAGATGGCCAAAGCAGAATAAAGCCATAGGGGCTGAAATAAAATTGCCTCTGTGTGTTTGTGTGCTGGTCCGGAAGGTGACTCAAGTGGGTATGGGCTGTTAGGGATTTGAACCGATCGGGGCATATGCTAGCCAGGCCGAGTGGTATCCGTTAGCCGCCATATCGTCGAGCTACTCTGAAACCACCTCGAGGGTTTCGTGGCTGGCCCGAGGGGTGACTCGAGGTCGCTGGAATCATAGGTCTTGAACCACCGTGGGGGTTTCGCGGCCGGCTCGGAGGTAACCTTTTGATCACAGGACCGTCGAGAGCCTTTTAAATGGTTGGTTTTCCCATAATGCATTTAGATACTAAAAAGAAACTTTTTCTTGTAGTGTACTTAGCTCTTTGTTGGAGGAATTTGTCTCCTTCTGCTTCGTTTTGGAGGCTCCACATTTGTGGCTTTTGTTGGTGAGCTTAGAGGGGCTTTTTACTTTTGGTGTGAAGTTTAGAGGTGGGTGCCCGTCAACTGTGAGCTGAGAAGTTGGCCTCTCCCAGCTGTGAGCTGTTGTGGGGCTTCTTGATAGCTAAAAGTAACCAGCGATATGTTGCAAATGTACAATTTAAACGAAGGTATTACCCGACTGGCCATTGGCCGTTAATGCAGAGTTAAAGCCGCTGAGGCGAAATGAAGCCGTTGAGGTTGAGGCCGTTGAGAAACTTTTGAACCCCGGAGGGTGACCTGAGAGTTGAGAGTCGTCAGGTGCCTTTTAACCCCGAAGGTGACTTGAGGGTGCTTGGACCAGGCTCATATGCCTTTTTCTTTGTGCCAACGATCTTTGCTGCCGACGTTGGAGTCAGTCTTTGGCCTTTGTGCTGAGCTGGTCTCGGGCTTAAGTGTCGATGGTTCATCGCTATGCCAGTAGTACCCGGGCTTATGGTGCCGGTGCTTGGGGTCGACCGAGCTTATGGTGCCGGCGCTTGGGGTCGACCGAGGTCTTTCCTGCTGGACCCGGGCTTATGGTGCCGGCGCTTAGGATCGACCGAGGCCTTCCCTGCTGGACCGGGCTTATGGTGTCGGCGCTTGGTGTCGACCGAGGCCTTCCCTGCTGGACCCGGGCTTATGGTGCCGGCGCTTGGGGTCGACCGAGGTCTTCCCGCTGGACCCGGGCTTATGGTGCCGACGCTTGGGTCAACCGAGGTCTTCCCTGCTGGACCCGGGCTTATGGTGCCGGCGCTTGGGGTCGACCGAGGTCTTCCTTGCTGGACCCGGGCTTATGGTGCCGGCGCTTGGGGTCGACGAGGCCTTCCTTGCTGGACCCAGGCTTATGGACGCCAAAGCGAGGTTGGTCTTGGATGTTGATGCAAGGTAAATCTTCCCTGCATGGCATTTTTAAGTATTAATGAAAGAAAATTGTCTTAAGTATAATGTATTTAGCTCTTGTAGCTCCCATGTTTTCCTTTTGCAGATTTGAGCACTTCCTCGCTGGTGGTTTGCCCCCCAGGGAATGTTAGTTGGATTGGAGGTGTCGTTGCCCTTACTTGGGCCTTCCCTCGCATTGGAGGCCAGGACGAGATGTCTGTGGCCGGGAAGAAGTTGGAAACCGGGACAAAGCTGGAGTCCATTGAGGAAAGCCTTGACAGTTGGCGGTCATTGAAGATGAATGGCTGGGAGAGTCCATCGAGGGCATTGCTGAGAGTAAAAAGGTCGGCGGAGTTGCTGGGAGGGCTCTTTGCCTAGCTTTTTCTTTGAAGAGATTGATTGCTCTCGGTGCTGAAGCTTAAGAGCAGCTAAAACGAAATCCGTAAAAGGTCCTAGGCCCGGTTTGGCTTTTGGGTGTAACAGAGAGAAGGAGAGAGAGGAAAGTTGGAGTCAACAGTCAAAGCCTTTTATCTTCATCTTCCTCCTTGCATTAATTGCAACAACACCTCTCGGCTTGCTACCATCAGAAATTAAATGCCCATAAATGCTTGAGGTGACGGATAATGTCTCAAGTTCATCCCTTTTGGAAATTATTCTGCTACCCATGTTGCAGTCCACCTCTAGCTGATTGTTGAGCCTTTGAGTGAGCTCTTCCAGCCGCCGGTGTTGTTCATCCAGATGCTTCCTCATCTTATGATTAAAGTCCTCCCCAGATGACTCGAAAGACTAACAGAAGGCAGGAGATCGGTGGTGCTCAGGTGAAGCTTGATGGTGATAAGCTTCTCTGTGAGGAGATTTTCCGCGAGCGGATCACTAGCCAACTGGTGCAGCTATCATGGGCGACGTGAGAGGCTTGGGGTGCTGCTGAGTGGCCCCCGAGCGTTGCTTCTGCAGTTCTGAATGCTGCTTTCAAAGCTTGATCTTGTTGATTGAGGATGGCCAGCTGGTTAATCAGAGCAGCTGAAGTTGGTGGTGAAGGAGGGGCAGGGAGAGAGAGACTGGTCTTTTGTCGCTCAGTGCGATGTGGATGCCTCCCAGTACGATTGGTAAGAACCTCTGGCATGTGCATCACCACCCTGGCGATCTTAGAGGGGACGGAGACTTATAGCTCAAGGAGACAGAGCTTTCTTTCCTTCAGTGCGTGCCCCCCTATCTGGCGCGCCAATCTGTTGCCACCAGATCACCGGCCTCGAGCGTCCGCGAGCGTCCATCCTCCAACGAGCTCCTCGCGCCTGCGGGCCTGCAAACAAGTCCCGAGGGCCGAAAATTCCGACGGGACCCTCCGACGCTCAAGTCAGTGCTCTAGGCAACGGCCGTGAGCTTGAGGAAGCTCGAAAGAGAAAGAGAGAGGGACTCAGAGAGAGGAGCCCTCCCTGTGAGCGTTTAGGGGTGTAAAATGAGTGTGTTACCTGGTCGGGGTCTCTCTTACCCTTGTTATAGATGCTGGAGTCCGTGGGCTTGGGGCGTGATCACTTGTCAGAACATTAATTGACGGCAGCACAGTGGAGCTTACCTCCGTATGAGTGTCAAGCTATAGGCCGTGTCCTGTCAAAGTAGGTGGTCGCAGGGCATGACCGATCGTTACGGCGCTTGCCAAACATGTCCCCTACGTCACCTTTTTGGTTGTCCTATGCGGACAGTGATGGGTGATAAAGTTAGTCGTGTGGGTCCCAAGGTACAGCCGTTGGGGGAGAAGGATGATGTTGAGTTGAAGCCAATTGTCCCTCGTAGAGTATTGAGTATGGAGTGCTTGCGTGGCCTGCTCATGCCCTTGGATGAGCTTGCATGGCACTGTTCACGTACAAGGCTCTGTTCACTTGCATGGCACTGTTAACGGCGAGGGAGCTTGGCAGCTTGGAGGTGTCGACCTTGGAGGTATCGACCATGGAGCTGTCGGCCATGGAGCTGTCGGCCTTGGAGGTGTCGACCATGGAGCGTCGGCCTTGGAGCTGTCGGCCTTGAGGTGTCGGCCATGGAGCTGTCGGCCTTGGAGGTGTCGACCATGGAGCTGTCGGCCATGGAGATATCGGCCATGGAGTTGTCGGCCTTGGAGCTGTCGGCCTTGGAGCTGTCAGCCTTGGAGGTGTCGGCCATGGAGCTGTCGGCCATGGAGCTATCGGCCATGGAGGTGTCGTCCTTGGATCTTAGAGCAATTGGGTGTGCGTGGCTTTATGAGGCCATAAACGCTACCGTGGCCGAAGGGCTCTTTGGAGGCCAAAGGGGGGCTCCATCGGTTTCCTTCCTTCATGATTCTCTAATGGCGTTGGATCAGCCACATCACATGCCATCCTATCTTGGCCTACATGACCAAGTCTGGTATGCTAGAGAAAACTATCATCACAGGCAGGAATAGAAGCACAAGAAAATAAGGAATAAGAAGCACACAATTCAACATCCAGTCTAAAGAACCTTTGTGACAAATATCCATAAAAGGACAAACACCATCTAGATAGACTGACATACGGTCACCAGAAAAACTAAAAATGTAACCAAGTGCCAACAGGGCAAGAACAAACAAAGATTACACCAGATAGTTGAGACATACAAAACATCATGTAGGATCAACACATGTCTACCACGAAGCATAACATGGTATGCTCCTACACCCAAAACCTGCTCATGCAGATCAGTCCCAAGTACGACAAATTGGGTATCTCCAGGTATCTGATAAAAATCCACAAAACCAGTTCGATCTCGCACTATATGTTTGTTCTCTCCCATATCTACAATCCAATTAGGGAGTGTGTCAGCAACTAATGCATATGAACAAACATTGACAAAGCTGAATATGGAGTATACCTTCTTTGGCTCAGTGCAATCACGAGCAAAGTGGCCTTTTGCTCCATAGTTATAGCACTTAATCTTTGTCTCATCTTTATTGCTCCCTCGACGTCCTCTTTTTGGTTTGGCCATAATTTTTCTTTATATCTATGTGCACTATTGTTACGTGCCTTTTCCTTCTTTTTGTTCTTGGGCAGTAACCACATATGCCGAAGGGAGGAAGGTCTCAATTCGCTCAGCCTCTAGCTCAAGGTGATGAGCAATATCCTCAAAAGTCTTGATGTGCTCACTATGAGTCATCAAGAGCTTCATCTAACTCCACTGAGGGTCAGGCAAGGACCTGTTGCTCATCAGTAAGGTCAACTCCCTAATCATGTTTTACATCACACGAAGGTGGGTTGATATGGAATGATTGGAATCCTTAATATATTGCATGAATCTAAGGTTCAAGGCACGTAGCCTTGTGGCTGAAATTTGACTAAACCGGATCTTGAGCTAGTTCCACATATCCTGAGTAGTCTGGCAATGCTCAACGTTTCCAATAAGATCATTGTGCATGCTGCTCAACATGGTAAAGCGTGCATAACGATCTTTCTTGACCCAATTTTCATAGGCTTTCCGATCAAGGCGATGTTGCTCAGTAGTGCCAAGCGCTAGTGCTGTCATGTTAGTTGTTAGGATCTCCAAGACTTCTAATTCATTCAGTAGGTATTGGAATTTTCTATGCCATATTTTATAGTTCTGCCCATCTAGCTTCTCACCTTTATTAAGATCAGCTATCACAGATTTGAAGGCCATCATTGCATTAGTCAAGCAAGGTATGAACATCAGGCACATATCAATGTATACAGTTATCTAGAAAAATAATCAGATTACGAATGTTCCTTCTTATAAATGAGATCGAAAACTTCGCTAAGCTCATAATCATCACTCATTTAATAAGATGGAACATAAAATCTGATAATTTTTCGTAGAACACATCTATATAATCCATATAAATAATATGTTCACAGAATATTCATAAATTTTTCTCATGCACTAAGCACAAATTAATTATGTCAGCAGAAAATATGCATAAACCATATTTATACACTAAGCATAAATAATTATGCATCCAGAAAAAAATAATCATAAAAATTCAGTCAGAATAACAACGATAATATCTATGCACAAAGCACAAATAATCATGCCACATCTAGAAAATTTTCTTTGAATTGTACATATTTTTTTGATTTTTCTATGATTTTTCCTAAATTTTCTATGATTTTTCTGCAGGCTACTGTTGTCAGCTGGGACCAACACAGCTAACATGTGGACTGCCACGTAATTGCCATGTCACTTGCCATGTGGCTTCCATGCATGTGTCACGTGGCCGTCATGAAGAGCCATGTGGCAGACCCAGCTTGCCATGTCCTCACATGCTGACGTGGCAGCCACGTAAGCAACATCAACTTTTTTATGGGTTGGGTAATTATGAAATTACCCCTGAAATCCCATAAATTTACGGATGGTGCCATCAACTCACAGAAAACATTATGCCCCTGAACTTTTGCAAATTTACGAGTGTTGTCACCCAACTCATGGAAAGCATCCCCTGGACTCTGTCCAATTTACGGATGATACCACCCGTAAACTGGATGGGCACCACCCGTAAACTGGATGGGCACCACCCGTAAACTGGATGGGCATTCAGATGCCCACTGCCTTTATAGCAGTGGTGAGGGTTATCCCGCCCCTCCGGCGACCGGAAGGGGGCTCAGGGAGTCTCCAACGAAGTGCGAAGGGTCGTCAGCCACCGGAGAAGGTCCGACGGTCCTGTGGCCCTCGGGCACGCGGTCACCCGCTGCCCACATGGCGACGATCAGGACTTCCCCAGCCCTCCAGCGGCCAGGGAAGAGGCCAAACGGCCTCCGACTATCTGAGAGAAAGACCCAGGATGGTATCCGGCAGCAGGCAAGGCATCGCCGGCCACCGGAGTGCTTCCGGTGGCCACTGCGGCCACAAGGACACTCTAGCAGTGAGAACAGGGGCATCCCCGGTGCCCAAATGGCTGAGGAAGATGCCGGACAGGGTCCAGCGACGGACGAGAGCAACGTTGGTTGCTGAAACGTGTTTGTTGACAAAAAACATGAGAATGGCCTGTGACAGGCCCACGGTCAGGGTGGGAAGTCATCCCCGACCACTAACGACCGAGGAAGAAGGGGAAAGGATCCCTGGAGGCCGGAGAAGAACCTCTCAACCGCCGGAGAGGATCCGATGGACCCTCCCCTTCAGTCCGTGCTTTCCAAGTTCCGCGGCACCCATGGCCATAGCGGAACCTTTTTATTATTAATTTTTTTCCTTCTTGCTGCAAAACCCATGGCCGCAGCAAGGGGAGGCGATGGCGTTTGACTGCTGTGGCCTGTTCCCTAGCATCCTCTACCCTCGCCGGTGATGATCGGTGAGGCTCTGATACTAATTGTAGGAGCTATAAACAGGGAGCATACCTTGTTTCAACGACAACAAAAGCAGTGGATCATCGATGGTTACCAGAGTCCCCTGTGCGTCCACATCCCTAAGTGTCCACACCCCTAAACCGCGATGCCGATGAAGAAAGAGTCCCTAAGTGTCCACACCCCTAAACCGCGATGCCGATGAAGAAAGAGAAGAAAAGAAGCTTGTCTTTGTAAACCCTCGTGTCTCACAGAAGACACCTTAGATCTTCTCTTATAGATCGGGATAGATCCAAGAGCGGATCCATTAGAGGGATATGAAGAGTCCATGGATCCTAATAGTCCCATCTCATGGGATTCATGAGATTCTTTAAGGGCGCTGACTTGGCACCCAGGCCAACACTGACCACAGAGGCAATAAAGATCTTGTAGATTTATTGGATGTATTGCATAAAAGTTGAGCAGATAAGTCCCGAATGTTGACTCAAATCCAGTTTACATAAAAGGTACTTGGTTGCCAGAATGATCAGGTGATTTATTCAATTGCAATACTTTGTCATTCAGATGCACATCATGGCTTCTTGAATGATTCAGTAACAACAGAAGCACATCGACCATTGGTCCCGTGATCATGCAATATTGCTTCCATGATCATGCACTGCATTATCTTGAAGCAGAACTTCTCCACTGCTTTGAGAGAAACTACCATTTACTGCTCGTCTTTCATTGCATGAAAAGTGTGACTTCAGTCCAATCCAGCACCGGTAGTAGTCAGAATCAATATTTGGAGACTCAAGAGCCCATGGGCAGACACGAGGGATAAGGGAAGACTCAAACATGAAGGCCATGGTATCACTTATTCTAAATGGCTCAGCATCCTCACCACGAGCAATTGTTGCCTGTCATGTAAATCAAATAGATGATGAAAAGCAAAAACAGGAAAGGAAAAGCCTGGAAATCAAATAGATGATGAAAAGCAAAAACAGGAAAGGAAAAGCCTGGAAGTTATTTTCCACAAGCAGACATCACCTCATATGTCTTAGCGTCAGGTCCATGTGGTGTCATACAGCTATGTAGGCTAGCACCTCCAGGAAGAAATCCACCAGCTTTAGCCTACAATAAGGCCCATTTTATCAACTGTATCCTCTCTATAACCAAAAGAATAAAATTTCGTTTCAGCAATGGAAATCACAGATTTACAAAGCAATACCTCATATTCCCCATAAATTAAACCCATGAATTCACTCATGCAATTGCGGTGGTAATAAGGAGGGCGAAAGGTATGCTCAGCAACCAACCACCGAGGTGGAAAAATCACAAAATCAAGTAATGCAACACCAATCTTATCAGATGGGGCTGTCAGCACTGCAATGCAATATATCAATAAAAGGTTATTGAGCAAAGTATGAACCAAATTTGATGCTCTGATGACATACAGTAACATAAAATGGGGCATCATAGAATAGTCTGGAGTTAAGCTACCTGTGTTTATTGAAGGGTCTCCATGATCGACTAAAACAGTGTTATACGGGCAGAATTTATTCAGGTCGTACTGAAAAAGGAGCAGCAGGTGTCACTAATGAAAGAAATATAAGGAAAAGAAAGTGCTGTGCTTAATAAATGCAATACCAATATAAAAATATCAATAGATATTGAACTGTGTTTTGGTAAATCGATGCATCTAGAGGCAAAAATGCATAAAAAGAATACCGTTTCATTTTGAGAACGGTAATTTATTATTTGACAGTGGCTTCTGTGTTGATAGGATTGAATGGCTTCCTTGTAAGCCATTCAATCCTATCAACACAACCTCCCCTGTCAAATCATGCTTCTTTCCATTCTTTCTTGCAATATTTATCAAAGTTTTCTTAGATTCCCCTTTATCTTATATGAAAAATGCCAAACTAAATCAAGCAAATCTAGTTGAGATCTCTTCCAGTTTCTGATCACAGCTACCAGTCCAGCTGATTTTCTGTCACTTTTTGCTCAGAGTGCAACGCTTGACCTCTCACTGCTGAGCTTATTTTTAAAATTATACATCCAGTTTCACAACATGTTCACCTCCATCATCCTCATCTGTAAGAAACTCAATATCTTGTATTAGGACCTTATCTATCATCTATCATTCAAATTCATAAAGCCTTATTTCTGTCTAAAATAATCTGATAAACGATTCAGACTGTAGATATATAATTATTGTCATCTCGAATATATTAAGAACATCCTCAAATGTCCCTCAGTTTTCAGATGATATTTATAATATAACACAATAAAAAATATAAATCAAGATGATGTCTTGGTCATCTGTCCATATATAATCAAACAATTTTCCCGGCATAGTTGTCATTATCACTTGATCCTTTTATCTTTCAGTAAATTAATGGCATGTGAATAGCTGAAATGGTCTACATTTATAGGTCAAGCCAGATTGATTCTTGAAGACTGTTTCCATAACCCTCTCCAATTCATAAAATCCTACATAAGTTCAACTTATTGATAGTTGATGACATTTTGCATCCTATGCATTAAATTAGTTCATGGTACTTCTAGCATTCATCATACTTTGAAGATATTGCTGCATAAGCTACTGAACTGAATTGATTCCCTGCTTCCCATCATCTTCAGGATCCAGTTCAACAAATATGAATTTGATGTAAAGATACCAGAAGGAACCAACTCACCCGACTAGAATGAAAAAATTTCTCCTTATTTTGATCTTCCTGAGGAAAAATCATAAA
The DNA here is from genome assembly GCA_900491605.1 of Calamus simplicifolius. Classification (NCBI taxonomy): domain Eukaryota; kingdom Viridiplantae; phylum Streptophyta; class Magnoliopsida; order Arecales; family Arecaceae; genus Calamus; species Calamus simplicifolius. The sequence continues at coordinate 685,051 of UESW01003849.1, forward strand.
TCTATTATCAAGCAGCATGCTTAAAAGCAGAAAATACCTTATATGGTACATAATTCCCATGCCAAGCAACCACATTAAATGGAGAAAAATTTTGTTTTGCAGTAAACAGTTCACCACCAAACTTCTGCACAATTGTGTACCCTGGATGGAAACTTCTTCAAAGCAAGCTGTGGGAACAAGAAAATCCCTTGCAGAAGCCAGACCATTAGCACCTAAAAAACATTCCAGCATCAATCAGTCTTGTTGGTAACTTAGAAGCAATATGAGAAGAATCAAATATCTCTTGCACTATGTTGGACATTAATAAATCTTTACCTATTGGGCCAAGCTCAGGAAGCTGAAAATGGGTGCCAAAAACTTCAGCAACATAACCACGTGACGGGCCATCAGGCAAGTTAATAGAAAAACAAAATCCTTGCGGGACAACAACCATTTCACCAGGAGATACTTGCAGTTTTCCACATTCAGTTGTAATCAACAATCCTGAGCTTGTTAAGAAGAAAACATTAGGTCTGAGAAAAAAGAAAATGGTACAAAAACAAGGATACAATTTTGGGATCGATTTAGATCAGTTGGATCAGTAAGAATAGTTGCATGAAAAGTTGGCAAGTAGTTCATCTTGAACAGACAAAACTGTGTAGCTGCAATTTTTATGATTTTGCTATGCTGCAGCCAGTTGATGCACAATTGAAGTCAACTTGGACTGAAGTATGAAAGAACAGTGCAAAAGTGGCAATTTTTCAAATAGATAATAGACAAACAATTCATGGTTTCAAAATATCAGTATGAATGATGGTAAGTTGTACTATATTTTGAACATAGAAAATTATACAAGTTGCAGGAAGTCGACAACCCTTCACTATGACTTGGTCATCAGTGATGGCACAACTATTGCAATCCACTAAAGAGAATAGAAATTGAATACTATCATGATTTTCTTCACTTGACCAACATAGAAAATGAGCACAGCTGCCTACCCTACAGAAGATTCAAAATGTCAAAAGATTTAGAGAGCTGACTACAAGAAGATCATTGACTAATAAATCCAGTAATCCCCCACCACATTGCCAATCAGGAATATAACATAATCGTAAGTCCTCTGGTCCAAGGAATCATAAGGCGACCGCTTATTTGGAAATTTGTGCATGCAGCAATTAAACTTCTATAAGTATGTTGTTAGATGCTCACGTAAACTGGGGCAAGTTCCAATGTTAGACACCGACAGGGAGTTAATTCTGTAAACTTTCACAAAGAGTCATTGAGTGTACAAAATATAAATGCAATATAAAGTACTTCTGATTTCTAAATTATATGTTTCATTTGAATTCTTAGACCTGAATCACCCAAAATTTGCCAAGGATATAAATGCAAAAGGCTCACACCAATTTTTTTTTTTTGTGATCTGAATATTCCGGAGTGAGGAACCAACTACTAAAGATGTTGTTTCCAGGGAAATAAATAGAGAGAAAGTTGTAGAGACTAAATGGCGGTAATTGATGTAACCAAACTCGATGATATGATGCACTTGGGGAGATTGTACTATGAGGTCAGTCTCATACGAGTTCCTTCATATGTGTTGATATGTGTAATAGTTAATAGGACTCTACTGGACACTATAGATGAGGTAATGTATCTCAAAATATATTAAGTGATTAAGGATTCATTATCATTTGGTTGTGATAATCTACAAAGATGACAACGTTTTCCATAAACGTATAATCTACATAGAATTTACTAAAAAAGGAGGTGTGAAAAAAAAACTGTCTATGGAACAATGGATGTCAATTCCATAACCTGTGGTATTGGAGGAAATTAAAGAATGCTGATGTAATTGAGTATTCACTGAAACATTACACAAATCAAAGCTCGGAAACATAACCCTTGTAAAGGGAGTCAATTATAATAACGAAGGTATGCCACAATATAGAGCAACATTGATGACTACAGCTATAGCCTTTGGTTAGATAGTTATTTGGTAGCATAGAAATGTTCATCGATGCACAGAAGATGGCTTCCAACATCAATACATAAGCACATTCTATGCAGAAGATGTGGGATGTTCTAAGCAGGTGAAGTGTCTAAGTAGAAGTAGGCATACTAGAAGTAGGCATACTTGAACCTAGATGCAGGATAGCTGTAGCCAATAATGCTTTTAATTCTCAATTTGAGTTTCAACATGATCTGATATGGCTGATCCAGCACTGTCAGGATTAACGGTAAAAGGGACTGACGGTGTCCCGCTTTGGCCTCCAGGGCATCATTCAGCCTCCGAAGCCCGCTTCGGCCTTCGGGGCATCATTCAGCCTCCGAAGCCCGCTTTGGCCTCCTTCAGCCTGGAGCTTTTCAACCTCGGCCTTGAGCTTCCGCCATGGTCTAGCCTTTGGGACCAGTAGCTTATAGCTACGGGCCATTTGGCACGCCCACGTGGTCCACTACTCACCTGCTACAGTGCATCACCATGCCCCATTAAGGCGTATGGCCCGCCACGCACCCGTAACAGTGTGTGGCCATATCCCATTACGGAGTACGATCCACCACTCGCCTGCAGCTGCATATGGCCATACCTCATAACGGCGCGCGCCTGGTGCAACATAGCCACCCGACACGCGTAATATCGTATTGGCAGGTGGCAAATGAGGCAAGACACCTCTGACACGCCCACGATCCATCACTATCAGCCTCGCCTTTTTGTCTGTTATCGTATAGCAGTATCTCGAAATCATGAACCTTCTGGAAGCATAAGAGAGGGAGATCTTTAAGCAGGTATAAAGGCCCACACTTGCGACAAAGGGAGGATCCTGAACTCTAACTCTCTCTAGCTTTCTTCTGCTAGCTAACTCTTGTCTGTTCCCGAGTGATTGACTTGAGCGTCGGAGGGTTCCCAACGGAACATCCGGTCTCCGAGGACTTTTCTTGTAGGAGTCCGTTTCTCTGGCGTTCAAGGAAGGTTGCTTGGCGTCAACAAATTGGCGCCAGAAAGGGGGGCGAAGAAGGAAAAAGCTTGGAACCTATCATCGAATGCTTCTCTTTCCCCGAGCTTTCTTCTGCAATGGTGATGACCCATGCGCGAGAGGTCTCCGCCAGTCTGCTGGGGGGCAGCATCAAGGGGCTGATCCGCTGGCGATTGGCCCCTCAGCTCCCCTAGTCGACATCCCTGTACCACCACCGCAGCAGCCTAAAGAAGACTGGCTTGCTGCCCTTGCCGCGCAAGTTCAATCTTTGGCGACCATGGTCCAAGGCCTACAGCATCAAGCGGCAGCTGCTCAGCACCCGGAGCCTCTCCCGTCAGTGCCAGGGGTGATCCAACCCAGCCAACACTCTTCTCAGAGGAGATCTTCCGTCCGAGAAGCTCGCCACCGCCGCGCTTCGCATAAGCCTCACCGCCGGAAACCAAGAGGCCCCGGTCACTCTCTAGCCACGCCAGTGCATCTCCCAAGCGGCATGGGAAGGAGGCTGAGCGCCTTCGTCAGCATCGCCGCCACTCTTTTTCCTCCTCGGAATCCTCGAGGGGGGTCCTTTGACGGCAGAATAGCCCGCTGAGCTGAGCGTCGGCTCGACGAGTACAACCAGCGGTTGGAGGAGCTTAGCTACCGGATCACCAACCCACCAGAGGCGGATTACGACAGCCGGCCACCGCTGTCCCGCCGAATCATGGAGGAGCCAATCTCGACCCGGTTCCGCCTTCCTCAGCTGGACTCGTATGATGGGACCACGGACCCCCTGGACCATTTAGAAAGTTACAAGGTCCTTAAGCAGGTCCAAGGGGCAACTGATTCGCTCCTATGCATTGCCTTCCTCGCCACTTTGAAGAAAGCTGCTCGAGCTTGGTACTCCCGCCTGCCGCGCCACGGAGTATCGACTCCTTCCACCAACTGGAGAGGGCCTTCCTCGCCCATTTTGATGCATGTCGGAAGACTCCAAGGGTGGCAAACAACCTCTTTTCCATCCAGCAAAAGAGTAGCGAGTCCCTGCGGGACTACGTCGCTCGGTTCAAGAAGGCAGCCCTGAAAGTCTACAACCTCGATGACTCCGTGGCCACCCTGGCCTTGAAGCGAGGGCTCCGCCCCTCCTGCTTCGCTTACTCCCTCGATAAGAAGCCGCCGAGCTCCTGAGCCGGGCCCAGAAGTATATCCGCGCTGACGAGGCTGACTCCTCCCGGTGCGAGGCTAGCGAAAGCACCACCAAGAGGCCAGTTCGTCCAGAGCCTGCTGAAGTTCGACCCAGAAGGCCCGAGCCCCCTCGTCGACCGAACAATCATCCCCGAGCTCCTGCACCGAGGGACGGCCCTACACTCCTTTGATCGCCCCGATATCGCACATCCTGCTCGAGATCGAGGGCGAGCCTTGACGAGGCTGACTCCTTCCGGTGCGAGGCTAGCGGAAGCACCACCAAGAGGCCGCCCGTCCTGAGCCTGTTGAAGTTCGACCCAGAAACCTGACCCCCCTGTCGACCAGACAATCGTCCCCGAGCTCCTGCACCGAGAGATGGGCCCTACACTCCTTTGCTCACCCCGATATCGCACATCCTGCTCGAGATTGAGGGCGAGTCCTATCTTCAGCGCCCACCTCCATGAACCCGAAGATCCCCGCAACAAGAACCTCTACTGCCGCTACCACGGGAACCATGGCCACGACACCGACGACTGTCGCCAGCTGAAGAAGGCGATAGAGGACCTTATCCAGCATGGCCACCTGGAAAGTTCGTCCAAAGGAACAACCCGGGTGCTCCTGGCCCATCAGCGCCTCCGCCATCGATGATCGACAATGCTCCAACCGAGAAGACGGTGGCGATGATTTCCTGGGGGGCAGGTGGCCCTCAAGAGGCCAAGAGGGGAGGGGAGTTAGATCCTGTAATTCCCTTTTTCTAAAAGGGACTTAGAGGGGGTGGTCAATAAAAACGATGATAGCGTCGTTATGTCATGACGATAGCTAAGCATCCTGTAAAAAGAATTCTGGTCGATAGTGGGAGCTCAGTGGATGTTTTGAATTATGATGCTTTTGTTCGCATGAACCTGTCACCGACCTGCTTCGGACCTATCGCCACACCCTGATGGGGTTCATCGGAGATTCCATGAAGGTCGAGGGGGAGATCACTCTTCCTGTCACGGCTGGCACGGCCCCGCGCCAAAGCACAGTTTTCATGAGCTTCCTGGTGGTCCGGGTGCCCCTCGCCTATAACGCCATCCTCGGAGGCCCAGGCTTAACCTCTTGGATGTCGTTATCTCCACCAAGAGGCTCCTGTGAGGTTCCCCACCTAGCAAGGGGTCGGGAGATGTGGGGGGAGCAGAACCTGCCCCACTTTGCTACCACATGGCCCCTAGCCCTCAAGGGGCAGTATCCGCACCTGCACCAGAAGCGTTGGACCCCCGAGACTCAAAGAGAAGGGGAGAACCGGCCGAACATCTGCTGTCCTTCCCTCTGGGGGAGGACCCGACGCAGACCGTCCAGATCGGGGCCCTGCTTCCGAAGGGGGCCCATGATCAGCTCCTTGCTTTCCTGCGGCTAATGCTGATATCTTCGCCTGGTCGGCATCCACATGCCAGGCATTCCGGAGGAGGTGATTACCCACCAACTCAATATTAAGCCGGAGTGCCAACCTGTTCGAAAGAAGAAGAGGAGCTTTGCTTCAGACAGATAGAAGGCCATAGACGAAGAGGTGCGCAAGCTGACGGCGCCGGACACATTCGCGAGGTGCACTACCCGACTGGCTGGCGAATGTTGTAATGGTCCGCAAGGCCAGTGGGAGTTGGAGGATGTGTGTGGACTTCACCGACCTCAACAAGGCGTGCCCCAAGGACAGCTTCCCGCTGCCTCGGATCGACCAGCTGTGGACGCCACAGCAGGCCATGAGACGCTCAGCTTCATGGATGCCTTCTCGGGTAAAACCAAGAAAGGAATTTACTGCTACAAGGTGATGCCGTTCAGGTTGAAGAATGCAGGAGCCACCTACTAGAGGTTGATGAACAAGGTCTTCGAGGACCAGATCGGGCGCAACATGGAGGTGTATGTGGACAACATGCTGACCAAGAGCACCCACGCCATGACCATGTTGTCGACCTTGCGGAGACCTTTGCCAACCTGCGCCGGTACCGAATGAGGCTGAACCCCGCAAGTGCACCTTCGGAGTTGCGGCGGGCAAGTTCTGGGCTTCATGGTGACGCAGCGAGGAATTGAAGCCAACCCAGACAAAATCTGAGCCATCTTGGATATGAGGCCCCAGCTAATAAGAAGGAGGTGCAACGTCTAACCGGAGGGTGGCAGCCTTGAGTCGCTTCATGTCAAGGTCAGCGAAAGGTGTCTGCCCTTCTTTAAGGCGCTACGCAAGGTCAACAGCTTCGAGTGGACAAAGGAGTGCCAGGCAGCTTTCGAGGAGCTGAAAAAATTTCTATCCACTCCTCTGCTACTGTCCAAGCCGAGGGGCGGGGAGGAACTCTTTTTGTATCTTGCAGCCTCCCCCGAGGCCGTCAGCTCCGTGCTTGTCCGCATGGATGCCGACGAGATCCAGAAGCCGGTCTACTACACTAGCAAAGTGCTCCACAACGTCGAGACGAGATACTCTAAGACCGAGAAGATCATCTTCGCCCTGGTGGTCTTAGCCCAGCGCTTCCGACCCTACTTCCAAGCTCATCCAATCGTGGTGCTCACGGACCAACCACTTCGGACTATCTTGTCCCATCCTGACACTTCCGGTCGGCTGGCCAAATGAGCCATCAAGTTGGGGGAGTTTGATTTATCCATTCAGCCAAGGCTTGCAATGAAGTCCCAGGTGTTAGCCGACTTTCTGATCGATGCACTTGGGCAGAGGAGCATCCGAAGGAGTTGCACTCAGAGGCGCACATGGAGTCCCCTACGGCCGAGGGAGTGGGGAAGGAAGACTGGATCCTTCATGTGGATGGAGCAGTAAATTCTCAAGGGAGTGGGGCTGGACTTATTCTTGCAAGCCCCGAAGGGGAGGTGGAGTATGCCCTCCGATTTCTGTTCCCGGCCACCAACAACCAAGCGGAGTATGAAGCCTTGCTGGCAGGGATGAAGCTAGCCAAGGAGCTCGGTGCGGAGCGTCTGAGGGCTTTCACAGACTCCCAGCTGGTCTCTGGGTAGGTTGTCGGGGAGTATGAGGCCAGAGACCCATTCATGTCTCGTTACCTGAGTAAGGTGCAGTCCCAAGCCTCTCGGTTTTCATATTTTTGCGTCAGCTACATTCCCCGAGCGAAGAATGCCAGGGCTGATGCATTGTCTCGCTTGGCCACTTCGGCCAACGGAACCTTGGGAAGGACATACGTGGAGCATCTGCAAGTCCCAAGCATTGAAGCGGCAGTGGAGGAAGCACTGCCGATCGAGCAAGAGCCCTCCTGGATGGATGCCTACATCCGATACTTGACCGATGGCACCCTCCCAGAAGACCCGACTGAGGCCAAATTGCTCAAGCGACGGGCCCCAAGGTTCTTGATGATAAACGGGAAGCTCTATCGAAAATCATTCTCATACCCGGTCCTCAAGTGTCGGACCTATTGAAGCTGACTACATCCTGCGAGAAATCCATGAAGGTATATGCGGAAGTCATCTGGGGGCAGAGCCCTAGCGTACAAGGCCTTGCGGTAGCGGTATTATTGGCTGACTATGAGGGACGACACGGCCGAGCTTGTCAAGAAGTATGATAGCTGCCAGCGCCATGCCAACATCCAGCGGCAGCCGACATCTCAGCTGACCCCCCTGGCGGCACCTTGGCCTTTCGTCCAGTGGGGGATGGACATCTTAGGGCCGTTCTCCCTGCCTCCGGCCAGCGTAAGTTCCTGTTGGTGGCTGTCGACCACTTCACTAAATGGATCGAGGCTGAGGCGCTTGCCAAGATCACTGAGAGTAAGGTGAGGTCCTTCTTTTGGAAGTCTATAATATGCCGGTTCGGGCTCCCACATACCCTGGTCACCGACAATGGCCGGCAGTTCGACAACGCATCCTTTCGAGGATTCTGCGCCGAGCTAGGCATCCTTCAGCGATTCACCTCGGTAGGCCACCCTCAGACCAATGGTACGGCCGAGGTGACTATTATCCTCTAAGGACTAAGAGCCCCTTGGTGACCACAAAGGGCGCTGGATGGAGGAGCTACCCAACGTGCTATGGGCCTACCATACAACACCACGAGTCCCCACCAGAGAAACCCCCCTTCAGCCTTGTCTTCGGATCCGAGACCATCATTCCTGTGGAGATCGGCACCCCGAGCCGCAGAATGGAAGCCTACAGCGAGGAAGACAACCCGAGCTAGTTGCGGGCCAACCTCGACCCGGTGAGGAGGTGCGGGACCGGGCGCGACTCCGGATGGTAGCCTATCGACAACGGACGACCAGGTATTACAACGCTCGCGTTCACTTTAGAACCTTCTTGCCAAATCTAGTCCTCCGGCGGGCTGAAGTCTCAAAGCCGATGGAGGGAGGCAAATTAGCACCAAACTGGGAGGGGCCCTACCGAATCACCGAGGCACTCCGCCATGGAGCATACAAAATCGAAGAGCTATACGGAAAGCCACTCCCGCGGACGTGGAATGCCGACAACCTCCGTCGGTATTATCGATAGTGTACCCTATTCTTACGTTAAATTTCATGTTTGCACTCTTTCGGACTCTTGACCCGCTATTAATAAATATGAGTTCAAGCATCTCAGCTTCTCAACAAAAGCCCAATGTACCATTGGCATCGAAGACCCAATATACCATCGGATTCAAAAAGCCCGAGGCCAACTCGGCATGGAAAGCCCAATGTACCATTGGCATCGAAGACCCGATGTACCATCGGATTCAAAAAGCCCGAGGCCAACTCGGCATGGAAAGCCCAGTATACCACTGGCAGACCCGATGTACCATCATGGAAAGCTCAGTATACCACTGGCAGACCCGATGTACCATCAGCTCTCAATAAAAAGCCCAATGTACCATTAGCATCAAAGACCCAATGTACCATCGGATTCAAAAAATCCATGGCCAGCTCAGCATGGAAAGCCCAGTGTAACACTGGCACACCGATGTACCATCGGCTCTCAGCAAAAAGCCCAATGTACCATTGGCATCGAAGACCCGATGTACCATCGGATTCAAAAAGCCCGAGGCCAGCTCGGCATGAAAAGCTTAGTGTACCACTGGCACACCGATGTACCATCGGCTATCAATAAAAAGCCCAATGTACCATTGGCATCGAAGACTTGATGTACCATCGGATTCAAAAAGCCCAAGGCCAGCTCGGCATGGAAAGCCCAATGTACCACTGGCACACCCGATGTACCATCGGCTCTCAAAAAAAAGCCCAATATACCATTGGCATCGAAGACCCGATGTACCATCAGCTCTCAACAAAAAGCCCATATACTATTGGCATCGAAGACCTGATGTACCATCAGCTCTCAACAAAAAGCCCAAGGCCAGCTCGGCATGGAAAGCCCAGTGTACCACTGGCACACCGATGTACCATCAGCTCTCAACAAAAAGCCCAATGTACCATTGGCATCGAAGATCCAATGTACCATTGGATTCAAAAAGCCCGAGGCCAGCTCGGCATGGAAAGTCCAGTGTATCACTGGCAGACCCGATGTACCATCGGCTCTCAACAAAAAGCCCAATGTACCATTGGCATCGAAGACCCGATATACCATTGGATTCAAAAAAAAAAGAAGCCCAAGGCCAGCTCGACATGAAAAGCCCAGTGTACTACTGGCACACCGATGTACCACCGGCTCTCAAAGAAGCCCGAGTTTCCCTCGGCACTCCGAGCGGCGCGCACCGGTCCCCAAAGGTCCGAATCCTTAGGGCAGATGCGGCCCCAGGTTCGACCTTAGCTCTCCCGAGGGTTCAGTCCTACATGACTAAGTCGCTCGTGAATGGGGGAAAGCTTCCCCTTAGTGCCAGCGAAGCCCCCAGAGATTCCCACGTCAGTAACCTAAGGACTCATAAAAGATATCGCAATTAGAATTTTTATTGATGAAAAAACTATACTTTATTGATATCAGTGTTTACAAAATGCCGACCAAGTCGAACTTGGTACAAAAACAAAATAAAGAACTGCAATGAGTTCAAGGGTCGACCGCATGCTCATCGTCAGAAGGCGCCCCCTCAGATCCCTGATCTAGATTGACATCCATGGCCTGGGGGAGGTTCAAAACTCGGGCTATCTTTTCCCTAGCGTCACTGAACCCTAGACGTAAGAGTCTGCGTTGGCTTCAACTAGCTCATGGGCGAAATGCTCCAATGCCTTGAATTCCTCCACGGCCGCGGCAGCCCTGGCCACGGCAGCTGCCTCCACCTTCGCGGCTCGGGCCTCCCTCTCCGTAGTCAGAGAGGCAGCCGCCGCCCTCTCGGCCTCCTTAGCGTTCTCCGCAGCCTCGGCCCGCTTCGCCCGATCCTCGGCCGCCTGAATGGCCGAGTTCAAGTCGGCTATATGGAGATTACGAGCCTCAATGGCGCCCTCAGCCTCTGTAAGATGATTAAGTGCCGCCCGTAGTTGGTCGGCAGCGGCCTCGGCCCGGCTCTCGGCCTTCTTTATTTCTTCGGCACAGTCGGCCCTCACCGACTCCAAGGCCTTCTCAGCAGCCTCGGCCCGGGCCTGGGCATCCTCAGCATCCTGCTGGACTTGGCGGATGATGGCTTCCCCCTCGCCGATGGCCTTCCGGGTGTCAGCTATGCAAATTGTTTAAGTGCTCTAAATCAAGGGCAAGGAAAAAGCTACTTACTCGGACGAGGGCTGAGAAGACCTCCCGGAAGAACCTGTTCGCCCCCAGAGTCCGGAGGTCCTCCTGAATGTCAGGCTGAACGACGTGAGACATAAGCTGTTTAGCCCAGCGCCCATCGTTTATCAAGGAAAAACTGCGAGGGATCAGCCCGACCCTGTCCCCCTCGGCGGTCTAGACGTGCTCCGGCTCGGCGTGCAGAGGGCTGTTCACTAGTATCTGCTCGGGGGGCGGACTCGCCGCCCCTGATGGCCCTTTCCCCCAACTCTTGTCCGCTTCGGCCGAGGTTGGTTCGTGGGGAGCTTGAGGCTCCATTGCCGCCGGCTCCAGCATCGCCGCCCCTTCTGGCGGGGTGTCGGCCATCAGGTCCACCTCCAGAGCTGGTGGAGACTCTCGCTGCACGGGCGGCTGGGATACCCGTACAGTAAGGCGCTTCGGGGCCGGCGCTTGCTGCCCCTCTCTCGGACCGCCCCGGGCCCTCATCCTTTTGGCCGCTGCCTTCCTGAGTATGGCGGTCGGAGGCTTCATCGCTACACAATATCGGCCGGGGTTAGCAAAAAAAAAAAAAAAAAGAGAAGAAGAAGGGGAGGGCAATTTGGCTAAGTGCTATGGCGTCTATTACTCACCGCTCTGTAAGGTGAGGCCTGCCAGCCGGAGGTTGTGCTCCGACAGAAGCAAGTTATATCTGGGGATGTCGGCAATCAACAGTTGCCCCAGCGCTTCTTTATCTCCTGGGAGGACAGTGGAGTTCATGTTGGGTCAGAGATCGGGATCCCCCCACTGGGGCTTGACTTGATCAATGTCAACAAAAAAGAAACGGAATTTCCATCCCTTGACCGAGGAAGGGAGAAGTAACTTGAGGACGCGATCGGGTCGGGGCTGGAACAGCCACCAACCCCTCTGCTGCCTAAGGGTGTAAAAACAACGAAAGAGGGAGAATCGGGGGGTAATTTGAAGGTGGTGACAAAGATGAGAAAGGCGCAAACGGTCCGAAGGGAGTTCGGGACCAGCTGAGGAGACAAGGAGTAATAGTCTAAAAGGTTGATAAAAAAGGGATGAAAGGGTAGACGAAGACCTAACCTAAGAGATATCTCATAAACGGCCACTCTACTGGGCCGAGAGGAGACCACCCTGTCATCGGGAGTCGGAAGGAAGAGCCCGACATCTCGGGGTACATGGTAACGGGTCCTAATGTTTGCCAAGTCTTGGCCCGTCACAGTGGAGGCGGTCCCCGTCGGGGATTCCGCCCTCGCCCTCGAAGAGGTGCTGGCCGCCGCCTGGCACCTCCCTGCTGGGGCTCGGCCGGCCGCTGCCAGGCGTCTCCTTGTGGGATGGTGGCCGGCCGCTGGGCGAGAGGAAGGCGGTCCTCTGGATCGGAGGACCTTGAAATAGAGGGAGATGGAGAGGCACGAAGCCTCGAAGGGGAAATATGGTCGTCAGAAGGGGCAGAAGAGGTCCAGGAATCAGAGGAGGCTATGGAGGAGGTTAAGAAGGAAGGAAAAGAGCTAAAAGGAGACGGAAGGCTGACCTGTAGCAAAAAAATAGCGGAGACTGGTCTCAGGTTGCAGGAAAGACGAAAGCCAGGGGGAACGATGACAGATGAAGCAAAATGATGAGATTCAGCCCTCACCCGGGTTTTATCAGATTTTAAATCGTCCCGCCTTGTTCAGCTAGCCACGCGGGCTCTCGCTATAGGTTGGGCCTCCTCGGCAGGCGCTCGGCATATGGGATAATGCGCCTTCGACCAATGATGAGATACCGCTGACATCAGCGTCATGATGGCCATGATGGCGGCCGCTTTCCATAAGTTTCGAGAGGATAGCCCAGCCTTGGAAATGATCCCTGCAAATCGGACGGACAGCCATGACTGCCGCTTCACATCCCCCAGGTCACCCGCACTAAGTTATTGCAGCATCTGAAGGCACGTATCCGGGAGAGTTGGCGATGGATAGGGATCAGCCAGTAGGGAGATAACGCCCCTTTCGCCTTGCGAAAGTGGATCTGCTTCGTCTCATAAGCGAGGGAGCATCTGATATGGCTGATCCAGCACTATCAGGGTTAACGGTAAAAGGGACTGACGGTGTCCCGCTTCGGCCTCCTTCAGCCTCGAGCTTTTCAATCTCGGCATTGAGCTTCCGCAATGGTCTGGCCTTTGGGACCAGTAGCTTACCATGCCCCATTAAGGTGTATGGCCCGCCAGCCATACCTCATAACGGCGCATGCCTGATGCAACCATAGCCACCCGACACGCGTAATACCGTATTGGCAAGTGGCAAATGAGGCAAGACACCTCTGACACGCCCACGATCCATCACTATCAGCCTTGCCTTTTTATCTGTTATCGGATAGCAGTATCTCGAAATCATGAACCTTCTGGAAGCATGAGAGAGGGAGATCTTTGAGTAGGTATAAAGGCCCACACTTGCGACAAAGGAAGGATCTTGAACTCTAACTCTCTCTAGCTTTCTTCTGCTAGCTAACTCTTGTCTGTTCCCGGATGACTGACTTTAGCGTCGGAGGGTCCCTACCGGAACATCTGGTTTTCGAGAACTTTTCTTGCAGGAGTCCGGCGAGAAGGACGCGTCAACATGATCTGCTTGCAATGACACCATAGATTCGGAATTTGTTTCATGTTTCAGTTAATAGGCACTTTTGTTTCCATGGTACTCAAGCAACAAGGACAGTAGTTTAGCTATCATCTCCTACCCATGATTACTTACAGATTTTGTCTTCTGATGCACTGACCACTCATAGATTCCTATTATAGGATCATAAACCAAATCACAAGAGAAGCCACTCTTACAATATCTAAGGCACTAGCAGCAATGCCTATTTATGAACATGAGATGATACAAAAGAGGATGCACCAACAAGTCAAACAGGAACAACCAAAGATCAAAGTATTCTGAGAACTTACTTCCTTTCTGGGGAATAATTAAAAAATCACCATCGGCATTGCAAAAGGCATAACGATCCATGGATTTGTTAGCGCCATATCTACACATACACAATGGAATGTCAAAATCAAAAGCAGTAACTATGGTATACAGCATATTCTTGCGCAAGAGTTGTCCTTTCTAATTGCATATAATATGGAACCATTTGGATGTCACAAGGCCCTTGTTTCCAAAAGTGCCATGGCAATACCTCACAAAATTAAAATAGAAGGACAAGTAGAACCAATTCAATATTTTCATGTGACAATGCAGTTGCATCTTGTGGCTACGCACTAAAGGTTTCTCCAAACAAATAATACTATAATAATCTTGAGATGAAATTAATTAACCAAAATTGAGAGACATAACTCCATCGTTCAGGATTTTAACTTTTTTGCCCATCAGGGCCTTTAAGTTCAAACAAATTATGGGCTGGCTGAGGTTGGATGGAGGCTCCCTATGCACTAATTTAGATGGCTAAAACCTTAGTTTCTTTTTTTTTTTTTTTTTTTGCTTCTGTTCTTTTCTTCCCCAGAAACTAGTTTAAGAGAGCCACTCCAATGTGGCTAGAAATCTGGGTATGATAAGTTGATGCTAAAGTTTGGACTTTGGACAGGTATTTTCCTGCAGAGAAGAGGGAGGAGGCTCTTTTAGCAAGAGAGGAAGGGGAAGACCACTAAATTCTCTAGGAATCAGGCCTGCGAGCCTGGCTCAGGGATACTTTAGCTTCTGTGTAGTTCTTCAAAGCCCAACACAAAGGATCTGAACCATAATAGTTTTACTAAAATCTTTACTTTTCAAGTGCAGTGCAAAATTGAGGCACTTATAAAAAGTATTCCAGAAAGTAGAAAAAACATTCATTTGAAGCTTTCTGAGTTATCTGTGAAGGACAAGATGTGCACCAATGGAAGAGAGAAAAAAAAAAAAAATCTAAGAACACCAATTTATATACTTTATCAGCAGCTCATCAAAGGAGACATCCCCATGACCTGGGGCGACATTCAAACCACAAACCTGCATCAAAAGATTGTGAATACTAAGAAAGAATGAATATATAGGGAACTAGCCCAGAAAACGAATGTTACCTGGACAGCTGGATGCATGACATAGGTGTCAGGTGTCCAAATGTCCAAAAGAGTTGGACACAAGGACCTTCATAAAATTGGACATTAAGGCATGTCCATATTGTATAGATGTGTTTATAAACATGCATATTTATGTATATAATGAATATTTCGTTAGACCAATTGCATGGTAATTCAATAGAGTGTATCAACTTGTTATAATGTGATGTTAGACATGAAGCTTCCAGGTATAAGTGCAAAAAGTTGATACATAACTATGATGAATCTTGATTTACTAATATTAAGTGTCAATGAGTGTCAAGAAGAGTCAAGATGTTCATGCATCCAAAGCCAAAGAGTGTTTTTCTGCAGTTGCAGAAAGGATAAAAATGAATATCCTGCAAACCCAAGAGTGTTTTTCTGCTCTACTATATTCATTAACAAACGTATCATGGAAATTATATGCCTGATATAGCATAAGCCAGCAAAGATTATTCTAGAATATGTAAATATTAACCTGACAAATTTTTCCACTTAAAGATTAGCTACTGAAAGATTCTATTACATTACATGTGAATGGCATATCCATATCGAAGGAAAGAGCTCCCTCCTCCACAAATGGTACACAATCCATCAATGAAATCAGTTGGAGCATCAGGAATATCTGCGGGCTTCCAGCGCAACTGAGTAGGTGTAGCAGAGCTTGTTAACTGGTTGAACTCACTGACAAGGTGTTCATGGCGAGGAATGCGAGGGTGGAACGGCTCATGAGTAACAGAGGGTTTTATACGATATAACCAGCTGTAAAAGAGGGAAAAAAAAAAAAGTAACACATCAACTTCCAGAGACACATTTCAAAAGAACAATCTCACAAGACGCTATCGTAAAATATATATCCTCAAGTTTGTGATAAACAAACAAATTCGTCTGTGTGCGCATGTATGGCACTGTGTGCCTGAGTAGGTGTCTGCATGTTTGTATGGATATATTTCCATTCAAACAGCGGACAGGACGATTGTATGGAAAGGATTTTTTTTTTTTTTCCTTTTAACAGCGGACAGGACAATTGTATGAAAAGGTTTTTTTTTTTTTTTTTCCTTTGTAAAAACCACTGACTGCATCATTGACCAAATCCCCCAGTCAAATAGAAAGCCCAAAAAACATTCTAACATAGAAATAGCATGTCGTAAAGATGTTGGAAGAAAAGCATCAACGCATTTAAAATCTTACTTAGAAAAGCGCAGTTAGTTGCATGATTCGCAGAAACCTTCAAACAAGTCTATATAGAATTTTCTCTTTCGTTATAAAATCCATTGATCAACTCGGTGATCCTAAATTCAGCGGGATGAACCAAGAAAAAGTTTCTCTATACCATTAAATTCTAATTTTAACTCCAGAGGAAGGAAACAGAAAAACAAAATTCTCATATCCAACGACTCTGACAAACTAATGACCGACTAGATAGTATTCGCACTCTGATCGTAGAAGCAAATCAGGAATTCTCCAATAAAGAAAGCATAGGAATTAAAATCAGAAGGAAAGAAGGGGTCCGAAATTGCAGCTGATTTCAAGGCCGGGTGAGGGCTTGCCGGGGTACCTCCGCTGGTTTTGCTTGCGAGGGACGGTGAAGGCGGTGCCAGAGATCTGCTCGGCGTAGAGGCCATAGGGGCAGCGGAGGGGGTTGTTCTGCTCCGTTGGCAGCGCCCCCGGCAGCGCCTCAGACGAGAAGTGGTTGCCGAAGCCGGACTGGTACTCCAGCTCTGCCCATCCGCCGGAGTCGTCGGACGCAGGCTTCTCCATGGCCGGGGGCAGGTGAGAGGAAGAACGGGCTCCGAGGGAGGGAGTGGGAGGAAAGGGGTGGGAGTGGCAGCGGTGGCGATCATGTCTTTCATATTTATAACTAGAGCCGTGCCTCGGAAGGAAAAAACGTAAGCCGGTCCGCGGTTGGAACGATTATCACGCACGCGGCTGCGATTTATTACGATTTACGAGATAAGGATGCGAGGCGCAGGATAAGGCGGATGCTTCATTGCCATGGTGGCCCCATCGTCAATCGTCCCTTCATTAATGTCGTTTATGATTTATCGCGGTTCAAGTAACCGCTTCCACCAGACAGGCAATATAAAATATAACAGATAGGGTAGGGGCATTTAATGTCTCAATTTCATCAAACTCTTACGATCCATATAAGTACCCATAACTTTTTTATTATTTTTTTAAATTTAAATATTTTTTATAATTCAAATACTTATTTTGCGGTTTAAATTTTATATTATATAACATTCCTTTTATGATTGCATTCCCACTTACTTTATGCTTGTTGGGAGAGGAATGCACATCCAGGCTATTTGCCCGTTATATGGTCAGAAGAAGAAGGCCACTGATCATGCCATTTTCAGTTGCTTTAAAGCGAAGCAGATCTGGCGTTGGCCACTGGGGCTCCTCTATTGCCTTAGCAGCGACTCGGCATATAGCTTTTATAGCTTGAGAGCCCCCTTATCTAGGGTTTGTCAAAATTAATTTCGATAGAAATGTTCATGGTCATTGTGCTGACTTGGCATTTATTATTCGTGGGATTGATGGTGTGATGTTGGCGACGGGTGGCTTTGGCCTCCTTGACCCTCTAATCGAGCTTTATGTAGCATGGACAGGTATTTCATATGCCACCCGGATACTCCATGTTCAATGTCTTATTATCAAGGGTGACTCCACTACGGTTATCCGATGGGTTCGGTAGGATTATTGTGATCACATCCCTACCAACCCTCTTCTTTATGATATTTGGGCCATCCTCCGGGATGTTCCTGTTGTCTAGATACGGCATATCTAAGCGCGGCAGATTGGGTTGCGGCTTCAGTCGCCTATCATTTCGATTTTTGGGTTTGGAAACAGGGCGATCCATGCCCCTTGTATTAAATCAAATACTATTTTCTGATGTATCTGGGTTGACTCGCACCAGACTAGGTGATCACCCGTTCTTACCCAAAAAAAAAATTGTAAAATTTTTTTTAGCTTTTAAAGCTTTATTGCGAAACAAATTTGAGGTATATTCTAGAAGTTATTTTTTTTTCTCTTTCTTATTTTATTAAAAAATACATAAAGAATTTATTAATATTAAGGCATTAAATGTTTGCTCTAAACTTTTTTAGAAATAAATAAAAATATAAAACGCATCTTAACGAACGCTTTGATAGCACACGTGACTAAATCCCTAATAAAAAGAAATAATAACGTTATTAATATTATATATATAAATATTTTATTAACTGATATAAATGTTTAAATTTAAAAATATTATTTTTATTCTAAATAAAAACAATTAAATAACCACCATTGTTCTTATTATATTACACTCATAAAAAATAATGTTGATCACATGGATATTCGTAGTTAGCTTAGCTATTGCATTTTTATAATGATTTTTTTTAAAAATTTTAAGTTTTAATTCTATACGCAATGCTTTGTATCCTTGAATTTCTTATCATTTATAATATCATTCACATAAGGTCAAAAATGAACTCTTCTTTTGTGGCTCATTATACTGGATCTTGGTTATGGAGACCGGGTGTCCCTCGTCCTACTCTTCTGCAGCAAATTTTGTCCTCTGATGTATCTGAACTGATTCGCACTAGACTTGTGTGATCGCCTGTTTGTACCAAAAAAAAATTGAACTCATGATTGCCTATCATATTTTTAAATATAAATCACATAAACTCTTTGCTGAGACAAGAGAACAATATAATAACCCATCGCTTTCAATGGTCCTAATTTTATTACTATTGTTTCACTAATTAATAAGTGATAACGGCCCCCCTAAGGTAGTGTTTGATAGAAAAAATATTATCCATTGATAAGTATACGGGATAGAGTTTGTCCCTTGGCTATCCCTAGGGATATCCCTTGACTATCCTATTGATCATATTAAATGCAAAAAGGTAAATCCATAGGATAACTTTTTTTTACTCTTATTTGGAGGGATAACCAGCTATTCCTGCATTCTCTCGGGAATAAATTGAGGGGATATCCCATGGTTAACCATGGATTATCCCTTTGGTTAACTTTATTCCCAACTATCCCTTATAGTTATGGCTTTTGAGAATAAGAGGAAATATCCAGGGGATATCCCCTCTTATCCCCTATTTCAAATACTACCTAAATGTTGAATGCCTGCTTGATGGGAGCAGGCGGTGAAGGGATTTGAGTATAAATAGGGAACCCTTCCTAAGGCTTTCAACAAGGTTATCGAAAGAAAAACCAAAATAAGCGGAGGCATTGAGTCCCTGATCAAGAGCACATCCTGAGGGCATACACCATCAGAGTGCGATGGCTCATTGATTGGAAAAACTCAATCAAGATCCATCGAGAGGAGGAGGAAGATCAATCAAGATCCCTCGAGAGGAGGAAAATCAAGATCCCTAGAGAGAAGGAAGATCAAGATCCCGTGCAGCTAATTCAAGGAAGATCGAATTCCTTACCTCATCAGAAAGAAAATTAATAATAATGGTTGGAGTATTTATCGATCTTAACTTGCATGATAAATATATTGATACCGTATTTTTGCATATTTGATATCGTGATCAATATATTTAAATTAAGTCTTACATTTGGTATCAGAGCAATTTAAACCTCTGCCTTATTTTGTGAGTGTTTCCATCAAAGTTTCTCTTTTCAAACAATTTATGCCGTGTGTTTTCCGTTTTCAGTTTTTCGGATCTCAGGTTTCGATTTTTTGCTCAGTTCTGATTTTTGTTCACGGAATTGAGCAGAAACCATTAAACCTATCTCAGATTCCGATTTTTGTGGAAACAAAACGTGGCCTCTTCTTTTTCTATTAAAGATTTCTTTCTGGCATTAAAGGTTTCTCGGATTTCTTTCTGGTATTAAAGAGATAGCATTTAAGAAAAGAAGAGAAAAGAAACGTAGCATTAAAGAAAGGAAAAAGTAAAGAAAGGAAACGCAGTGGAAACGTGGCTTCCATAACCACATGCGGTGACATATTAAAAAGAGAGAAAACGTGGCATGTTTCGATTTTCGATTTTCTCGCTTATAGTCTTTCCGTTCTCTCACGGGATTTAAAATCTGGATTGGTTGAATTTTAAATGTTGTATTAAATCATGTGACATGATTTATTTTTATCATTTGTTTCTTAAGTTTAAATTTTTGTATTAAAATACGCCTCCTGAGTCTCTATGCCTACGGTGTTTTGCATAGACTGGCCCAAGGGAATAATGAGCTACGGCCGGACGTGTTTTAATTAACAAAAATTTTTCTTAAGATGATAATTTCAAAATTATTAAATAGATAATTGAAATGTTGTCTCCTGTTCTGCATACTAGATTTATTCTATGCATGAATTTGGTGGTAGTGTGAAAATCACAGTGTAAATCCTTTCAAGGTCTGATTGGTCAGTTGGTGTCTAGAAAGGTAAAGAGATTGTGGTTACTTAATTGGTTCCGTTGACTGACCTAAGAAAACCAATGGGGGACCCCCACTTCTCTTTCACTGGCCTGACCAATTTGACTAACTTAGATCTTGATTTGGAAATGTTACGTTGATTAAGATCACTACCTAATAATCATGCTAAATTGGTTAATCTATATGTATATAATGGAATTCAGTGTCATGTGATCAATATGATTTTGATTAATTAAGGAGTAGCCACAGCATCTTTGATTAATCAAAATTATATATTGAGTTGCAAAGATCACATAAGGTTAGATAACATTAATTATGACTAATTATATTAATGTAATGAATCTTATCACACAGGAATTTTTATTGCACTAATATAATTAATTAGGATGTGATAATAAATTATTTTCTTAATTACCCACAGGAATTAAGAAAGGAATATAATTTGTTAGTCACATCATTAAGTTAATGAGTCTATTTGAGTATAATAACTTAGCTCACATGTAGTTATTGTATGTTATTGATTCATGTTATTGCATGTTTACATTGGTAAAACATGACATCAAGTTATATGCCTCAAATTCAATTACATGAACATGATTTTATTTTTATGCAGCTATTTTGCCTGTTAATATTTCTGATATGAAATGTGACGTTCCCGATTTAAGTAGTGGTAATTATAAATTATGGAAGGAGAGAATTCTTCTTCAATTAGGGTGCATGGATATTGACTATGCTATCAGGAAGGATGAACCACATTCAGTTACATCTACTAGCACTCAGGCTGAGATTGCTGCGTATGAACGATGGGAACGGTCCAATCGCCTCAGTATGATGTTCATACGTACTAAAATTTTTGCTAGTATACGTGGTTCAATTCCTGAGTGCAAAAATGTCAAGGAACTTCTGAAGGCTATTGATGCACAATTTGAGTCTTCAGATAAGGCACTGGCTAGCACCCTAATGACAAAATTATCATCAATGAAGCTCACTACGATTGGAGGTGTGCGTGAGCACATCATGAAGATGAGGGACATTGCGGCTCAGTTGAAATCCCTAGAGGTTGAGATGTCAGAATCTTTCTTGGTGCACTTTATTTTAAGCTCACTCCCACAGCAGTATAGTCCCTTCAAAATATCTTACAACATACATAAGGACAAATGGTCAATTAATGAACTTCTGACCATGTGTGTTCAAGAGGAAGGGAGGCTGATTTTAGAAATGGGAGAAAGTATACATTTAGTCACTCAGAGAAAGACTAAAGCTCCCAAAGCCAAACGCAAAGGAAAGGGTAAAGTATCCATCCATACAGAAGACAAGAAGGAGTCCAAGTGCTTCTTTTGCAAGAAGAAAGGGCATATAAAGAAAGATTGTCTTAAATTCAAAGCTTGGCTTGACAAGAAAGGTACTCTAACCTCATTCGTATGTCATGAATCCAATTTGGTTATATGTCATAACACATGGTGGATTGATTCTGGTTCTACAATCCATGTTTCAAATACCTTGCAGGGTTTTCTAAATCAAAGGAAACTATTGGGAAGTGAACAAAGCATCTATTCAGGAAACAAGATGGGTTCACATGTGGAAGCAATTGGAACGTGCAGACTTATTTTACATTCTGGTTTTGTTTTGGATTTGGAAAAGACATTTTATATTCCAAGTTTCTCTAAAAATTTGATTTCAGTGTCAAGGCTTGTACCAGCAGGATACTCCTTTAATTTTAATAAAAGCTTTGTTGATTTATTTTATAAATCTAAGCTTATTGGGAATGGTACATTGTCAGACAATCTTTTCAAATTAATTTAAAAAACAATACCACCTATAATGTGATGCACGCCTAAACTGGTATGAAAAGATGTGTTATAAATGAGAATTCCTCTATTTTGTGGCATCGGAGATTAGGTCATATCTCCATTGAGAGAATTAAAAGATTAGTAAAAGATGGAGTACTTGATACTCTTGATTTTACTGATTTTGGCACTTGTGTGGACTGCATAAAGGGAAAGCAAACCAACAAGTCCAAGAAAGATGCCAAGAGAAGTTCGGAAATACTGGAGATCATACATACGGATATCTGTAGCCCAGATATGGATTCGTATGGTCAGAGATACTTCATCTCATTTATTGATGACTATTCACGATATATGTATCTCTACCTACTTCATAATAAGAACGAAGCATTAGATGCCTTTAAGGTATTTAAGGCAGAAGTAGAGAAACAATGCGGCAAGCAAATTAAAATCGTGAGGTCAGATAGAGGTGGAGAATATTATGGTAGATACACTGAGAATGGACAAGCACCTGGTCCGTTTGCTCAGTTTCTTGAAGAAAATGGAATTGTTGCACAATACACCATGCCAGGGTCTCCTGACCAAAATGGTGTAGCTGAAAGGAGAAACCGGACATTATTGGACATGGTAAGGAGCATGATTGTCAGCTCTAACTTACCTAAATCCTTGTGGACTGAAGCTCTTAAAACTGCTGCGTATATATTGAATCGGGTTCCAACCAAGGCTGTTTCCAAAATGCCATTTGAGTTATTTAAAGGTTGGAAACCAAGTTTGCAACATATACGTGTTTGGGGATGCCCATCTGAAGTAAGAGTCTATAATCCACAAGAAAAGAAACTAGACCCAAGGACTATTAGTGGATACTTTATTGGATATGCTGAGAAGTCCAAGGGTTATAGATTTTATTGTCCATCTCACAGCACTAGGATTGTGGAATCAAGAAATGCAAAATTTCTTGAGAATGACTTGATCAGTGGGAGTGATCAATCTCAGTATTTGGCTTCTTCTGAGAAAGATCATTCAGTTATTCCAGCTTCCACTTCAAGTGAGGGATTGGTTGTTATTTATAGCACTCCTCAAACTCAATTAAGTGCCCAACAACAGTCATTGAGATTTCACAAGCTGATGGTAATCTAGAAGATCATGTTATTCATCAACAATCAGTTGTGCAAGATACTCCTCAAGAGGTCATTGACACAACATTAAGAAGATCAACTAGAATAAAGAAATCAGCAATTCCTAATGATTATGTTATGTATCTACATGAATCTGACTATAACATTGGAGCCGAAAATGATCCTGAAACATTTTCACAAGCCATGAGTTCTAAGGAATCAAACTTGTGGTTCAATGCCATGAAGGATGAGATGGAATCTATGGCATCTAATCGAGTCTGGAATCTTGTTGAGTTGCCTGATGGTGTAAAAGCCATTGGATGTAGATGGATCTTCAAAATAAAGAAAGACTCACAAGGCAACATTAAGAGATATAAAGCAAGACTCGTTGCCAAAGAATTCACTCAGAGGGAAGGAATCGACTACACGGAGACATTTCTCCTGTATCCAAGAAAGATTCTCTCCGAATAATTATGGCATTGGTAGCTCATTTTGCTTTTGAGTTACATCAAATGGATGTGAAGACGCATTCCTTAATGGAGATCTAGAGGAAGAGGTTTACATGAAACAGCCTGAAGGATTTTCCTCTGGTGATGGTGAGCATTTGGTTTGCAAGCTTAAGAAATCCATATATGGATTGAAACAAGCCTCACGTTAGTGGTATTTAAAATTTCATGATGTGATCTCTTCCTTTGTTTTTGAAGAGAACATCATGGATCAATGTATATACCAGAAGGTTAGTGGGAGCAAATTTGTTTCTTGGTCCTATATGTGGATGACATTCTACTTGCAACCAATGATAAAGGGTTGCTATATGAGGTGAAACAATTTCTCTCCAAAAATTTTGATATGAAAGATATGAGTGAGGCATCTTATGTCATTGGCATTAAGATCCATAGAGAAAGATCTCGAGGCATTTTGGGATTGTCTCAAGAAACTTATATCAATAAAGTCTTGGAGAGATTTCAGACGAAAAATTGTTCACCAAGTGTTGCACCTATAGTGAAGGGTGACAAGTTCGCTTTGAACCAGTGCCCTAAAAATGAACTTGAACGGGAACAGATGCACAACATTCCATATGCTTCAGCTGTTGGAAGCCTAATGTATGCTCAGGTTTGCACAAGACCTGACATTGCATTTGCAGTAGGAATGTTGGGAAGATATCAGAGTAATCCAGGTTTAGACCACTGGAGAGCTGCTAAAAAGGTCATGAGGTATCTTCAAGGGACCAAGGACTACATGCTCATGTATAACAAACTGATCATTTGGAGATAGAGGGCTACTCAGATTCGGACTTTGCTGGCTGCGTTGATTCTCGAAAATCAACATCAGGATTTATATTTATGTTAGCTGGTGGAGCCATATCATGGAGAGTGCATAGCAGACTTTGACTGCTACCTCTACTATGGAAGCGAAGTTCGTTGCTTGTTTTGAGGCTACATCGCAAGGTGTATGGTTGAAGAGTTTCATCTCAGGGCTTAGAATTGTTGACTCTATTGCTAGGCCAATTAAACTGTACTGTGACAATTCAGCTGCTGTATTTTTGGCTAAAAACCATAAGAGTGGTAGTCGAAGTAAACATATCGACATTAAGTATTTAGCCATAAGAGAACGTGTTAAAGAAAACAAAGTGGTCATAGAACACGTTAGCACTGAATTGATGATAGCTGATCCTTTGACTAAAGGCATGCCAATTAAGAATTTTAAGGATCATGTGATAAGAATGGGAGTTGGTTCCATGATATAATTGTATGGATAACAATTGTACAAAGAAACTCTTATTTCAATTATTTGTTTATTTCTCATTCAGGTGTACACGTTATTTGACTTTTGAGAAATGACAAACTTTTTTTTTTGGACTCTGAATAAACATATGGTTTATTCATTATGTTATGTTGTCACATTTGGAATAGTGGTAAAGAAATTGAATGCATTGTAATACATAGAAGATAATACTCAATTATAGAGGACCTATCGCTATGATTCATGTATTTAGTTTCTTGTTCAGTGTTGATAAAATATACGGACCAAGTGGGAGAATGTAATAACCCGTCGCTTTCAATGGTCCTAATTTTATTACTATGTTTCACTAATTAATAAGTGATAACGCCCCCCCCCCCCCCCTTAAATGTTGAACGCCTGCTTGATGGGAGTAGGCGGTGAAGGGATTTGAGTATAAATAGGGAACCCTTCCTAAGGCTTTCAACAAGGTTATCGAAAGAAAAACCAAAATAAGCGGAGGCATTGAGTCCCTGATCAAGAGCACATCCTGAGGGCATACACTATAGAGTGCGATGGCTCATTGATTGGAAGAACTCAATCAAGATCCATCGAGAGGAGGAGGAAGATCAATCAAGATCCCTCGAGAGGAGGAAGATCAAGATCCCTAAGAGAAGGAAGATCAAGATCCCGTGCAGCTGATTCAAGGAAGATCGAATTCCTTACCCTCATCGGAAAGAAAATTAATAATAATGGCTGGAGGTATTTATCGATCTTAACTTGCATGATAAATATATTGATACCGTATTTCCATATTTGATATCGTGATCAATATATTTAAATTAAGTCTTACAAACAAAGCAAGAAATTTCAAACTAAACAAATCAAACAGATGATTCATCCTCCCTTGCCCTTCCTTAGCAGCCACACTGGTCCCGTCTTTAATCGAGAACGGTGTGTTTGTCCACTTCTGAAGCATGCTACCTTCAGAGAACTAACGCTTGGATTCTAAAGGGAATTTCTATTCGCCCGCAAAAATTGCACCCCTCGTTTTTAAAAAAAAATTAAAATACCCTTTCCTTTTCTCTCTACATCCCCTGCCCTGTCTCCTCCCCCTTCCTCCTCTCCAATGCCGCTCCATCTCCTTCCCCTTCCCAGCACCCCCCCTCCTTCTTTGGCCCATCCCATATCCTTCCCTTTCCTTCTTATCTCCTCTCCCTTTCCTAGCAACCCTCCTCTTCGGCGTCGTCCCCATCTCCTTCCCCTTCCCAGCACCAGCTTCTCGTTCGGCCAAATAGGGCCGAACAGAGAGCCTCTGTTCGGTCTATT
This sequence comes from Calamus simplicifolius, assembly GCA_900491605.1. Classification (NCBI taxonomy): domain Eukaryota; kingdom Viridiplantae; phylum Streptophyta; class Magnoliopsida; order Arecales; family Arecaceae; genus Calamus; species Calamus simplicifolius. The sequence continues at coordinate 711,122 of UESW01003849.1, forward strand.
TGACCAAACAAAGGCCATTTTGTTCGACCTGATAGGTCAGACCGAATGAAGGACCTTCGCTCGGTCCTGTTTAGCCGAACGATGTTGAAGAGAGAGGAGGCATCGGGGACCGGAGAGGGCCGGTGCCTGAAAGTAGAGAGGGGACGGGGGCCGAGAAGGCATCGGAAGAGGACCAATGCCGGAGAATAAGAGGGTGCTGGGGAAGAGAAAGGAGACTGGGTGTGGAGAGAAGGGGGAGGAGAGGAGGGAGGGAGGCACGGTGCAGGGAAGGTAGAAGGGGACGGGGCATCGGGGACCGGAGAGGACCGGTGCCTGAAAGTAGAGAGGGGACGGGGGCCGAGAAGGCATCGGAAGAGGACCTGTGCCGGAGAATAAGAGGGTGTTGGGGAAGAGAAAGGCGACGGGTGTGGAGAGAAGGGGGAGGAGAGGAGGGAGGGAGGCAAGGTGCAGGGAAGGAAGAAGGGGACGGTGCCAAAGAGGAGACGTGAGGGGGAGGCATGGTGCCAGAGAGGAGGAAGAGGGGCTACTGAGTAAAGAGGGAGGATAATTTAGAAATTTTTTTAAAAAAAATAAGGGAGGGTTACTGAGTAAAAGTTACTATACAATAGAAATTTTCGGAAAGTTTGATGTGATGACTCAAGAAATCAGTAGGCAAAGGTTTCTTACATTCTCTCATGTATGCAATACATGCCAAACCCTGCCAAGCCCGGAAGAAACATTTAAGAATTTGATCGGGCAAAATACATCTGGACCTGGATAAGCTATGGTGCTGGTGATTCTCCTTCCCAATATCTGTTTTTGAAAAGTAGCAATAATGAAAATGGAAAGAAATCTGTTGATGGCCCAATAACTCATCCTCCCCTCCCTATAATTACTCTACCAAATTTTTCATTGCGCTTGGTCTAAGCAAATTATGCTCAAAACTGCCACCTTTTCTCACCTTTAAATATATTAATGTTCAGAGCAAACCATGCTAGCAAACTGTCGCTACATCTCAGCTCCAACAGTGTTCAAGGGTTTCCTCAACACGGGAAAATACTCCTCTTAGCCAGACCAGCTCCTCCAGCATAAGTATGGAAAATATTTCACTTAGCTTATGAAGTTCAGTGGCTGATTCTTAATATGCCTTTTTTTTTATAAAGAAAAAACTCAATCCACACAGACAACTATAAGGCCAAATTTGCATGCTATTGTCCTGGCATACAAACACAAAATAATTAACTTCGAACATCTTTATTATGATGAAAATTTAGAACTGGAATAGATAAAAAGATGGAGTTAAATACCTTTTTCAAACCAATGATTCAAGCCTTGTTCTGCTGAATGAGAGCAAAGACATCTCAGATGAGACCTGCCTCATCCATTCCATCAATTTTAAATAAATCTAATTTATCATAAAAATATAATTTTTAAAATTTTAAATATATTCAAAAATCAAATAAAACAATGAAACTTCATAAATATTTTTTTAAAAAAAATAACTATCAAAATGCCTAATTAGATCAAGGATCATAACGAGATGAGACAAGACGAGATACTATGTTTTATAAAAAAATCATGATATTTTTATTCCATGAAATTTAAAATGTTACTTCAAACAACAAAATGAACCTTAATATCCCACTCCATTTTCAATGGAACAAATGTCAGAAGATGGACATAGCAAGAAAACAAAATTATCGTTTCCCTAATGATTCGCTCTCCATTGATCACTTCTTTGCTAAGAAGAAAAACAATGATCTTCAGGAAACAGAACGGCTCAAGGAGGAATCACAGTGTGGGCATTTCAAGTGCCTGGAGAACATCTTTAAACTCAAACTCATGGGTCTCTTTATTGAACCGCTCGACAAGCTTGTACCGCACATCATTCAGATAGAAAGATTGAGCAGTCTCTAGAAGCCATCTTGCCTCTGAGTCACTAAGCTTGCTGGTAAACACGACATCTCCACGAATGAGCACCACGTCCTTGCTTTCTGCAAACTCTGTGTAGTGGGTGACAGTGAAATAAGGGCTTGCTTGTGTTCCTCTTGCCTTGTAATCCTCAAGGCCAGTGAAGAGCATGTGTGGCATCTGCACTGGAAAATCACAACACGAACAAATGCACAAGTAACACATTATGGTATATGTTTATTTAAAATAAAACCTTTTTCCCCTGAAGCTACACATTGAGCAAGTTTTTCCAGATAATTTATGTCATAACCTACACAGGGTATGCATCAATGACTTGTGAAGACCATGTCATATGATGGTTTTGAATTCCTTTATGGCCTCATCATAATTGTAACCTGAAAAAATGGCTGGTTCTACTTATATTTATTGAGCAATGTATTTGACGTGTTGGGTATAAATAGAAGGAAGCAGAGTAATAAAACACAAGCTGCACAAGCAGAATAATATTTTGATAAAACTGGCAAGTTAAAGTTCTAAGTCTCCATATCATTATTACAACATAAACAAGAAAGGCAGTTATGTGGCCATTGTAATTTAGCAGACATGAATATTTATATTTTTAAATCTCTGTAACTCAAAGGAAAGCCACATCTTATTAAAAATTAAATTAGAAAGAGAAGGAAACATGAATATCAAGGGGGAAAGCACAATGCACTAACACCAATTTATATTCACTCCCTCTAATGGCCTATTCTCATGCTTTTCAATGCTGTCATCGGTCGTTTTTTAAAACCAATTGCTTACCATTTCTTCAAAATTTATTTCTTCTATATCAACACCTTGACCTGTTCTCCATGCTAATCAATGGTAAATTTCTCCACCTAGCAAGTTTACATAATGAGATGCCTGGAAGGTGGTCCATCTCATTAAAACAGCTTGAAGCAGGTGCTCCTCATATAATGCACCTGGGTCAAATGTATGGTCAACCATCCATTTGAAGAATGTAACCAACCAATCACAGATACAGGAAGCTAGGAGGCGGATTGTTCATCTTCTAATACTCTTCAAAGTGTTAGTTGTTCTGTCAGATGATAACATCAATCATACATTCTTTCTTGGGTCTATTCTGTTTCTTCAATTCAGGAAGCAGAGACATTGAAATCACTTACATAAATAAGAATAGAACCATTTTTTTGATAAGATCATAAAAATAATAAGTTTTAAAGAAGAATAATTTTATCAACAGGCTTGACAATGTTAAAAGCACCTTACAATTAGATGTTTGACATTCAAGCTAAGAATATAAAAACTAATATGGTATGAGCTGAACTAGGCTTCTAATTGTGACAGATGGCGAGACCCCAAGGTGGTATAATGTGGCCAATCAAATCACTACATTGGTCCTCTGAAGGAGAGAAGTCCTAATCATAAAAGACTTCTACCAAAGCTATCGATCAACCTAGTATTAGTCCTATCAAAGATGCTGACCAATTTGAGTACGACTCCACTCCCTTATTTGAGAGGGATTCTATAGTCATATTCAGAAAGGACTACATCAAATACACCATCCTATTCAAGGATTCAAGCACATTTGAGCCATCCATCAATAAGTGGACCAATTTAAGAGATTCTTCCAAAAGACTTATAAAAGAAACCCCAAACTTCTAAGATAAACTAAATTCAAGCTTAAGTGTTAAAGCCCTAAAAAGCCAACCAAAGGATCTTTAGATCTTCCTCTTACACTTTTTGTAATGACTTGAGCGCCGGAGGGTCCCTCAAAGAAAATATCCATGGATCGGCTAGGGAGCATGCATGGATTGGCTAGGGAGTGCTCTACGTCCAAGTTATGACTTTCCTCATTAGTCAGTGTTCGGACTTATTTTGGACATCGACAGATTGGCATCATTTGTGAAAAACAAGTAGAAGCACCTAGCGATGCCATCCAAGAGAAGAGATTAAAGAGTATGCAATACTTAAGTAAGCACAAGCCATGCTTATGTTGGTTTTCAAAACTCTACAAGAGATCTGACCAACCCAGATCTCTCACTAATGACAATAGTCACCCAAGATCAATTCAATGCCATTCTGCAATATGTTGACATGCTAACCAACTTGATTCAAGACTTAATTCCTCAAGCGTCTAGTTCTAAAGGCCAACAAAAAGTTGATCAAAAGATCTATTGAGTTGTCAACAGTGACCAACCTCAACATGAAAATGGTGATGACCCTCAGAATTGACAGACGGAAGGTGAACGCTAAGACAACCGACTTGAGGAGTAGTCTCAAGATCAATTATCATGATCAAAAGAATATTCCAACCCAAAGACCCTCTCAATAAGCTGATGTTAAATAGATTGACAACTAAAGGCGAACCAGATATTGAAACAATCATGGACCACACCACATTTGAGACAGTAAGCAAATCTATCCAATGAGCTTAACCTAAGAAACCATTGTTTACAAAAAGGTAATGATTGAAACTTTGCTTCCTTAATTTAAGATGCCTTAGTTAGACCTATATAATGGGACCTTAGATCCTGTCGACCACAAAGAGAGCTTTCAAGCTCTCATGCTGTTCCACACCGCTCCAAAAGCTGTTATGTGCTAAGCATTCCCAACAAACTTAAAAGAGGTTACCCATACGTAGTATTCAAGCTTGAGGCATGCTTCCATTAGCTCTTTCAAGGAGCTGAGTCAGCAATTCATTAGTCACTTCATCAATAGCTGAAAATACTGTAAGATGTCTGCAAGCTTAACGCCGATCAAATAAAGGAAAGATGAGTCACTAAGATACTACACCTAATTTCAGACGTTAACAAAAACCATGCATGACAATCAGGAGCATGTCCAACCAAGTAAATATATGCATACTCATAAGACAATCATTAATAAAGAATCAAACACAAGTATACTTTACAATGATTCAAACATCAAGAAAATTATAAACCTAATCCTGACCAATATGACCTTAATTCAGAAACATCAAGCCCTCATTTCAGTTCATGCACCTTTGCATTACATTTCCACTCCAACTAGCAAACAGATCGTTCATTTCATAGCGCTTCAATTTTCCAAGTGCCATATTGCTCCTCCATTCTAAAGTTCTTTTTTCACCCTCATTTTGGGTCTACATGCATCAGATTGCCTTTCTTTGACTTATAGGTGCTTTGCTTTGGGCCATTTTCAGCTTTCACAGCTCCAAACTTTTTTATCCCCTAGTGAATGGCATCACTATGTTAGATAAGACAATCATGACATGATTCATGACTACTCCCAACTTCAGATGGGGACACCCAGCATGTTTGCACCAGTACTTGCATAGAGATATTAACCTTCACTAACCACAACTAGTACAATGGACATAAAGGTCATCAAGATGACTCAAGTTTGAAGCTTCCCTTTTTAACACTTTTTTTTTCTAAATTAAACTTGGATTTCGCAATCCTTGCTATTAAAATAAAAAATAACACCTTGGATTGTGCAAATTTAAGAAAATTTCAATGCATTTGTGGTATTTTGTTCCAAAAAAATTAGATGAAAGATGAATGCATTAACTATTCATCGATAAAGATTGTTTAAGTTTTACAAACCAAGCAAAATACGGTTTAACAAATTTCCACAGAGATTTAGAATGATTTCTTATTATTTTTCCCACTTTTCATTGAAAAACTTATATGTTTCTTCTTCCTGTATAACTTTCTTACGTTTCTACAAATGTTTTTTCATAACTTCATGATACATGCAGGCTTAAATTCAGGCAAATGTAACATCAAGAAAAGATAAAGGTAATGACTGTATTAATATTATATTAATATTATATTAAGATTTAAACATTTAAATGGGTATTTCAAAAATTATTCTACCAAAAAATACGATATACTCTATAAAAGATGTTTGCTCTAGTTTCTTATTTTTCACTTTTGACACATTTTGGCTGTTATCATGACTCTAAAGTTTTGATGGTTCAAACTAAAAGCCATTGAAGTTATAAACCACAACAATGTACCATAGTCTAAAATGATGCCCTGGAAGTTGACATTTCCCTTCTTGCTTTTAATTTTCTTTCAACTTTATTAACATATTTAGAACTAAAACACTAGAAACCATAATCCCCAACTTGCCTCTTCCAAAAACAAAGGGTTTTTGTAAGCTTAAAATTGCACATCTCAAATCACAATTATATCCGAACTACTATTTTATTTTAAACCCACTAGCATTTTCAATGTTTCCTTCACAATGAAATATCTGAGGATTCTGTCAAATGTTTTTCCTCTCCATATAAATTCCGTCGGTCACATCTAAAACATCTAAAGCGATGACATCATCTCATCAAAGCATGTATATCAGAGTCATTAAAGAAAAAAATTGGCTACTTGAAGAGATAAAAGAACAGAAGATAGAAAAAGATGGCTACTTTGAATGGTGAGCTGATAACTTAAAATAGGACTTCTATACAGCATTAAAAAAGGCATTAAAAGGTTCAAAAATAGGACCTTGAATGAACATATTGGTGTAGCCACTCCCCTTCCACAAAGGAATAACGAAATGCTGGCTGTTAAAAAGGAACATGGAGGAATAAGTACAGCATGTGTGTGTGGGTACACTGTAGAAAACAAAATAAGAGAAGTACCAAGCAATTGATCTTTGCTCCATTAGATGGTACAGCTTTGGTTTCATGGATGCACCTATATGACCTCTTCCCAAATGATACTGGAGTTCCACAAAAAAAGAAAAAGAAGAAGAAAAAGAAAAAAGAATCAGTCCTTTCACAGTGCCAGTTATAAAGTCTAATTAGAATTTGTTAAAAGAATCCCTATGACAGAATTTATCAACTCACTTGAAGCTGTATGAAATTTAGATGAGTTAAAACTGTGCAAACTCTTTTAGAATGTATAATTATGAACATAAAAATATCTAAGGATTATTAAGCTTTGCTTATTATAGCTTTTAATATGGGAGCATCCCATCAGTTGATATTTGCATCTAGAGAAAGAACCTATGTGATGGTGTCTCTCAAGACTCAGATATTCCTTAGGTATATAGAGTTATGCACCTAAACCAGATGGACATGACATAACTTACAATCATATAAAGCTTGCATAGGTACAGTAACAATCTTCTATAGACCATGAAAAAGCTTTAAAAACAGTAACCAATTGATCATGAGGAAACATTGATACAAACTGCATAAGATGGTTTGCTTATTGTTTCAAAGGGAAATAATGAGACTAGTTGGATGGTTCAATATTTCACTCCAGGAGGACACGAAATATCTTGGAGGTCTACAAGTGGACTTCTTGATCCACAAGGGAAGCCAAGTCTTTCGCTTTAATTCTCACCACGATGAAGTCTGGTTGGCTTAAATGATATTAACATATGTAAGGCATTGACTCATTAATATAATTTCACTGACATCACTAAGGCAAAGAGTTCAAAACATAATGTCAAAATAAAAAATATAACTTGTATGAATTTAGACTGATTTAGCAGAATTGCAAGCATAGTATGTTGTATATTGGTGCGTATCACGGTCACTTCGTATTGGATGTACCATACTGTATCGGTACTGAACTAAGATTCAGTATCAATACATATTGAGTCTCAATATGCTGAATCGATCTGCATACCAAGTGTATCAATACTGTATCAATGTACCTGCATACCAAGTGTACCAATACTATATCAATGTGGTACAGGCATGGGATCTAGTATCAAGATGGCGAACCTTAATTGTTAAGTTTGTGTGATGAAATAGAAATCTTGCAAATCCTTCAAACAGAGGTTTAACAAAGGAGTTTGTATTTGATTCATCAAAAGAATGGAGATAAAGCCCAAAAATCCTTCAAACAAAGATTTGGCAAAGGGGTTTGTATTTGATTCATCAAAAGCAGTGCAGATAAAGCCCAGCAAACCCTTCAAACAAAGATTTGGCAAAGGGGTTTGTATTTGATTCATCAAAAGCAGTGCAGATAAAGCCCAGCAAACCCTTCAAACAAAGATTTGGCAAAGGGGTTTGTATTTGATTCATCAAAAGCAGTGCAGATAAAGCCCAGCAAATCCTTCAAACAAAGATTTGGCAAAGGGGTTTGTATTTGATACATCAAAAGCAGTGGAGATAAAGCACATATAGATTCATTACCAATGGATCAAACATGTCAATTGGGAAAAACCGTAATGCAAGTTTCATGGGCAAGTATTAGCAGATTGATTGAACAAACCCTGCAGAAAACTCTCCTTATAAACCCCTGCTTCCTTGTTCTCAAGACTAAACTCTAAAAGATCCATGGTTTTGAATTAGCTCGAAACAATATTTTTGTACAGGACATAATCGCATAGCATATCTTATGGATTCACCCATATGCAGTGGCCTCCGCACCTACAGGTGTTAGAGTTGAACCAAAACCAGGAACTATATTTCCTTTTAGACGCAATCTAGCATACACTTAGTAAACGTTCAAGCCTAAAGAGCATCTCTACAAATTACCCCACAGAAAGTGCTCAAAAAACTAATCAATTTCAAGCCTCGATTTTAGATTTTTCTTTAAAAAATGTAAAACTTCTATATTCCAAACAGAATGAACAGAAAATCTATCCACAAAAGTAAACTAGAAGGAAAGGGAGGGAATTTTAGGAATTACGTCATCCCAAACGGCAACGAGGTCCTCGGGCGAGCGCGTTTTGGCCCTTTCAATGTCGATGATGGAGTCCAAGGGGTTGGGTTTCAGAGGGGTGAAACCGGTGGTGAATCTCGATCCTCGATGGGAGCCCACAGACGCCCATTTCAGGAAATCGCCTGGAATGGCCTCCTGTGTTAAGATCTCTTGGCAGAAGAAGCCACCACCGCGGAAGTAGGATTTACGAGAAGACGAAGAACAAAGTGAGGTCGGAGGACAAAGAGGGTTTCGGAGAGGAGATCGCGGAATCGAAGACGTGGAAGGCCTCAGGACTCTCGTTAGAAGGCCCCGCATCGCAGCAAAACGTCGAATGGATGGTGAGTTTCGGAGGGTTAGGAAGGGAGTGAGTTCAGCTTAAAATACGCTGCTTGTGGTAGACAGCGAGTTGTTTGTTTGGGCTGAAATAGTCTTTCTACAGTGCAGCAAATTCTAGGAAAAGTTACACCGCCTTCGGTGCAGTAAATCATATAGACTGTACCGTTTTTTTTTATTGGTCCATATGGATCTCATATGGCCTGACACAATGGGACAGAATATGAAGATAAGTACCGTTCAGCCTTTCATCATTGGTGTGCAAACAAAAATGTCATTTTCCTTCAACCTACTTCAACCCGCCATCTTATCGGAAGAGATGAATGGATCATCGGAGTGAGGAAACCAAAGACGTCGAGGGCATAGACGGCGTCTTCGGCATGGGAATCCTCCGGGCGAGTAACCCTCTCCTTCTTCGCGTGGACCACCGGGTTCGCGTTGATCAGCCCTAGCATCATCTCTTCCCTGCCAACTTCCCTTCCCCCTCCCTCTCTCGCTTGCTTCTTCCACCACAGTCAAAGCTCACCTTAAGATAAAGCATCAGTTCAAAACCCACGACACCCTAGTTCAAAACCTTAAGACAAAGCATCAGTTCAAACCTACGACACCCTAATTAAAAACCCACGATACCCTAGTTCATAACCCACGACACCCTAGTTCATAACCTTAAGACAAAGCATCAGTTCAAACCCACGACACCCTAGTTGGAAACCCACGACACCCTAGTTCATAACCCACGACATCCTAGTTCAAAACCTTAAGATAAAGCATCATTTCAAAACCCACGACATCCTAGTTCATAACCCACGACATCCTAGTTCAAAACCTTAAGACAAAGCATCAGTTCAAACCCACGACACCCTAGTTCATAACCCACGACACCCTAGTTCAAAACCTTAAGACAGAGCATCAGTTCAAACCCACGACACCCTAGTTCAAAACCTTAAGACAAAGCATCAGTTCAAATCCATGACACCCTAGTTCAAAACCTTAAGACAAAGCATCAGTTTAAACCCCGATACCCTAGTTGGAAACCCACGATACCCTAGTTCATAACCCACGACACCCTAGTTCAAAACCTTAAGACAAAGCATCAGTTCAAAACCCACGACACCCTAGTTCATAACCCACGACACCCTAGTTCAAAACCTTAAGACAAAGCATCAGTTCAAACCCACGACACCCTAGTTGGAAATCCACGACACCCTAGTTCATAACCCACGACACCCTAGTTCAAAACCTTAAGACAAAGCATCAGTTCAAAACCCACGACACCCTAGTTCATAACCCACGACACCCTAGTTCAAAACCTTAAGACAAAGCATCAGTTCAAACCCACGACACCCTAGTTCATAACCCACGACACCCTAGTTCAAAACGTTAAGACAAAGCATCAGTTCAAACCCACGACACCCTAGTTGGAAACCCACGACACCCTAGTTCATAACCCACGACACCCTAGTTCAAAACCTTAAGACAAAGCATCAGTTCAAAACCCACGACACCCTAGTTGGAAACCCACGACACCCTAGTTCATAACCCACGATACCCTAGTTCAAAACCTTAAGACAAAGCATCAGTTCAAACCCACGACACCCTAGTTGAAAACCCACGACACCCTAGTTCATAACCCATGACACCCTAGTTCATAACTCCTCGTTATATTCGTTCATGGATCTTCCTTCCTCGGTGCCCACTCCAACACCACAAAATCGGCGCCGGCATTGGCTCTGGCATCGGAGACGACGGTGGCAGCGAGGGCCCGACGAGATGGCCGCCGGGATGCGACCACATTCCCCAGCTATCCGACTTCCCCAACGTCAAGCAATACGACGCCTACATAGTAATCCAGAACTTCAAGAAGACCATCACCTGCGACCCCGAAAACGTGATCCAATCCTTGGTCGGCTATCGACCCTGCACCTACCAAGGATTCTACTGTGAGTTGCCGCCGAATTCCCCCGACAACCCCACGATCGCTTCTGTCGACTTCAACGGCTTCCACCTCTACGCCCCGACAATTGTCGGCTTCGTCGACCAGCTCCCCGACCTCGCCCTCTTCCACGCCAACTCCAACAACTTCACCGGCACCATCCCCAACCTTACCAGCCTCCCCTACTTCTACGAGCTCGACGTCAGCAACAACAACATGTCCGGCTACTTCCCCGGCAACGTCCTCCCACTCGTCAATCTCACCTTCCTCGACCTCCACTTCAACCTCTTCAACGGCACCGTGCCTTCCTCCATCTTCAGTCTCCCCCTCGATGTCCTTTTCCTTAACAACAACAAGTTCAACCAGTTCTTGCCGGCCAACCTCAGCAGAACGCCGGTGAACTATCTAACCTTGGCAAACAACGGCTTCATCGGCCCCATCCCGAGGTCCATTGGTAAGGCCGGGAACACACTTAGCGAAGTGCTCTTCCTCAACAACCGATTGTCAGGCTACTTGCCATACGAGATCGGATTGCTAAGCGAAGCAACGGTGTTCGACGCCGGCTTTAATTATATAACCGGGCCGATACCGCTCTCTTTCGGCTGCCCGCAGAAGGTGGAGCAGCTAAACTTGGCGGGGAATCTCCTCTACGGGAACGTGCCGAACGTCGTGTGCCCGCTGGAGAAGACGGGCTAGTTGGCCAACTTATCGCTGTCGGGGAATTACTTTACATCCATCGGGTACAGTTGCTGGGAACTGATAGAGAAAGGAGTACTGGATGTGCGGCAGAACTGCATACCGGGCTTGCCGGAGCAGTGGGAGCCGGCCGAATGCATGTGGTTCTTCGTGCACCCCAGGTTCTACTGCCCCTTTTTCCCCTACATTCATTGCAAGTGCCCAGCCCGCCGCCACCACCGCCTCGGATGCTGGCGGCCGTGCGGGGGCCGGCGGTGGTGTCGCGGCCATGGAGCTTTGTCTTAAGGTGTCGTGGGTTTCCAACTAGGGTGTCGTGGGTTTGAACTAGGGTGTCGTGGGTTTCCAAATACAGTGTCGTGGGTTTGAACTGATGCTTTGTTTTAAGGTTTTGAACTAGGGTGTCGTGGGTTATGAACTAGGGTGTCGTGGGTTTCCAACTAGGGTGTCGTGGGTTTGAACTGATGCTTTGTCTTAAGGTTTTGAACTAGGGTGTCGTGGGTTATGAATTAGGGTGTCGTGGGTTATAAACTAGGGTATCGTGGGTTATGAACTAGGGTGTCATGGGTTTCCAACTAGGGTATTGTGGGTTTGAACTGATGCTTTGTCTTAAGGTTTTGAACTAGGGCGTCGTGGGTTATGAACTAGGGTGTCGTAGGTTTCCAACTAGGGTGTCGTGGGTTTGAACTGATGCTTTGTCTTAAGGTTTTGAACTAGGGTGTCGTGGGTTATGAATTAGGGTGTCGTGGGTTTGAACTGATGCTTTGTCTTAAGGTTTTGAACTAAGGTGTCGTGGGTTATGAACTAGGATGTCGTGGGTTTCCAACTAGGGTGTCGTGGGTTTGAACTGATGCTTTGTCTTAAGGTTTTGAACTAGGGTGTCGTGGGTTTCCAACTAGGGTGTTGTGGGCTTGAACTGATGCTTTGTTTTAAGGTTTTTAACTAGGGTGTCATGGGTTATGAACTAGGGTGTCGTGGGTTTCCAACTAGGGTGTCGTGGGTTTGAACTGATGCTTTGTCTTAAGGTTTTGAACTAGGGTATCGTGGGTTATGAACTAGGGTGTCATGGGTTTCCAACTAGGGTGTCATGGGTTTGAACTGATGCTTTGTCTTAAGGTTTTGAACTAGGGTGTTGTGGGTTATGAACTAGGGTGTCGTGGGTTTTGAACTGATTCTTTGTCTTAAGGTTTTGAAATAAGGTGTCATGGGTTTCCAACTAGGGTGTCGTGGGTTTTGAACTGATGCTTTATCTTAAGGTTTTGAACTAGGGTGTCGTGGGTTATGAACTAGGGTGTCGTGGGTTTCCAACTAGGGTATCGTGGGTTTGAACTGATGCTTTGTCTTAAGGTTTTGAACTAGGGTGTCGTGGGTTTTGAACTAATGCTTTGTCTTAAGGTGAGCTTTGACTGTGGTGGAAGAAGCAAGCGAGAGAGGGAGGGGGAAGGGAAGTTGGCAGGGAAGAGATGACGCTAGGGCTGATCAACGAACCCGGTGGTCCATGCAAAGAAGGAGAGGGTTGCTCACCCGGAGGATTCCCACGCCGAAGACGCCGTCTACGCCCTCGATGTCTTTGGTATCCTCACTCTGATGATCCATTCATCTCTTCCGATAAGATGGAGGGTTGAAGTAGGTTAAAGGGAAAGGGCATTTTCATCTGCACACCAATGGTGAAAGGCTGAACAACTTTTAATGGATGTACTATCAAAAAGTAACATTATCTCCCTGTTATTCTGTCCCATCGTGTCAGGCCACATGGGATCCATGTGGACCAATAAAAAAAAGCGATGCAGCCCACGTAGGATTTGCTGCACCGGAGGCGGTGTACAAAGACTTTTCCGCAAATTCTATATGGACTGCACCATCTCTTTTAATTGGTCCATATAAATCCTACGTGACTGACGTACCAGACGGTATGGCTCTGCTACGATATTACGTTCTGATCGTGACGGCCATGAAAAGCGCTTCGCCTTTTTTTTAAAATTAGCGTGCAGACGAAAATGTCCTTTTTCTCCAGCCTACTTCTACCGCCATTTTTTCTTGGATTTTATCTATGCAAGAAAAACTCTTTCTTCCCCTTCGCTCTGGCTTTCAGCTGCTAAGGAATCAGTCAAAGGTTTGAGCACGATCCTACGCCCTCACTCTGAGAGTCCAATCGAAAGAAAATATTTAGCTACTCAAGTCGTTGTACAAAAACCTCGGGAGAAAATGTCATCCGTAGCAGGAAGTAAAAAGTCCTTGCTCCCACTTCTTTGTAAAGCTCCTTTATTACACCAACTATTTTTTATCGTTAGAGGAAGTTAATGTATGACCAAACCATTTAATGCACGGGTAACTTCCTTAGAGTTTAGTGTTTTATAGCATGAATGTCGTACTCTTTTAACTAGGATGTTATAACTTATGAACTGGGGTATCGTCAGAGCGTTTCAATCACCATAAAAGCTACGACACCCCAGATTTACTGTTAAGACACCGTGGAGAAAGCCTACGACACCCATGCTTAAAAAACCATGGAGAGAAGCCCCGCAACAACCCTAGAGAATTCGCCGAAAATACTTCGCGACACCCCAGTTGAAACCTTACGACACCCTAACACCAATGCTATGACACCCGTGCTCATAAATGACCATGGAGAGAATCCCCGCGATACCCTAGGAGAATTCGGCTGAAAATCCTTCGCGACACCCCAGTTAAAACCTTACGACACCCATGCTTAAAATTGATCATGGAGAGAAGCCCCGCGACACCGCAGGAGAAATTCTGCCGAATATCCTTTGTGACACCCCAGTTTAACCCTTACGACACCCTAGCACCAATGCTACGACACTCGTGCTTATATCTAACCATAGAGAGAATCCTCTCAGTTCAAACATCACGACACCCCAGCAATAACTCCTACGACACCAGTGCTTATAACCTTACGACATCCAAGGAGGAATTCGGCCAGAAATCATTTGTGACACCGCAGTTGAAACGTTACGACACCCTAGCGCAATGCTACGACACCCATGCTTATAACCTTTGCGATCTTTGTTTGTTGCTTTTTGGGGTGTCGTAGTTTGTTCTCTAGGGTGTCTTTAACTGTTAAATGGTGTGTCGCAAGGTTTTAACTGACCCTGAAGAGAAGGCACGTGACCCCACAAGAGGAATTTGCCGGAAAATCTTCGCGACCCCTAGTTGAAACATGATGACACCTTAGTGACAACACTACGACACCTATGATTATAACCTTCGCGATCTTCGTTTGTTGCTTTCGGGTGTCATAGGTTGTTCCTTGGGGTGTCTTTAACTGCTAAGGGGGTGTCGTTATTTTTTATATGGGGTGTCGTAAGTTGTTTCATGGGGGTCGTTAGTTTCCTGCTAATATCTAAACCTTGGTGTCGTTAGGCCCTTCCTCAATGTGTTATGAATTAGTGTCATAATTTTATAGCTTTGGTGTCATTTTTTTGTAAACTGGGGTGTCGTGACTTCTGAATTAGATCATAGATGGCATGTATTCCTGGTATATGAGGTTCAATCATAATTATATTTCTTCAAGTGAGGTGTCGTATTGTTTTAACCTTCGTGTCCTAATCCTTTGTCAGGATATATTGACAACTAAATCTATGGATATCATTGTTCATGACCATGTGCCTATATTTCCACAGACGATGCTGAAATTATAGATCGAAAGAAATCGATAACACTCCCGGTCATGCACCTTCACCCATCACTCCAAATGCAAGGGATGATACTGTAGTTCCTCAAACTGGAATGGAATTCAATTCAGCAGATGATGTATATACTTTCTACAATGGATACGCGAAAAGAGTTGGTTTTGGAATCACAACAGTGTGTAGCAGGGCCAACAACAAAAAAAACTTTGCTTCAAGCACCTGGCGTGTTGGAGGCAAGAAAAATATAGAAAAACAGAGAAGAGTATGAATCATAGGGATACTGGGAAAGTTGATTGTATGGCATCCATAAAAGCAAGACTGAATGCTACAAGTGGTAAGTGGATATTGGTTGAGGTTTCTCTAGAACATAACCATGGGATGTCCATAACATCAACTGGTTATCTAAGGTCGCATAGAAGGATCAGCACACCAGAGAAGGCAGAGATCAGCAATTTACATGCCGTGAATGTTCCGATAACTCAGATATACTCTGCCATAGCAAGAAGAAAAGGGGGCAGAAGACAATTGAATTTCACCGATAAGGATGCTCATAATTTCATTTGTCACGAACGTCAGTCTAAGCTGAAAGAAGGAGATGCTCAGTCGATGGTAATTCATTTCACCAAATGCAACTCAAAAATCTCAATTTCTTCTATACCTTAGACCTCAATGATAATGGTCATCTGAGATCTGTCTTCTGGATTCATCCAAGGTCAAGATTGGCATGCACATACTTAGGTGATGTTCTAAGCTTTGACTCAACCTACTTGACAAACATATATCAAATGCCCTTTTGTCCATTCGTCGGGGTCAACCATCATGGACAGTCCACCTTGCTTGGTTGCATTGTTGTCTGATGAGAGTACTGAGACATATAAATGGGTTTTTCAGGCATGGCTGGATGCAAATGGTGGTCAAGCACCTATTGCCATAATAACTGACCAAGATAAGGCAATTGAGGCTGCTGTCAAAGAAGTTTTTCCTAACACACGACATCAATTTTGTCTTTGGCATATATTGAAGAAGATACCTGAAAAGATTGGCCACATTTGCACAGCAAATCTCAAGTTTATGGTTGATTTTGATGAGGTGATGTATGATTCATTGACCATACAGTCATTCGAGGAAAGGTGGGCACATGTTATGGAGAAATATAAAGAATGCAAGTCTATAGATTGGTTCAATGTCCTTTACGAATGTCGGGATAAATGGGTCCCAGTTTACCTAAAGGATACATTCTTCGCATGTTTGTATGTCATTGTCTTTGGTTCATGTTTGCGTTCAACGCTTTTTTTTGTTGACAAAATTATGAACAGGGATGTCATATTCACAAAGGAGCGAGGGCATAAATCACTTCTTCGATGGGTTTATAAATTCGAAGACTACACTAATGGAGTTCATAGGTAAGTACGAAGATGCCTTGGAAAAAAGGTACGAGGCCAAAAATGAGGAAGATAATAGGACATTATAAACGATTGCTTTCCTAAAGACATCATCACCTTTTGAGAGACAAGCTATTGGAAGGTATACAAGACGCATTTTCAAAAAATTTCAGAATGAGATCCTTGAAATGGCTACATCAAATACTAAATTGATCAAGGAAGCTAGCAACTGTTGTGTATATTCTGTAAAGTCATACGAAAGGATTGAAGTCAATGGAATCGGCAAGGAGATGATCAAAGATTATATCGTGTCATACGATAGAAATATTGAGGATGTCCAATGCCATTGCCGATCCTTTCAGTTCAAGGGTACCTGTGTAGGCATGCCTTATTGGTTCTTCAGTGACGTATTTCATTTACCAGAAAATACTTCTTGAAGAGATGGTGCAAGGACATAAATACAAATTCGACGAGAGGTGATAAAGAAGTAGACACAGAGCGGATACGAAAACTGATGCAAATATGCACTTATGGTATCGGTCCGGATGCTATGTCCAGTTGCGCATCAGAAACTCCTGGCCGGCATCAATTATCTGCCAATGTAATGTAAACCAATTAATATAATTCTAAAATTAACAACTAGAAAATGTTTCTTGATATACTTACATCATCTATTATCATTTCATTGTTAATGAGATCTTAAAGACTTTTCCTTGTTACAATGCCACCTAACATATTGGTGTAGACGATCTCGTCGGTTAGTCGTTCGCTCAAAAAAAAATTATAATAATTTGGTCATCTGGGTGTCGCAGCATTGGTACTAGGGTATCGCAGTATTTGGTTTCCCCACACTCTCTTCAGTAATGGTTTCTGTTCACGAGGGGGGCACAACCTTTCATTTCCTGTGAGCGCCCACTGAGATGGTGGCATGTGGCGAGTTTCCACGATAGGGGCGCCGAAGCTGAAGGCTCGGGCAATCGAAACACCCGCTAGGAGTAGCTTAAATATGGATGGAGGAATGCCATCGTAAATCACCTTTTCAGTTGATCTTTCAAAATTTTTGGATACTGAGATGGCTTCTGGAGGCGAGGGGTGATCGACTGGTGGGAGCCGCCGCACAACGGTAACCATCGACACTGAGGTCTTGGCGTCGTCGCTCGCAAACCGCGAGCAACTCCAAAAGGCGGCTGAGCAATACCTGGCCGTTTCAACGAGAGAGATCGAGCTCCTGCATCGGGCCAACAGCCGGCTGAGGGGCAAGTAGCATCCCTCCAGCGGAAGATTGCCGAGTTAGCCCCGTAGCGTGGGGGGAGCTCGGCAGCGCCCGAAGAAGATGACAAGCCCCAGTGAGGGCTCCTATACTTTTTTCTTTTCTTTTCTTCTTGTCTTTTCTTTGTGTGATGAATAAAAATAAATTTTAGTAACTTTTGTGTTTGCTGCCATTCGCTCTTATCATGTGAGCCTTACCAAACGGACCATCCTCCTAGGGGTCTTTGGTGATCTTGACGAGGCTAAAGTGTAGCATCGCTAAGATAAGTGGAACTCATAAGTTCCAACCAGAGTGCGGTATATTGCTCAGACTCGCCGAAGCATGATGAGTGTCCCATTAGCATCGGTTGAGACCGAAGGGATAAGGGAGCTCAGCTTAGTTCGAAACCCACAACACCCTAGTTGAAAACCCACGATACCCTAGTTCAAAACCCACGATACCCTAATTCAAAACCTATGACACCCATTCAGAAACGTTAAGACAAAGCATTAGTTCAAAACCCACGACACCCTAGTTCAAAACCGACGACACCCTAATTCAAAACCTACGACACCCATTCAGAAAACGTTAAGACAAAGCATTAGTTCAAAACCCACGACACCCTAGTTGAAAACCTACGACACCTAGTTTAAAACCTACGACACCCATTGAGAAAACATTAAGACAAAGCATTAGTTCAAAACCCATGACACCCTAGTTCAAAACCGACGATACCCTAGTTCAAACCTACGACACCCATTCAGAAAACGTTAAAACAAAGCATTAGTTCAAAACCCATGACACCCTAGTTGAAAACCCACGACACCCTAGTTGAAAACCTACGACACCCATTCAGAACACGTTAAGACAAAGCATTAGTTCAAAACCCACGACACCCCAGTTGAAAACCCATGACACCCTAGTTCAAAACCTATGACACCCATTCAGAAAACGTTAAGACAAAGCATTAGTTCAAAACCCATGACACCCTAGTTCAAAACCTACGACACCCTAGTTCAAAACCTACGACACCATTCAGAAAACGTTAAGACAAAGCATTAGTTCAAAACCCACAACACCCTAGTTGAAAACCCACGACACCCTAATTCAAAAGCGACGACACCCTAGTTCAAAACTACGACACCCATTCAGAAAACGTTAAGACAAAGCATTAGTTCAAAACCCACGACACCCTAGTTAAAAACCCATAATATCCTAGTTCCAAACCCATGACACCCTAGTTCAAAACCCACGACACCTTATTTCAAAACCTACGACACCCATTCAGAAAACGTTAAGACAAAGCATTAGTTCAAAACTCACGACACCCTAGTTCAAAACCGACGACACCCTAATTCAAAACATACGATACCCATTCAGAAAACGTTAAGACAAAGCATTAGTTCAAAACCCACGACACCCTAGTTGAAAACCCACGACACCCTAGTTTAAAACCTACGACACCCATTCAGAAAACGTTAAGACAAAGCGTTAGTTCAAAACCCACGACACCCTAGTTCAAAACCGACGACACCCTAGTTTAAAACCTACGACACCCATTCAGAAAACGTTAAGACAAAGCATTAGTTCAAAACCCACGACACCCTAGTTAAAAACCTACGACACCCATTCAAAAAACGTTAAGAGAAAGCATTAGTTCAAAATCCACAACATCCTAGTTGAAAACCGACGACACCCTAGTTGAAAACTCATGACACCCTAGTTTAAAACCTACGACACCCATTCAGAAAACGTTAAGACAAAGCATTAGTTCAAAATCCACGATACCCTAGTTCAAAACCTACGACACCCATTCAGAAAACGTTAAGACAAAGCATTAGTTCAAAACCCACGACACCCTAGTTCAAAACCCACAACACCCATTCAGAAAATGTTAAGACAAAGCATTAGTTCAAAACCCATGACACCCTAGTTGAAAACCCACGACACCCTAGTTCAAAACCCACGACACCTTAGTTCAAAACCTACGACACCCATTCAGAAAACGTTAAGACAAAGCATTAGTTCAAAACCCATGACACCCTAGTTCAAAACCTACGACATCCATTCAGAAAACGTTAAGACAAAGCATTAGTTCAAACCCACGACACCCTAGTTCAAAACCCACGACACCCTAGTTCAAAACCCATGACACCATAGTTTGATACCCTACTTCTACCCGCCATCTTATCTGGTAGGAGATTCTGAAAGCCCTCGTCAAGCTCATAAACCACAACCTTAACCCTAGACTCCCGCTCCGCGGTACCATCATCCACAGAAAGAATGTTTTACAATAAGAAAGAGTTTTTATTATCAAGCTCATAAACCACAACAACCTTATAACGAAAGAATGTTTCATGCTGCGGATGACATTTCCTTCAGAAGTTTTTGTATAAAGACTTTAGTAGCCAGGTATTCCAGTCTCGAAGCTGAAATATTTTCTTTCGACCGGACTCTCAGAGCGATGGCGTAGGATCGTGCTCAAACCTTTGACTGATTCCTTAGCATCCGAAAGCCAGAGCGAGGGAAAAGAAAGAGTTTTTCTTGCACAGATGAATCCAAGAAAAAAATGGCGGTAGAAGTAGGCTGGAGGGAAAGGGCATTTTCGTCTGCACGCTAATTTTTTAAAAAAGGCGAAGCGCTTTTTATGGCCGTCACGATCAGAACGTAACATCGTAGCAGAGCCATACCGTTCAGCACGTCAACCACGTAGGATCCACGTGGACCAATCAGGAGAGGCGGTGCAGCCCACGTAGGACTTGCTGCACCGGGGACGGTGTACAAAGATTTTTCCCTAGAATAAATAAGCATGCAGTCCAGTGGGGTTGGCCCGAGCCATGCCGATCCATGACATAACTTGGGCCGATCACTAGTTTGGCATGCCTTATGGATCAGATATTTTCTATAAAAAATTTGAATTATTTTATAAAAATATATTAAATAAACATAAAAGTATCTCTGAGATGGATAAGAATATTTCTTAGTTTAGATGTTTACAGGTGTTAAGGATTTATAAAAAAAATAATAAATAAAGATACCTGAATTTGCCATGGTTCGACCATTTCGTCGTGGCATGCTGGACTGAGACACCAAATGCCTTGGCACAGTCCAAGGTCGGAGGAGCCTTGCACTGCCTAGCCCGTGCTGTGCCAAAATGCCATCTGCACCCGGAGGATGGACATATTACATAATAGTCCTTATCGGGCTTGTTTGGTTCATGGTTTAAAAAAATTGTTTTCAAAAATATGTATTTATTTAAAAATCTGAGTTATATTATGTTGATTTTTAGTATTCAAAAATATGTTTGTTTGGTATTTTTAAAAATTATTTTTGAAGAAAAGCATCAATAAATCATGTGAAGAAGTTCGTGGGAAAAATGAAGATGAAAAAGAAGAAGTATCCATGTGTTTCGGACATTTTGTAAAAGAAAAGATAAAACCTAAAAATATCTAAGATAAATCTTAAAAAATATTGCTTCAATATTTTTTTAATTTATTAAAATTTTTAAAATAATTTTTAAAAAAATTTTTAAAAACGATTCAGCTAAATATTTTTCAATGTATGAGTTAAATTTCTTGTTTTCAGAAAGAAAAAAAATTAACCCAAGTCGGCTACCAGCCTACCATGTCCGAACTTCGACTCGCTCAAATTTTACATCGTTCCGCAGCAAGAGGTTTGACGGATAAGGAGGGCTTGTTAGTTCGGGGTTCGAGTATCGTCCCACCGCCGCCCGATTAGAGCCCGCCTCCGGTGCCTGCCCCCATCGCTGTGGGAAGGAGGAGGCCGAGGCAGCGGCGGAGATGAGGGCTGTGGTCCAGCGGGTCCTCTCCGCCAGCGTCGAGGTAAGCATTTATTTGAACCTCTCTCGACTCTTGGGTTGGAGGTATTGACCAAAAATCTTGTTGCAACGTAACGTGCAGGTGGAGGGGCGCGTCGTGTCGGAGATTGGGCCGGGCATCCTCGTCCTCGTCGGCATCCACGAATCCGACACCGATTCCGATGCCGATTACATGTGCATGATCTGTCCCTTTTCCTTTCTTTTCTCTTGTCTTTCTTCCCTTCTAATTTCACTAGCATCCAAACTTTGCAACCCAAGTAGTTTGATTAAGTGAAGAGAGGTCAGGGATTA
This sequence comes from Calamus simplicifolius, assembly GCA_900491605.1. Classification (NCBI taxonomy): domain Eukaryota; kingdom Viridiplantae; phylum Streptophyta; class Magnoliopsida; order Arecales; family Arecaceae; genus Calamus; species Calamus simplicifolius. The sequence goes on from UESW01003849.1 coordinate 733,037, forward strand.
GTCCCACATGGGGTAGCTGATGGAAGTTTGGAACATCATCGCTAACTAGTGAATTAACAAGTGTGGAGGAGGTTAATTAAGACCAATTGGAGGCCTGGAGATAACCAATATCTCTACAAGCACTCTCCTGGGAAACTGGAAATAAATCGCAAAGTTTGAATGACATATTACATCAACAAAATTCCTTGAGCAGATGGATGAAGTGTTGCTGTTTTGCATAAAATGAGAGTGTTGGTGAGGATGTTAGGTTGATTGTGTGTTAGAACCGGGTAGAATAGAGCTTGAAATATTTGTGTAGATATAGGCTTGAAAACAATGCTCATACAGGATATGGTGGAGGAAAAACTTCACATGGCATGGTTTGTTATGCTTGCTGTGTCTATGTGCAATTCATGATAGTGTGATCATCATAATGAGGAGCTCTTGAATGTAGAATAAAGGATTTGAAGTAGTGATGGTATGACAGCTGAAAGAACAAAAAAAATGGATATCAGTAGTAAGAAAAGAGTGATAAAACCATACAGTTTTTATTTATGTTCATGTTTATGTTGCCTTTTTGTCTTGAATATCAAGATTTAGGGAACCTTTATGTTCGGAAGAATTTAGTGAATTTATTTAGTACAGCATCTGAACTAGATTTTAATTGATTGATTTGATTAGAAATCAGACAAGCATGCACATGCATATATTGCTTGAAATTTAAGAGAACCTTGGATTCATCCAGCTACAGAAATGGTAATGGCTTCTGCATACATACAACAACAGCCTTATGTTCCTTCTCTTCACAAACTCCAATTCCACCACCTCTAATAGATCTATATAAAGTAATTCATTAACATTTACACCTCCATGTAAATGTTCACCTCAAGTGTTCAACTTCCAAACCCACCTATGTCAATCTGATTTCGATATTGATCCTTTAGATCCCATCCCATGCCTTGGATTTCTACCCCCTCTTCATCTACAAATCTGCTGTAACACCACCTTCTTTTTCTTCATGTTTCGGTAGAAAGCAAGAAATTTGACTTCACAAAAGAACCTATAAAGAATCCAGAATCAATCATTCCCACCATCATTCCAAGTGTTAGGAGGAGAGAACCCTCTGTTTTTGCATGCGCATGCATGCGTGTTTTCCTTTTTTTCCCCTAAAAGCCTTCCATTCTCACTGGTACTCTGCCAGAACTCTTTAGTCTTCATCTTGTATTTTTCGCTAGATCAAGCTATCCCCTGTCCATCCATGGTGTTCACCAAGCTCAATGATGTCATTTTTCCTTACCAAGCAAGTCAGTTTATGCGGACCATAGAAGCTACTTACATGCGAAAGATATTAAATAGGTGAAAGACAGTTATTGTTTGTCAAGGGTGTTTGCTGTTGACCAACACTTATCTCGTAACTATCAAATTCTGGGCATCTTATAATTTAATAGCTAAAGTTTTTTACTGAAGATGCCACACTTGCTTTAGAAACTTTATGGAAAGTCAACTTGCCCTGACAATCTTGCTGTTTTTTCATTTCAAATTTTGAGACCTCAGCTTTCCCACTCTCACACACACTCTTTCATACAAGTTAGGTGTATGGTTCCAGGCCACTGATTTGGAATCTTTCTGGCCTTTTAGATGCTAACTGCTCGTGGTGACTCATATGTCTCTCTGAATTGCAATTTCCAAACCTTGGTCCTCCATGTTTGTTCTTGTGCCTAATTTACAAATCTAGATAATCTTATCATCTTTTTCTTTTGAAGTAACTATATTTTGCATATATTTTCATAGCAATGCCATCTCCTGTTAGTCTATATAAAATAGAATAAAGCTGTTAAATCTTCTTCCTTCTTCCTGTTCCTATGTGTAGAAAAAACACACCTATCACCTAGCATGTGACAGGGAAAAGGGCATTGTTATGGGCTGATGCAATTTTGGGGTTGCTTCTTTTATGAGGTTGTTATAGGCTAACATTCAATTCTGAAAGGTCTTTTTGTTTTATTAATTCTTGTTCATCCTTTGTGCTTTGAAAAATTTTGGAGATCGATTTCTTGCATTCTGAAATTGCAAATGTGATAGAGTGAAATTTTGTTTTTCATGCTCGCCTGTAATTGGGTCCTGAATAGAGCAGAGTGGAGGAGGCAGCTTCATGTAGCCAACCCCATGTAGTTGGGAAAAGGCTTAGATGAGTTGAGTTGAGTATGCTTGTCTGTAATTGGATCTAGACTCTTGAATGAATAATTTTTTAATTTCATCTTTGAAAATATGTACATTTATATTTTTATTGGATATGGCCCTACTGTAATTTTCCAGTGATGTTTACCTTTCTCTATAGCATTGATATACAGATTAGTGTAGTGATAATGATTCATTTTTTTTTGGGTTAAACTTGTCATATATTTTTTGGTGGACTTTAACTATGGTTAAACATGAGTATCTATTTTGTGCAACTGCAGCTGTAGGAAAGTATTGAATATGAGGCTATTCCCAAATGAGAGGAGTGGAAAATCATGGGATCAGAGTGTAAGTATATGAATTAAATATGTATCCTATATGTGTTGTGGACTGCACAGAACTTTAACTTTTATCAAGCCAATATGAGCATGTAAGCTTTACACATAATTGCCTTAATGTTGATTTTATTATATTGGCAGGTTATGCAGCGGAATTTTGGAGTTTTGTTAGGTATGGTCACAGAGCATTTTGTTAAGCCAGTGTATGTCTTGTTTGATAGATTCTTTCATGTCATGTAATGATAATTATTTAATGCATTCCCTTCATCTTTTCTTATCTTTCAGTGAGTCAGTTCACTTTATATGGCATTTTAAAGGGTAACAAGCCAGATTTTCATGTGGCTATGCCACCTCAGGAGGCAAACATTTTTATGCATCACTAGTTGAAAAGTTTCGCAAGTCATACACTGCAGATGCAATCAAAGGTAAAGAATCTTGTTCTTTATTGCAATCCTATAACAAGTTTAAGCTGTTTTTATCTGATCATTATTTTTTTTTGAAAAAAAAAGAAGTCAGTGCTGATCATACTTATCAATTTATACTGCTCATAACTGTGGCAATGTTTTTCATGTGTGACTAACATCTACTTATGTCGTTGGATTAACCTGAGCTTGCAATGACCTCATATCATATGTTCATTTTATTATAGAGGTTATTTAATCATTTAAAATATTTATCATGCATTTGTACTAAAGATTGTTGGACTTCAGTTGTTTATAAGAAAACATATATTCTACTATTTTTCATTAAATATGGATCAAATAATGTGTCACAGGTTTCAAAGAACCAACTCCAGTGCATTTGTACTAAAGGCTTACTTGACTTCATTTGTTTATAAGTTCACAAATATTCTTCTACTTTCCTTAAATATGGATCAGAAGTGAATATAATTGATGCTGTCAGATCCAGATGATTTGCTGTTGTCCTCAACACAAATATTTCTATTTGTTGATCCAGGATTTCATGTAAACAGATCTTCCTGAAAATTTATATATAGTTAAATTGCCTGCCATAGATTTCTTGGCGCACCATTCTGGTTGAATCTCCTGATCCCATTATCTGTCTGGTGTTGAAAGTCAACTTACTTAGCACATTTATGATTACCTTTAAATGGCTTTTCCTGCTACAATTATATTTCTGATCATGACTCAGCAATCATGACAGATGGCATTTTCGGAGCAATGATGAAGGTGGTTTGTAGCACAAGACTTTTGGTATAATGGGTACTATGTATCACGTTATGCAATCTGTAAAATCCACTCAAATATGCAGGTTAACTTGGTGAATGATGGCCCTGTCACAATGCAACTTGATTCATCACAATCCAGGTGAGTTTATTATTGTTGGTGATTAGGAAATAAAACATGGAATTCACATTTTCTGATTAAAGTGGGGCTTTCTTTGATTTTCTTTTTTTAATATATAACTTGAACTAATATGGCATCCTGAAGATATCTGAAACGCATCTGACCTAAATTCATTGATCTGTTAGGAGTGGTCCTTCTGAGGTGGCTGAAGATGGTGCAGCATAATGGCCTGACAAAATTGTAAGCTGATTAGAGTGATCATTTTGCAAAATGAGGTTATGCTGCTTTTTGGGGAAAATGAACATAAAAATTAATCACGGTCCACTTGAGTTGTCTGGGCTAATTAATCAATATGGGTTTTGATTATTGTTTGCAGATTTAAAGGATGACTGTTCAAAGTTGGCCATTTGGCAATACATGAGCAGCCATCTCATTTTATGCAGATCCATGGATTAAAAGCATACTATGGTCGGAAGATATCTTTCAATTTTTGAGGTAGAGGTGTGTCACGCCCCAGACCCAAATATGGGCTAGGGTGACAACCCACCGCGTGCCGAGCACGCAAGGCGTCACAAAATTTTTCACACATAACACTATTATATATATAACCAAGTCAAATTCATCACTGAATACTAAAAGTTTTGGGTTACAACCCTTACATATCACATAATAAAGTTTGGGCACCAAGCCCTACACATAAGTAATACTGGGGTTACAACAAAATAATGAGTCTTGATTTATTTAATGGAAGATCCATCACCCCAACCATCATCTTCAATCTCGTGGCTCTGACAAAAACATTGTAAGATTTTTATGAGCTTACACTCAATAAGTAAACCACGTTATACAGTCAAATCATAGCATAACAATCTATAAGCATATAAATGATTTGCATGCTTAAACATTCCACAAATACTCAAACATGCAATGTAAGTAAACCCATTGTTTATACTCTCAATGGTAGCTGTAAATGTGACCCACGGCCCTGCAATATCTCAATAGTGTACCAACAAGCATCCCCTACTGAAAGGGTCCAGATACCAGGGTCACGCCATATCATAATCCACCAGAACACATACTTTATATGTGTGATGCCACCTCGAACCAAGCAGAACACATCTCTAGATGTGTGATGCCACCTCATAGTAACTCAGAACACATCCTCTAGATGCGTGATGACATCTCGGACCCAAGCAGAACACATCCTCTAGACGTGTGAATGGCATAAACAAGCAGAACACATCCTCTAGACGTGTAGGTGGCATAAATCATCAGAACACATCTCTAGATGTGTGTGGCATAAATCATCAGAACACATCTCTAGATGTATGTGTGGTATGACATGATAAAAGAGAACAGCGGCGACACATAACAGCACCTCACATCATGCACAAACATATCAATAACATCTTCATATTGCATAAACAGTAGATTATACTTACTTAACAATTGCATATAATCAATGTAATAATAACTGCATCTCTCATGCATAGCATCCACATATGAAATCATTCTCAATCATAGCACATAAACAACAATGTACTCATCTACTTACAATTTAGCCATAACAATTTTTCATGTCACAATATAATTCACAATTTAAATATTCATATAATGAATAATTTATTTTATTAAATACTAATAACTGGCTTACTTACCTCAGTACGCAATCCAACAGGTATGAATCAGCTAGTCAGATGTCTGAGCACCTACAGGATCATTTTACACAATTAATGTATTAGAAAAGAATATTAAAATAACCCTTAGAATTCTACCCAGACTAGTTCACGGGTCCAACTTTGGGCTCGAATATCTCCCACTATACACACCCAATTGGGGAAGTAAAAATACCCCACGAAACTAGAATTAACCCAGATTCTAGCCATATAATTATTTTGCTAATCCCGGCCCATTACGGGGCCCAAAAATCAGCCCCAAATCTCATTGCTGCACGGCCCAAAAGGCCCTGAACCGGTCGGCCCAGCCGGCCCAGTTCAACTCAACCCACCCGATCCCCTGTTTCACCGAACAGGGGACGGGTATCTC